>CM023456.1:21619296-22154296 GCA_013339765.2 Haemaphysalis longicornis
CCCAGGGGGACATATAAATAGGGGGTAATTATTGATGTAGGTGACTTAATTAACTAAAATTGGTTAAGTAACTTTTTAGTGGCTGCAGTAACCAGGCATGTTTCTATTGGAAAGTTAGACGCAATCATGTTTCTACGCAGTTTCAATTGGCAGAATTCTTCTAGCGCATCCGTAGTCCGAGATAACAAACGGCGAAGTTTAATTGCCGTTTAGAGTGAATGCAGCGCATATCCTGTGTGTTGACGATATGAATTGGCCAAGTAAGGCAAAATAGCATATCAAACGAAGAGCGTCAGTGCTTTAAGAAATCCAGAAGAAGCTCTCAAAACTCAACCAAAAAACATTGTTCCCTTTTTGTTCTCCAGCCTTGCATCACTATGGTGCAAGCTGCGACAATTTTTTGTCTCGCCCTGAGAGCGCCCGGCGTCGGCCAGCTCAACCGTTGAGAACACTCTGCCCAGAGTTCGTGGTGTGACCTCTTGTGTGCTTTTCTCCTCGCCAGTTCCCGTGCGTTCCCGCCTGAAGTGGGAAACAAAGGCGCGGAGTTCGCGAAGCCGGTTGCCGTGGGTTCTGGCCCGTGCTTACGTTATCCACTTTGGGAGAGATTTGAACGCCTGCAGACAAAAGGATGCCGGCCTGCCAGTCATCGAGAACCTTCAGCGGCAGGTTCGGAAATCTATGTGAGGTGCAACAGCCGGGTCTCCGACGAAGGGGGAGGAGCCGCCAGCTCTGCTAATTCTCCCGCCTTGCACTACTAGTGTAAGCTGCGCCAATCTTTTTTTCTGGTAACGCTATATCGCGGAACTGAAAGATTAAACAGCTCTGCTCGAAAATAAAAAAAGAGCTCAGCTTGGGAACGCAGAAGGTAACGTTCGCAACTTGGCGTTCACAAGGTGGCGCGGGGAATTCGTACAGCTCCCAGGGCCATTTTCTCCCTTTCTCATATAGCGTTGCAAATCTCGTTCCCCAGTGCTGTTATGTCTTGCGCTGGCAGAGCCAACGTGATTGTTGCCCAAATATACCAGCGTACGCACGAGAGCAAAAATCTGAAAACTAATGGCCGATTTCTTTAGCGCGCAAATGCTAAACAAAAAATAAAACTGGTCTAAGCCAAATAACCAGAAGAAAATGCTACCACAAAAACGTACAAGACTTGATATCCAGCTTCATTCCTTTTGCCGCGGGTGGTTTGAGCAGCTTACCATTCTAAACATGTGGCTTCTCACGTGGCTGGAATAATTATGACGCAAAGTTGCCAGTTTAAAATGATCTTTTTTGTTTATTTTAGACACACTGCCCCTGCGTGGTGCTACTGAACTCAAGCGCGATTTTTTTCCAAGCCCGTGAGAGAGATAAAAGGTGTTGTTGAAGATGTCAGTAATGCGTGCCCGCAAATTGCTTGTGATATGCAGTACGTTCTCTAAAGTACTTGCGGAATGTCTCCAAACGTAGTCAAAAGCTTCTTAGGAAACTGGAGGGCAAGGCGAGAGATATTAAAGACGATAGTCGTTCTTGGGCTACTTAAACCCAGAAATTTTGGTCTGTCTGTCCGTCTGTCTGTCTGTGACTCGATTCAGCCACCCGGCCGAAGGAAAATGTATACTGCGCAAGAGTCTTGTATACTCACAGCCAAATTGAGCGCCTAAGCCCGGTTTATATGTTCATACTTGACACCTGTGTTGAACATGAACAAGACATTAGCAAATGTACGACCGAAAATTAGTACACAAGGGATATTTACGTGTTACTTTATTAAAAATTATGGATGCATGGTTTTTCGATAGCAAACGATATTCTACATCTACTGCAGAAAACCGCCGCCTGCTGTTGCCCGCGCCACCTCCTGGCGGCATATGAGAAATCACGCGGCAACAGCAACGAAAGGTTCCTAGCTAAGTCCCACGTTCTGCTTGGAACGCACGTGGAGCACGGCAACGCGGTTCTATAAACATTGAAGTCGGCCGCCTCGATTCACGCGCGTCTCCGCCGTACTGCAGCGCTGGCATCGAGGAACCCGGACTGTAGCAGTGGAACGCGGTAAATTCAAATCGCCTTGAGCAAACCTTTAGTGTGGTTGCCTTAGGATGAGCGTGACGGAACACGAACATCATGAGAGGTGAGCGGGAAAGCAAAGGGGGGCATTTCCTTGGCAAATGTCTACAGATACTATCGTCTTTTGACGACATTTGCAACGAAAGAAGCAGATACGCGGCCAGTTTTTTCTCTAAGGAATCCAGTGTCTTATGTTCTTCAAAGTGGTATGCCGTGTGGTTCTCTTTCACCGTTTTTAGGCTGCAATGCATGATCCGGGAATTTCGCGATGAATGTAGAATGTCAACCGGTGCACATTCCAACCAGTGGCCTTAAAAAAAGGTTCAGCTTATGAAGCCACGGCTTATGAAGCCCTCTTATGCGTTAACGGTAGCACTTAAAGAGTATAAATTAAGACCATCTTCGTAGAACGGCAGGAAGAAATTTAAAAAGCGCTGGGAAGGATTTGCTTTCTAATCCACGAGTCAAACGCGGGAAACGTGGGATGCTGTCTCTCAGTTGCTGCGAGAGTGCCCAGTAACGATACATGAAAGGGAGGCGTATACGCTCCTCCGGACATGGACAGAACCGCCCAGTACACTGAAGGTGTAGGAAGAAGAAAATCTTTGGTTCACTTCTGACGTACGTTAGGACGGCTGTTCCTTCCGCCTCAATCCGTGTGCCCCTCCAGCAACGCCCCTCCCTTCCGCCATCTTGACGAGGGCCACTGCCGGTGAAGAATAGCCCCTTTAAATAAACATTTTCGCGTTCCACGCATAGGTGGAGATAGACTTACAGTGAAGCTCTCGCCGTGGCATAGGTGGGTTGAAACAAACGTACTTGTGGCATTTTTTTAAGTTGTACTGTATTCGGTGTATTAGTTGATTTGACAGAATGGTTGGGAATGGCGAGTGCGTCGATATCTGTGAGGCGTAGCAATCCCCCATGCGAACGCGTGGTCAATCGCACCACCTGTTCTCGACGTGGGCAGTGATAAGTGGGAAGGGTGACAGCTAAGAAGACACATGCCGTAGACATCTTTCACGACGGCCGGTAACCACCAGTCAGCCATTTTTAGAAAGTCGACGCAAAGTTTTCGGTGAAAATCAATGGTGTCACCTCGTCATAGCTGTTGTCGTGACCAGGAATCACTGCCCCCGGTGTGTGAAGCGGCAGAGCGGACCGTCTAAGTTGCGATTGCGTTGCTTTCGGACTGGTGGAAAGGGTGGCCAATGCGATGTACACATGCACATGCACAATTGACTCGTGAGCCGCACGAGTCTCCTGCACCACGCCGCACGAGTCTCCTGCACCATTTGCGAGAATGCGCTCGGTTCTGCATGTTGGCTGACACTGACAACTTAACGGGGCGACTGCGAGTGCGCGACACTCCTTGAAATACTATCGCAGTGGCAACGCTAGTGATGATTATCATTAGTGGCTCTCCCTTTGAATCGGGGGCGTCGGTTGTCAGCAACCGACTTGCCTGTTTTATTCCACTTAGTTGCCCTACTCATAGCTAACCTAAGAGATTTGCTCCCTCCCCCCATTCCCCTCACCCCTGTTTTAAACTCTCATCACTTCCACCCCCTTTTTTCTCCCCCCGCTGTTCTAAATTCTCACCCGTATGATTACTCCGCCTGCGTACCCATCACTTGAGAGCACTTACCGAACTTGCGCTGGCAAAAAAAGTCTCATTGTATTCCCACCGTTACGCTGGCAAAGATTAAGACTTGTGGACGTCGGCGTTGGCGACGAGTGTGCGTTGTTTCAGTTTGCTCACCGTCGATCAGCGCAGATAGCGAAGTGCTTTAGTACGATGACGACTGCGGTAGGAGTAGGAAACGTGTTTCTCTTTCTCTCAAAGCACGTTACATGGCAACGAAGGAAACAAGGGGGAGGAGAATTGTTAGGTGCACACTCGCAACATCTAGCTCTATCTCACAACGATTCAGTTGTGTGTACTGTCAGGTATAATCGGATGTTTATTTATTTAGAAATACTGCAGACGGTTTTTCACCATCCTAGCAGGAGAGGGTTACATCATGTTTCTAACACAAATGTCAAACCTTTCACATGTTGTAGCATGCACGCAGTCGGAAGGAAGTGAATTCCACTCTACCATGGTTCGTACAAAAAATGAGTACTTAAATGTGTTATTTTTAGGAACATATGGTCTAACATTTTTTGAGTGATTTAACCTTGCTGATCGCTGGGGAGGTGGCAGAAGATACAAATCCTTGTTTAAACCAGATTCGTTATGATACAGTTTATAAAAAAAGTTTAACCTTGCAATTGTTCGTCTGGTTTCAAGCGACTCAAGCCCACATTTCCTTATCATTTCAGAAACTGATGAAAGGCGCCTGAAGTCGGAAAAAATCAATCTGGCGCTTAGTCTCTGGATCCTCTCCAGTTTCTCTATATCTTTCTTTAAGTATGGATCCCACACTACTGACGCATATTCCATCACTGGTCGAATTAATGTTTTCTAGGCTGTAAGTTTTACTGTCGAGTCACACGCCCCCAGTTTCCTCCTTAAAAACGCAGCTTTTTGTAGGCTTTGGCGCAAATTTTATCTATCGGTGGATGTTACTAGGCTGGTTATTTGGAGAACTAAACCATTACAATTTGTTAGACGGACACAGGGGAATTAAGAAAGATAAGTTGGAAGATACAAAATCGATCAATCAGTGGAGAGGGAGCATCGATGGTTTCTTAAGCTATTCCGCTTTCTTTATGGCGAGAAATTCGTTAAGAGCAATACAATGAACATCATGCGTAGTTTGTGACGAAAGGGCAACCGCACAAACAATTACTTGCTCTTTATTTTTGAGTGGCTCTCGGAAGCAACTACTTTCTTTTGTTATACGAGCCGTGAAACCTCGGTAAGAGTTAGCAGATGCTTCTGCTTGGGTGTCTGGGTGCCGTATTGCGAATTTAAAGTTAAGCCGTATAGCTCTAGCTCCACTGTGTTGTGAAAAATTCGTCGAGCCTTTTAAGAGCATTGTATTAATTCTTCGCCAAAGAGGGAAATCCAGACCACGCAGCGAGAGGCTTGAACAAAAATTGTCGTACTACCCTTTAGTACGTTCAGACTGCAGCGGGGTCTACTGACTTTATCCAGCTATTTATCTAACAAGCATCTAAATTCAACCGAAGGCGGTGAAAAACAGGTTTCGTTAGTTATTTTAGAAAAAAAATCGAAAAATACTTGGGCTTTTTCACATTGGCTGATACCGGGAAAAGTGCAACAACAGGCATTTCCCCGAGGAGTGCGCGTATCGCAAAACTAACGCTGCCGGGCAGGATTCCGCAGCCCGCATATTCGCTTCATGAGTGCCTTCGTGTACGCGAAAAGTGCACGTTTTCAGCCACATCAAACGCACCAAGTAGCAACAATCTTCCAATCCCTTTTTTTCCGACGGCACTTGCTTTCTCCATGTGGGAAATGCCCTCTTTCATGGCTGACTGTGTGCATAGCGGTGGAACACGGGTCAGAAAAGCGCGCACAAGAGAAGGACGACAAATAACTCGGGCCTCACCGGAACAACGCAATCGTTCCCGAGCGCTTCGGAAGCCCGGGATCGCCAACAGCTCGGACGACAAGGAAGCATCTGCAGAAATATTTTCCCTCGTTTTCCTTGTGTGAGACTGAAAACGTCAGGAGGAGGGAGCTGGGAAGAACAGTCCCTGCACTGAGATATTGAAGGAACGGTCCCATATCGCAGTTGTTTGCGTCCGGGCTTAGACGCGCTTGGAATGGCCCTCTTTGGCGTGCTGACTTCTTGGTTGTTTCTCCGTTACTGCATTCACTCTTTGATCTTCTGCGAAAACATTCGGCGAAGCATGCGGGCAGCGTTTTTGGCTTCATAGTTCCGGTACACATGCTTGCATCGTCGAGCGTCGGTTGACGCAGAGTGGTTGCGCTTGGCCTGCCGATCGCTATGTTTTGAAGCGGCGGTTGTTTTGCATCTGTTGTGTCGGCTCGTGTGGATTATTTCTGGAAGTTTGAAATCCTTTATCGCATCGCATCATGCGTTTCTCTGTTTGTTCCTCAACCGTCCTTCGTTTCCTTACGTTCCAGCTGAAAGTTTTCCAGTAAGCCTGACGCCTGGTCGGCGGATACCCGCGTCCCTCCGCCATAGCGGTGCGTCTCCAGCCCTTCTCCTCGCTACTTAACATCGGTGACGCGATTGCTGTCTTCGTTTTAAATCGGCGAAATTCAGGCAGCCAACATGGACGCACATGTTGGTACTGAATTACCAACATGCGTACTGTTTCGTTTTACCTGAATTTTCTGCCCCCAATACACAATCTCAACATACCGAAAACTAAAGCTCTAGAAAAATACTCGTTTGCTTAATCCAACTTATGGTTATTTTTGTGATTTATCCAACTGCCGTCTTCAAATCAGGTGAACCTGTAAAAAGGGACGTCTGATCAAGCAGCAACGTTTTACCCGCTTAACACAAGAATTGCAGCCATTGAAGCCGCCCTGGAAACCGATTAAGCCCTGAAAACCCATAAAAGGAAACTAATCGCATTCCCAAAATAAGTGAAAAGTTTAAAAAAGTTAGGGTCATTAAGGTATAGCCTGGTATAGCTAAAAAAAATTGGGTCATGAGGCTGTACTTAAACCAAGAACGCGGCGAATAAATCCTAAGCACCGGAAAGCAGTTAACGAACACTTTCTTCTACGAACTAGAGAATAGGAAATGGACATGGAAAAGTCCCGAAGGTACAACCAAAAACGAAATTGACTTAATTTTAAGGGACAACCGGGTATCGTGCAAGACGTAGAGGTGCTAAAGAAGATTCGGTGCAGCGAGCAAGATGCAAGCTAAGGCGGAATCCCAGAAGAGAAAGAACGAAACTCGTGAAAACTAAGAAACCCCGCATAGAATCGGTCAGAGCCAAATCACAGGAGTTTCAAATCATTCTTCAAAACAAATTCTCGCTTTTTTACAAGCAGAACGAGTTCAGTGTAGATAGGGTAAAGGTGAACTTAACATCGGCACTCATTGAGTCACCAGCATCTCTAGGAGAGGCAAGATGTAGGGAACACACTGGAAAACGAACTAAGAAAACGAAGGAACTAATTGCCAAACGTAAGAACATAAAAGTTTCAAGCACGGCGGACCGGATTGAATTAGCCGAGCTGTCAAAACTGATTAACAAAAGTAAAAGAAACGACATTCGTGCATATAACACGGCAGAGATCGAGGAAGCGCTGCCAACAGGAGGAACCTTGAAAGCAACCAAGAGAAGCTAGCCATCGGCAAAGGCAGGATGTACACATTCAGAGATGAGCAGGGAAACATTACACACTACTTGAAAGAGACAATAAAGGTAGCAGAACAATGCTACACCAGGCAGTATAACAGGGACTTTCAACCAGGGGAAACTACTAAGAGTACAAGCTTCACTTGCGATGTCGCACTAGTAACTAAAGATTAAGTTAAAAAGGCTCTCAAAGGCATAAAAATAAGAAAAGCTGGAGGTGACGATGGCATAACCGTAGATCTTTTGAAGGAGGGAGGATATATTGTATACTAGAAAAGCTTGCTGTGCTATTTTCGGAATGCTTGAAGACTCAAAAAGTGTCCATCGCCTGGAAAAACGCCAACATTATTCTGTTTCATAAGGAGGGAGATCTCAAGGGCTTCAAGAACTACAGACCCATCAGCCTGCTCTCAGTTGTTTACAAGCTGGTTACCAAAGTTATAGTTAGCCGCAGAGGTGACAGCCTGGATTCCCAACAACCTAGATAGCAGACTGGATTTAGGAAAGGGTACTCAACCATGGATCACATCCATGCCGTCAACCAAGTGACAGAAAAATCCGCAGAGTACACTGAACCCCTTTACAAGGTACTTATAGATTACGAGAAAGCCTCTGATTCTGTACTCACCGCAGCAGTTTTAGAAGCACTGAAAGACCTGGGAATAGGGGAAACCTATATAGCACTTCTAGAAGACATATATAAGGAACGCAGGGATCAGGATAACCCTCCAAAAGCAAAGCGATAAATTTCCGATCCAAAAGGGAGTAAGGCCGGGAGATACCATTTCTCAAAAACTATTCACAGCGTGTCTGGAGGGGGTATTTATAAAGCTTGGCTGGGAAGACACAGGATTAAGGACAAACGGGGAATACTTCAGCCATTTGAGGTTTGTGGATAGCATAGTATCACTGAGTGAGGTTGCAGAATACCTGCAACCAATGTTTGAGGAGGAACTACAATCAGAAATCATGGCCGTGAAGGTAAAAATAGGTATCCATAAATCTAAATCAATGAGGAATAAACATACCAAAAACGTCCTCTTCAGCTCGGGAAACGAAACACTTGAAGGAGTAAAACAATACAACTACCACGGATAGACGGTTGGTCTGACCCCAACCACGAGAGAGAATTCCTGCGCAGAACAGGTGTGGGCTGGGGAGCACGCAGCAAGTGCTCCCAAACAATGAAACGTAAGCTACCTCTGTAATTCAACAGAAAAATCTACAACCAGTGCATACTGCCGGTGATGACATACGCAGCTGAATCTGGGCGCCTTACTAAACAACTAGAAAAAAACACCCGCATTTCCCCGAAGGGAGCATGGGGAAGTGCGAATGCACGGGTGATGCTATGAGGGGGAGTTATGTTGAACTGTGTTGGCATTCGCCCGTTAGTTGCATTTAACACCCCCGCGTGATCAAGTGGGGATTCACACACCCCGTTAGTCGTTCTCTGGAAATCTTGGTGAATTAAAGTGTATGTTCGAGGAGATCACACACACACGCAAGTAAAGTGAAACGACAGTATTCTTTATTCAGCACTTGTTGGTGTTGTCGTTGTAGTTGACGGTCATTATGACCGCCTTGTGGTCACTGAAATGTACGGTCAAGAGTTGTTGCAAGACCGCGCGTATCAGACAGTTCCTCGCAAAGGCCAGGTCGATGTAGCTGCCGTTGATGGTGGTGGGAGCCTCTAGCGGTAGGCACGTCATGGAGTGGTTGGCGAGCATGTATTCCATCAACCACTCGCCGCCCTTTCGCACGTCCACGTTAAAGTCCCCAACAACCACGACCGGGTCCGAGGGCTTTACGCGCCTGGCCACACTCTCCATCGCCGCGTCCACGTATTCGACGACGTCGTCGCGCGAGATGTTTGGCGCGAGGTAGAGGGTGACGACCACGATTCCGTCGCCCGAGTACGCGTCGGTGTAGACGGCACTGTACGGCGACTCGTCCCTGACCGGCGAGGTGGACACGGCGTGCGACACGAGGTTCGCGTAGACGTGACCGACGAGGTAGACGCCGCAGTACTCGCCCCGACTTCCGCTCCTGGCGAAGCAGCAGTCGTCGATGGGGAAGTGGGAATGCACGGGTGATGCGAAAGAATTCTTCTTGGCCAATCGCCCTAAGTGGGTATGTGCTAAAGAAATTAGGAACTCTTCTTGGCCAATCGCCCTAAGTGGGTATGTGGTGCGGACGGACGGACGGCGGTGGACGCGTGATTCAGGGTCGCTTAAGAAGTGCATTCGCACTTAAAAAAAAACTTAGGCTGGCTCAACATGCCGTGGAACGAATTATGTTAAAAATAACACTCATGGTAAGAAACGACCTACCTGGATCAGAGAACAAACTATAATTGGCGATATTGTAGTTCAAATACAGAAAAAAGAAATGGACTTGGGCTGGCCATGTAGTGAGACAAACCGACAACCGATGGACAATTAGGGTAATAGAATGGATACCAAGAGACGGGTCTAGGGGAAGGGGAAGGCCAATAACACGAGGAAGGGATGAAATGTGGAACTTCGGAGGTAAGCTGTGTACTTGAGTAGCGCAAGACAGTAGTGGTTGGAGGTCAATGGGAGAGGCCTCGTCCTGCAGTGGACCTGAGTATGCTGATGATGGTGACGATGATGACCGGAGAGCAGCTTCCTAATCTAACAAGGCGACGAAGGAAGTATGTTTGTTTGCAAAGGAGCTAGGTCATTTGTATAGTATTTACTTTTGCATGGCACAGTGAGGCAGAACGAAGGTTTGAGCGTTTGTTAAGCGAGTAGCGGAACCGCAGCAGGAAAAGGCTATTTCGTTCATGCACCATAAAGAAGGAGCCTTCATTCCGCCTTATTTTAGACGCGGCAGACTGCTGATACAGACTCGAGATCTCGCGCCTTTCGAACGTGGGCTAATTTGCAAATGGAAACTGGGTGCTGAATAAATGCTTCAAGAACATAATTTAATTCGCGTCATTTATGCTCCCACATCGCGGAAAGCTTTATACAGGAACGCGTGTGCGGTTTTCGTGGATACGTTTTAAATAAAAGGCATCCAAGGGAACGTCATTACAGATACTATTCTAAAAAAAACAGTTGTTCCGGGAAAACTATTGACGCAGGTTGATATAATAGGCAAAAGAAGATGGCTAAGTAATATACAGTCGCACTGTACACACTAAGGTAATTCCACGAAAACAATTTAAACATTACGCTCCGCAACTGCCCGTCTTAATTGGCAAACGTCTTTGTAGCCCTGGGTGTGTCATGCATTGTCAGCGTATTTTTGCTCAGCTCACTTTCGTATTGTGACTTAGTCTGAAAATGCAACGCAGAAAATTTATTGTTGAACAAACAAAAAAGCCCGTACATACAAAAAACACGCGTAATTACACTGCTTTACATTGGTTTGTCGGCGTCATAACTTAACATGCTGTTTTGCAAAGTTAAAGGGGTAGTGAACACAAAAAATTTTGAATGCGAAATAACTTCGGAGACAGGCTGGTGTGACACTCATACTGCAAAATATCAGCGTCAAATTACGCGTAGAACATACGTAAAATCAATTTTAAAGTGGGCGAAACGCAAACCAGCAGCCAGGGACGAAAATCGCGCAAGTCGACATTCCCTGAATATTTTGTAAAAAACAACATCCAAAGATGTCACGAGTTTGTGTTGGCCGCTTTCCGCTCTGCCAGGCGTTTTTCGCCGGCTCGCCGCTCCAATCGAGGTCGGAGGTTTGGCTCTATATAGAGCAACGAACGATCCGATCACTGCCGGCGGAGGCGGCGGAGGCAGCCGTGGATTTCGTTGGCTCATCTGGCAGCTGGCCGCGACCTAAGTTCTACAAGCGATTCCACGCACTCTGTTTTTATTGCTTTTATTACACTGTACGCGAAAACGCGCCGGGGAACACGAAAAGCGCACTGAGCGATCCGCACGGTCGCTGCGCAAGGCGGCGGACACGGCCGCGAAGTGGCGCAGGACCGGCGCAGGTAGCTCGAGCGATAGCTTGTTACCGCTGCACGAAAATGCGACCCAAGTCCCGAACAGGCAGCGCATATAAGAAAGGAGTTTATGATGCGATGGCGGGTTGCATTAAAAATCGTCATTGCACCGCTTACGAGAGCGGCTCATCGAATATCGCCGCAGTGTTATTAAGCCGAACACATCTGGCCAGCAGGCAGACCGGCCGGTTGCTCTCCAGCGCGCGTCTCCCCTCCAACTGTCCTCCAGCGTCACGCGAAGTTCTATAGCCGCGGCAGCAATTTGCACTCGCAGCGACTGCGTCACGTCCACTGTCGCTTTTTAAATACGATAGTCTTTCTTGGGCTACTTAAACCAAAATTTTGGTCTGTCTGTATGTCTGTCTTCGCGTCTGTCTGTCTGTCCGTGACTCGATTCAGCCACCCGGCCAAAGCAAAACAATGCATGCGCAATAGTCTTATATAGTCCACAGCTAAATCTACCCGTCAATGTCCGGTGTAATGTTCATACTTGTCAAATTGTTGAACAATAACAAGACTTACGCAAATATGAGTAACAATCAATAAGAAGTGATATTGCAGTGTTCCTTTATAAAAAATCAAACATGCTTGACTTTTGCGAAATTAAATACTTCATCAACTGCAGAAAAATTCTCTTCCGCCGTCGCCTGCTGTCGCCCGCGCCACTACAGCTTTTTGGCGCCATTTTAAAAATCAACAGGACAGTTACGCAAGCTTCCACTAGATTGGTTTCACGTTCTGCTTGCAACGCACGTGGAGTAGGAAACGCGGTTCTATAAACGTTGAAGTAGGGCGCCTCGAGAAACTCCGTCTCCACCCTACGGCAGCGTTCGCATCGAACACCTGGTTTGGAGCAGTGGAACGCGAAATTTAAAATGATTAAGCAAACATTTGGCGTATTTACCTTGGGAGGAGCGCGACACAAAGGGAACATGGAGAGTGACGGAAAGCGAAGGGAGGCTTTTACTTCGCAAAAGCCGATAAAGACTATCGTCTTTTGACGGCATTTGCAACGAAAGGAGCAGATACGCAGCGAATTTTTTTTAATTAAGTGGCTCGCGAGATCAGTACGTGGGGCATTCGCAGAAACTGCCGGCGACGCGGATTCGACAGTGCTACGGCAGATCGGCTCTGTGGTATCCGTGCAACGGTCACGTGGACAGCTTTGATTCTTCAAAACCTCACGTTTCGCGACACCCGCGGAAACCCCAAACTGCGGGTGGCCGCATTTAAAACGTCTCTAATTAAACAACCTTCGCACGCTGAAGTTAATAAGGTTTCCACACGTGATAAGTAGGTCATTAGCTACTTATCGCCACAAAAAAAAAGTGCAAAATGTTTGTGTCAGTGTTCTTTGAAGGGCATCGGTCCTTCCACTGCGTTCTTCCAGCACACTTCCCGCATTTGGGCGCCACAGCAATCTTTCTGTTCACGGATTAGTTAACCCTCGTACGGGTTCGATTCCCGGCCGCGGCGGCCGCTGTTCTGGCGGAGGCGGAAAGCAAAAACGCCCGTGCGTACGAGATTTCGGCGCACGTTAAAGATCCCCAGGTGGTCAAAATAAATCCGGAGCCCTCCACTACAGCGCGCCTCATCATCTGGGTTGCGTCGGCGCGTTAAACCTTACATTCAATCAGTTAACCCTCATAACTCCTCCTTGACGAAGAATTTACGCTGCCTGTGCAAAAGCGGCAGCTCTCCGCGCAAAAGCTGCGTAGTGCAGGCAATCATTTTGTTGGCCCCATGGAGGGATGGAGAGAAAATACTCAAGAGAGGCCACGACTTAATTTTTGTAAAGACACACTCGCCATTTTAAGATCCCAAGGAGCCAGCTACCCTTTTCGATGCTCTTATGCTGTGCCTCGCCTTCTGCCCCGGTACTAATGGAGAACGTGAACGATTGCGAACGCCAAAGAAAGCTGTGGAAGCCGAGAAATCTATGGGAAAGATGCCGTAGGCGCAATGCAACACTGACGCCCTATGGACGTCCTTCGACGGGCACGGCTAAAAATGACGGAACTTCGGCCGCCCTTTCTCCAATTCCGCTCTTGAGTTTATCCAATGCCGCGTTTCCTTGGCGTATGTTTCCCATCAAGCTTATACAATCCATAATCACGTTCACGGAATAGATTGTAGGGTTTACCGTCCAGTCGTAACGCAGGCGATGAGGCGCGCCGTAGTGGAAATCTCCGGATTAATTTCGACCACCTGGGTATCTTTAACGTGCGCCAAAATCTCGTACACATGGGCGTTTTTAGCTTTTCGCCTCCACCAGAAAAGCGGCCGCCGCGGCTGGGAATCGAATCCCGCGACCACGTGCTTAGCAGCACAATTGCCTTAGCCACTGAGCCACTGAGCCGGGTCACGTTCACTGAATCGAAGCATGTGACCTCGTCCCCACCCCACGTGTAAGATACGGCTTCCCTCGGGAGCTGTACACAGGGAATGGCTGAGAGGTGATAGGGCTAACTGGTTGCCTTTGTAAAATTTACTTACATTTAGCGGCGGATACGTATCTCTGTCAGATATTACGTCTAGAAGTCATTGTTCTGTAAAAGTCATCTGGATTTTCTATACATTTTTGTGTGAAAGCGAAGCTAGCATGGCAAACGAGGACCCACCCGGGCATGATTAGAACGCACCGGAAGGACATAATAACTTGGCCCTTCGCTTCAGCCCATTTCTATCCTGTTGTATAGGGCAATAAATCCGGCAACAGTGGACGGAAACTAGCAAAGACAGCTATTGTTACTTCGACGTCAGGCAAATAGCTGGGAAGCAGCGTATTGCCTTCTTTGCTATCTGACGGAAATTTTTGTAGGCACGGGAAATTATAATCTTAGGGCGGAAAAAACGCCAGTCCCTAGAGGTATGATGAAAAAAGTAGAAAGGTGCCTGGAGCTTTCCGGTTTAAAATAGAGAAAAAGCGAGATAGCGTACAAATATGGGTGTACAAGCAATTGTGGGCGATATTTCTTTTTCTTTTTTTCGAAGAGGGGTGTCAGTGGTGCTGCAATCAATTCAACAAGCACCGGATAGTAAGCTCGAGAAGAGTTCGCAGAAAATTAAGTCACAAAGACAAGCTGATGAAACAATACTGACAGCCCAGTATTCCATAGAAACGAAAAAAAGGCACCGCTATTTTCGTCAATGGTAGGTTGGCAGCATTTTATTATTTCGCCTTTTTTTGAGATGTCCCTAAATCGCCGGTCGAGCAATAACCCGCCTATTATTCCCGTCAGCGTCCAATAGACACTGTCCCTGGAGAGAACAGGACGCACATGAGTGGGATCATGAGTGGCCCCAAGCCGAGAGACGGCTGGGCTGATGGAATAGGTTTTTCTGCGCTAAGCTATGTTCGACCGAGACCTTGGAGGCAGGAAGTTTTTGGGCAGTGTTTGTTCGCAGCTTATTTTCGCTTTTCTTGGGCTTGAGCATCTATATCTAAGTGGAATGATCTTAGAGACTCTGCTGCTGTGACATAAAGTCGGCCACGTTAGCGCCAAAGCAGAGCCAGCCCCTTTGCTCCCAAGGGCTTCAAAACAAGTACACAGATAGGCACATTCGATAAACTGGACGGATGTCTGTCAGATCTTGCAGTGCATATTAAGCATAAGAGAGAAAAAATTACCCCACCTTCCCGCGAGGGGAACCCTGTGGAGATGCGACGCATCTTGGGGGCTCACTTGGTGTTTCCGTTGGGTTGATTCTCTAACTGCGTGAAATGTGTGAGGAACGCGTATGATGTATTCTTTATTAAAGACGATAGTCTTTCTTGGGCTACTTAACCAAATTTGGTCTGTCTGTATGTTCTGTCTGTCTGTTCGTCGTTGTCTGTGACTCGATTTCAGCCACCCGGCCAAAGCAAAACAATGCCTGCGCAATAGTCTTATATAGTCACAGCTAAATCTACCCGTCTATGTCCGGTGTAATGTTCATACTTGTCAACATTGTTGAAGAAGAACAAGACATTACGCAAATATGAGACAACAAATCAATACAGAAGTGATATTTGCAGTGTGCCTTTATAAAACAAATCAAACATGCTTGACTTTTGCAAAATTAAATACTTTCATGAACTGCAGAAAAAAGAATTCCCTTCGCGGTCGCTGCTCTCGCCCGCGCCACTATAGCTTTCTGGCGCCATTTTAAGAAATAAAGCGGCAACAGTTACGCAAGGTTCCACTAGATAGGTTCCACGTTCTGCTTGCAACGCACGTGGAGTAGGAAACGCGGTTCTATAAACGTTGAAGTAGGGCGCCTCGATTAACGCGCGTCTTCGCCGTACGGCAGCGTTCGCATCGAGACACCCGGTTTGGAGCAGTGGAACGCGGGAAATTTAAAATGATTTAAGCAAACCTTTGGCGTCTTTACCTTGGGAGGAGCGCGACACAAGAGGAACAACATGAGAGGTGAGCGGGAAAGCGAAGGGAGGCATTTACTTCGCAAAAGCCGGTAAAGACTATCGTCTTTTGACGGCATTTGCAACGAAAGGAGCAGATACGCGGCCAATTTTTTTAACACGCGGCGTAACGTTAACGATGACGGCCTTGTGGTCGCTGAAGTGTACGGGTAGTGGATGGTGAAGTAACGGGACCACCGTGCAATTTGCAGCGAAGATCAAGTCTATGCACGTGCCCGAAACCGGAACGCCGGTGCTGGAACGACCGCGGCTATGACGCAACGTGGCGCGGCTATGACGCAACACAATCCAACACAATCCACCATCCAATCCAATCCAATCCAACCAAGCCAAGCCAAGCCAAGCCAATCGAATCCAATCCAATGCCCCTCGCGAGAGAGTGTTCGCTATCGGAGAGGAGAGGGGGTGAGCGGCGGAGAGCGCAGCTCGCGCGGCGAGGAGAATGGGGGGAGGGGTGTGGACGGACAACAACAACGCCGTATGGAGGGACAAGGCGAGTGAATGAGATGTAGTCGCATCTAAAAATTGACGTTAAGGCAGTAATGCCGACATAACCGTGACATTCAGGAGCAGGTATTTCATACGGCTATCTGCAACAATGAAAACAGGTTTCTAAAGTTAATATGAAAGTTATCATCGGAAGTGTTATTTGCCCATATTATTGGTGCTAACAATATTATTAACATTGTGTTGCAAGAAACTAAAGGTCGGCTAAAATTGTCGCCTTTGGAAGTGTTTATATATTTGTGATACTAGATCGAAACCGATTTCATGCAGGCTGCCTAAGCTCTTTGGGCAACTCGGACACTACACAAACACTCTGCGTAGTTCCTTTTACACTAATGCGCAAAGTGCCAGCTTTTTTTCCCCCTAATAACCTACGTAGCGCTTGAAATCATTAAATATGTGAAAATTGGTTTTCACGAGCCGACGCCGATATTTACGGTACGGACATGTTTATTACACCACTTCACTTGATAATAAGTTTACTATAATTGTGTTCTACTGCGGGATTTACAACCACATTACGCGCCTTCACCTACACTCGCCCGCGTGAGTTGTGTCTCGCTCCTAGTGGCTAGATATAAAAGTGAAGCTCAGCCAGGGTCTCTATACGCCATCATTAGAGCTTCGACAGTCAGTTTTATTACTGCCTTGTGGGCATTGTAACACATTTACGCTCACCAAGCTAAGCCCCCTCCCCCCCACCCCCCCCCCCCCCAGTAATCGGGCCCTGAAAACCACCGGCTTACCTATAACCCTGACTTGTATGAAGAGCACACCGTGTGCACGAAGGTTTTGCCTGTTTTTTTTTTTTTTTTTTTTTCTAAACGCGATAATACAGTATAATCTCGTTGATACGACGTTGTTTTCTGGCAGGCTGATAAGGGCCCACGCGTTTTTGTACCACCCCCCCCCCACTGCAATGCCATTATTGTTGCCTTTAATGCCCAAATAAATAAATAAATAAATAAATAAATAAATAAATAAATAAATAAATAAATAAATAAATAAATAAAATGAATTTCCCACAAAACTTTGAAGTAAATGCATATCCTTTACTCCGCGTTCGCCGCCCCAAGGGAGCGTCTAAAGTTCGCTTGCCAAGCCGCAGTAATTACTGGCTGCTTCACTGCAGGGTCAGACGGGGAAAGACGTGGAAAGAAAGGGGGATTCGCAACCGAAATTACTGCGAGACGCGGGCAATCTTCCTTAACGCGCTCAGACGTCTCGCAATGCCTCGGTAACTGTTAAGGGTCTATGGCTTTAGTGCTTAGTTCACTCACTGACAGACCCCTTGGAGCTGCGTACAAGCGTACTGATGAGCTACGGCCTTGATGAAACTGTTCGTGCTCTTATTAGCGTAAAGGAGGTGGACAAAATAGTAGCGAAAAGAAGAAAAACAAGTAACCTATTCAAATGAACTGCTTTTGCACGTTCGCTGTCTGGTGCAGTAATGAACGCAACTAAGCCATGGTCACAAATGCCTACGTACAAAGGAAATGGGAGATGCAATGTGGAACGATAAAAGTAAAAAAAAAAAACATTGTCGAAATTTGCACTTTAAGGACGAACTTATACAGCGAGTTTCACAACCGCAGCGTCTGGAGCCTCATAAGCAAGCAAGGAATTCTCGCCGCAGAATGGGCTGTGTGTCTCGTTCTAGCAAAAAAAAACCTGTCTGTGCCGAAGTCCGCACGTAACGACGTTCCTCCAGCACCACTTCATCTCCGATATACCCTTAAGGTAATGCGTGCCAGTTAAGGCAAAAACGCTTGGGAGAGGGTTGATGGGCTGTGCTGCTGGGAAAAGTTTATGAATCTCGCTTGTTCGGTTAATGTATAGGTTCTCCTGGACGAGGACTCGACATGCAATATGATGTATACCTTCTCTCGAACATTTGTAACAAATTTATTAATGTCAAACCTTGCCATCGGTTTCTTGCAAGGTTTGGCCTTGCAGTAGGATACGTTCGAGTAGTTAAATTAGAAAAGCTTGAAAAACAGGAACAGAACTATAACCGCTAAGACTCCGCTCTACCAGAGAGAATGCAACGTAATAGCATTGTGTGATTTAGAAAGCAATTGTCAAACAGCCAAGGAGCGAATCCTCTGTACTGCGTGAAGTGCGGGTTATAGAGTGCACGATAACTGAGTATATCATCGGGCGACTGCTCACCATGGAATCACGAACGCGCGAAGCAGAGATACGCCCAAGTTATCCCATTGCAGCGGAAAAGGGAAAAGGGTTTGTAGCGACACCATCGCCATCGTCCCCATCGTCACCGGGATCATCATCAGCGGTCCTGGTACTGGTTCGTGAGCAGTTCCACGTGACACAGACGGACGCCGACTCAGCAGCTTGGCGGCCGCTCGTTCTGGCCGGGCCTACGCGACCTAATTAAATGCAGAAGTCTCATCAGCACACCAACCGAGTCTGCTTCCTACAGGTTAATGTGGGATCACGTATTTCGGAAATGATATACGTCGAAAGGAAATGGTGGTGGCGGAAACGGGAACACGCATAGAGTAAAAATAACGAATAGGGATAAATTATCACAAGAAGGAGCAAAGTTGGAGAAGGATCGGCAGAAAACAGGGATAGGCGAGCGCAGCCAATATCTGGTTGCCCCGTTTCGAGGAGCTTCCTGCCGAGAAACTATTGCGACTCATTCGTCTTGACTTTAGTTTTGTACTTTTTTTTTACCTCGTCTTTCTGCCTACCTGTCAGGGCCGCGTCTTTTCAGGCGGCGCCTTCAACCGTTTTGTCCCTAAATCGGCCTCGCGAGGACCCGCTCTCAGCAGACAAGCTAATCAAAATGCCAGAGCGTTGACGACTGTATGCGAATAAATGGTACGAAAAAAAAAACAAGAAAAGAAATGCCTCGAGTGCTGATGGGCTACATACATTTGTTATACTCCGTCCATATTCTTGGTTACATTCACTTCCTGCACCGACAGGGCGAATAGATACGAGGATGGTTGACCACGGACTTCGCGGATGCCAAGGAAACGACGTGGAGGAAGTCATGCGGCAATTTAGGAGCCTTTTCGCGGCTATAGATGCCGACGAGGGACTACGGCTTTCGTCCTCAGTGAGGAATGCAATAAGCAATAATACTACTTGATAAGCAATATATGCGTACTATTAGTAATATGCTTGCTATTTTTGGACTTGCCTTTACAAGAGCTAGAGAGTACATTTCTGACACAAGCAAAACCACGTTGAAATCCATATCAAAGGCCGTTTAAGGGGGATTAAGGTAAATTACACAGGAATAATTTGGATTAAGAATAGGAATACGATATATTAAAGACGATAAAATAGCGTGACTGTTGTTTCGGCAAGTAGACGTGCACATAAAAAGGGATACGCGTCAAAATTGTACGCGAGACTTTCGCCTTCGAAGGACGTAAACAGAATTAAGTGCCCTGGGAAATTTTCCAAAGTAAATTAAACACGCGCAAAAATATATGCATTGTTGCAGTTTGCACCACGGAATGTAAATTGATTCCGCCACGTAACCCGACACAAGGCTCTAATTGCACGACAGGGTTTCCCTGTCTTAGTGGCCCGGAGAAACTCAAAGCCATGCGCGAGGGAGAGAAATGGCCGTCGAGCATCCGAAGGAAAACTGCGCACATGAGCGGCACTCGACGTTAGGCGCAGCTCGGCTAAGTTGTTTAAAACAGACCCCCGCGTGTGATGCGCACTGGCGTCTCTCTTTCAAAGAAAATAAACTTCGAAAGAAGAGTCACGCTGTCAAAAGGTGGCGGGTAGCGTAAAATAAACACCCCGCACGTGTGGAGGAGAAAGCTTGACACAGGCACCGCACTTTGGTTTGCTGCCGCGCAAAGTTGAAGAAAACAGGACTTAATAGGACGCTGGGTTCCATTTTCTTGACCTTTCCCAAGGAGAGAGAACGATTAAAGAAAGAAAAATGAAGTTAAACATACACGACGTTTCGAGACAAGTTTTAAGTAGCGCGTTAATTATTTTAGAGCGTCCGCGTCCTTCTACTTTTGGCGCCAAGGCTTCGGGAGGAACGTGTGTCATGGTAAAGTCCCAAACTTAAAAGGAAACCTTTCTCCGCGTGAGTAGCTAGTTGATGAGCTTGCCGCTAGAGGCCGAAGTGCTGGGAGACAGGGAGTTCCCAGACTAATTTCCGACTTTTGGACAGTGGCTGCTGTAAAAAAAAAAAAAAAAAGGTGTAGAAGTCTTCTAAAGTGCTGCTTATCTCCGCTTGACTGCTTCAACAAGACGAGTGGAAGAACACTTAAAACAAAACAGGAAACGGACGCTGAAGCTTTATGGCGTCATTGACCGCGCGAACGTGTGAACCAGCGAAAAAAATATCGCCTTGTTTGCGGGAAGTTCTCTGCAGAACACTTCCTGATAACGCTTTCAAAACTGGGGCTCTTGAGCCACACAATATACGTTTTAAGTCTATACGTCCGTTATCAGGAGAAAAAGAGCACATGTGCTGCCGACGATATCAAGCAGTGACCCCTTTTGCAACAGTGGAAGCTCCGGAGGTAGTAAAACCTAGGAGAGAGAGAAGAGAGATAGAGATAGAGAGAGAGAAAGAGAGAGAGAGAGAGAGAGAGAGAGAGAGAGAGAGAGATGAGAGAGAGAGAGTGTTAGAGAGAGAGAGAAGGGAGAGAGAGAGGGTCGAGCTAGATCTAGAGATAGCTATATATATAGATAGATATCTACTAATATATATACTAGATATATATATCTAGCTCTCAGATCCTATTAGCGATTACTATACAATAGATCTCTCTATATGCATATAGATATAGAGCTATCTCCCACTAACGGAACCAACGTCTCGTATCTTATCACTTGATATTTTAAGCTTGCCACCCGTAGAAGGCCTGGTTGATCGCAACACGTTGCAATAAGTATTTTGCAACGAGTGTCAGGAAAGTCGTTCATCATATGCGCGGTGGGATCTAGTAACATTTGTGCAATGTAACTACAAGACCGTTCATCGTTCTAAAAATGCGAAAGAATTCGTACCAAGGTTGGAGGAGGGATGCGCAGCATATTATGCATAGTTTGAGATACATAGGCTTTACGAAGTAATAGTTCATTGGTCTGCATTGACGCAATGAAGCATTATTTTAGAACCTACCTGAAGGTTTTAAAAGGCAATTTCAACGATTAGCCCAACTCGCCATTCTGCTTCATTGGTCTGGTTTGAGGTATAAAGGGCTTGATAACGGCTATGGTTGTGGTTTATCCGAGGAAGTAATTAGTCTTAGAGTATCTAGAAAATTCTTGCAATCGCAACGCACTGGGCTCCAGTGAACGGCACTCGTGTGAGTGGCCCTCATAATAAACGAATTATTCCAGTGACCCGCCCCGTTGGCTCATTGGCTAAGGCGTTGTGCTGCTGAGCACGAGGACGCGGGTTCGATTCCCGGCCACAACGGCCGCTTTTCTGGTGGAGACGAAAAGCAAAAACGCCCGTCTGTTCGAGATTTCGGCGCACAATAAAGATCCCCAGGTGGTCAAAATTATTCCCGAGCCCTCCACTACGGCGGGGCTCATCGCCTGCATTGTGTCGGCCCGTTAAACCTTACAATCAATCAGTTATTCCAGTGCTTTTCGCTGCTTTTAAAGGGATCCTGAAAGGCGTTTTGAGCAAGCACACTAAATGAACTAGCGCAATCGTTAGATTGGGTCGTCAACGTCAGCTGTGCCAAATATTACTCTTTTACGCGCAGCGGAAAGCTCAATCTTTTGTTGCAAAGTTTGTCGCCCGTTTCTCACCCTTCCCTGCGTGTTTTTGGACGCTGCCATCTTCACATGTCTACGTCATCAATTCCCAGGTGTACGTCATGAGGTAGACATCCTGCTATTGGGCGGATTTTTCACGCACTTCCGGCAAAGAGATGTGTCGTCTGCTCAGTGTCGGCTCGCCGGCTGATCTGCCAGCGGAGTGCCGGAGTGCTTGGACATTTTACGACTATCCAAGCAAGTGTAAATAAACGCTTAGCCATTTGTATTGAATGCAACACGGCCATAATACGACATGGATATTCTCTTACCTGAGTATGTTCCATAAAGAAAGCGTTGAAGCCCCGTGGCACTCTTTCGTGCAATCACAGAGAACGCCCTGAGCCGAATTCCCGGGTTTGACGCATACATTTTATTCAACTTCAAAACAATCCAGAGATGCGTTTCGAACGAACACAACGTCACAACATGCGTTGCAAGTCTGAAGCGCGACTGACAGACGATGGGTTGCCTCCTTCTGCCCGTCGTGAATTCGGCACTCACCTCGCGCCCGGTTTGCGGGGACGAACAGCAAGTCACTGAACTCTGGCGCGCAAGCTGAGAAGGCTTTTAGCTACGCACACTGCACATACACACTGCAATGCACATGCGAGGTTGAGTCGTACGTGGCTCGAGAAAGCTCTATCCACCCGCAGAAGCACAACGTTGCATTTCATCGCAAACCAAACGCGTCCACAACACACACACCGTCGCCTCCTGTATTATTACAATGCCATACGCTTCGCGCCCTTCCCAATGGGAGTGAGTGGTACGCCTGCAGTGCCCACATGTCGCGAGGTGGGGCCCCGAGCTGAACCGGGATCGCGCAACCGTAACTGACTTGGAGAGCGGTTTGTGCCTTGTTGCCAAGGCAACCGATGTTTGAGATTGCCAAGGAAATGGCTCTTGCGCCAGCGCTAGCTCGGAGCTGCGGCGGAGCGTTATTTTGCCAACGTTGCCGCTCTCCACCACGCGTCACCCCAAGCTGAACTGGTCGCATGATTGAAGCCCTGGGAAGGCTACCGATTGGGGGAGAGTGGCCAGAGTAGAAGGAGAAAGATTGGTTGGCCGATCCGGGCTGACGCGTTTGGCATTGTAACAATACAGGAGGCGGTGCAAACACATACACAGCTTCGGTCGCTGGCTTGGCTTATCTGCAAGCTTCGGTCAGACAATCAGCGATGTTACGACGGTTAAGATACTCGTGAGGGCAACGTGCTAACCTCTCGACGTATTTAAAAATATAGGGGCAAATAACTTGGTTCATCGGAAGCAAAAAACTGTCCACAGAAGAACGCAACCGTGGATGGTTGTCGCGCTACTTTGAGAGTCTCTGATATGGTATTGGGGACGATTAGGCGGAGCAATTGCCGGCAGCTATGCAAGGCTAAGTCCGCCTTATTCAACCATACTTACTTACTTACGCTACTTTCCGCCATGTTGGCAACACAAGCCGCCTCACGTACGCACGCTATTTTGCTGAAATAGCGTCCGCTATTCTTCCGTCCGCTAAACGCAGAAACGTCTTAACGCACGGCGCATGCGCAGTGCGAACGAAGCAAAAAAAAAAAAGCGCTCGCTAACTGTTTACGTACGGCTGCGTACGTTATTATAAAACTCTATATTACTACCGTTCACAAGATATGGGTGCAGCTTGCCAGAACACAGGGGCACGCTGCTCGAGTGCGGCGCTGGTTTTCTCTGTGCCTTCCCGTTCATCGCCACTAATAAAGCGATCCGAACCGGCGCGTTTTGTGCACGGTTTCTGTATTGGTTTAAAATGTGTTTTTCACATGCCGCCGGTAGGAATTACCACCACCGCAAAATAAGACCCGGCACCAGCGGGGCCACATCTGAGACGGCGTTTTTTGGATAAACAGTGCGCGGTGCATCAAAGGGAACCAGCGCACGATCCTCCCCGTGCGGCTGCGAGTCCGACGCCGATAAAAAGTCACGTGCCGTCGATAGCAACTGCAGCAACATACACCCACCGCGAAAGGGCAAGGCCAGGCCGCACATGCGGCCAGGTCTTTCGTTCGCTTTTCCAGCCTTGAGCGGAGTGCGGGATCCATGGTGTCAACATAAATTAAAAAGCCAAGAGAGGTTGCCCGTAGCAGACGGCAGTCCGAGGAGCGCAATAGCGGAAGTACGTCACCACTGAGGAGCGCAGCATCATGGGAGGGAAGGCTCGCGCGCCGTCAACAGCGAAGAAAAAGATGAAAGGAGGAGGAAATGCGGTGCGATGTTAATGCACGGTTTTTAAGTGCGAATGCACTTTATAAGCGACCCTGAATTAAGGTGACCGCCGTCCGTCCACATAGCAACAGCTGCGGGTGCGCGCGCTCCTCGTCTTCCTTGGCAACGGGGGGAAGATGGGCCTGTGCTCTGCCTGGCCGCTGATACGCACATACCCACGTAGGGGGATTGGCCAGGAATCTCCTCGTCTTCCTTGGCAAACGGGGGGGATGGGCGCGCGCTGGCCTGGCCGATTGACATGGCACATACCCACGTGGGGGATTGGCCAGGAATCGGGCGTGAGAAGGGGCTAATGCACCCGCTTAAAGGAGTACTGACACGAATTTTCAAAGCTGAGATCCGCTCTAGCAATCAAGTACAACGACAACACAAATAGGTGTCTGTGCATGGCACATACCCACGTGGGGGATTGGCCAGGAATCGGGGCGTGAGAAGGCTAATGCACCCGCTAAAGGAGTACTGACAACGAAATTTCAAAGCTGAGATCCGCTCTAGCAATCGAAGTACAACGACAACACAAATAGGTGTCTGTGAATAAATGCATCGTTCTTTCTTTGTAGTTGTGTGTGTGTGTGTGATGATCTCTCTTTCGCGAACATTACCGAACCGCGCAAATTCAACTCGTGCATTCGCACTTTCACATTCTTCCCCTCGGGGAAATGCGGGGAAATTTTTTGATTCAGTGCCATGATCAGTGCCATGAACTCCGTGATTGGTGCGTCCTGACGTTAGCCGGAGAAAAAGGGTGAAGGGGAAGGGACCCAACGTGCCTATTTAATCTCGCGCGCGCTGGAGCGCACTGCCCGCTCTCATACCAGGATGTAAATACTTGTATATAAAGTTTTCTTCTTCGTCAACTTGCCCATTCATGACTGCCCCGGCACTTCACCAAACCTTGGCCCACATCGACCACGCTACCACGGTTCGCAACAGTGGAGACAGCGGTGAAATTCCCAACAGTGGAGTCAACCCCTGGCTTCCCAACAGCTCCCAAATATTGAAAAGTAAGGTTCCGCGATCACTGAAAGAAGAATATATTGATTGATTGTAGGGTTTAACGCGCCGACGCAACGCAGGCGATGAGGCGCGCCGTAGTGGAGGGCTCCGGATTAATTTTGACCACCTGGGGATCTTTATCGTGCGCCGAAATCTCGTTCACACGGGCGTTTTTGCTTTTCGCCTCCATCACAAAAGCGGCCGCCGCGGTCGGGAATCGAACCCGCGACCTCGTGCTCAGCAGCGCAACGCCTTAGCCACTGAGCCACCGCGGCGGGTGAAAGAAGAATATACAACCAATGCGTTCTGCCAGTGATGACATATGGAGCGTAAAGTTGGCGCCTTACTAAACCACTTGAAAGCAAACTTAGGTCGGCTCAACGGGCCATGTGACAAATAATGTTAGGAGTAACACTCAGCGACAAGAAACGAGCTTCCTAGATCAGAAAACAAACTTGAGTAGGGGATATCATAGTTCGAAAAAAAAAAAAAAATTAATTTGGGCTTGCCACGTAGTTAGGCGAGATGGCAGCCGGTGCACGAACAGGTCTACAGAGTGGGCAGCGAGAGATGACTCTAAAAAAAGGGGGAAGGCCAATGATCCGGTAGAGGGACGAAATAAGGCAATTCGGGGTAAAGAATGGACTCGAGCAGAGCAAGACAGAAGCGGTTAGAGGTCGATGCGAGAGGCCTTCGTCTTGATGATGACGATGACGATATTTTTGCGGAAGAGGAATTCCTGCGACAGATTTCGTGTCCGTTTCTGTCATTCGGAGATGGCCGGAAGCCCTTAGCTTCCATGCTTTAGAGTTCCTTAGAGATTATTCATACCGAATGAGATTTATATAAAAAAAAACCGTCCAAGATGCCATTTTCGCTGTGAATGTGGTTTAGAATGAAGAAATAGTTTTTATAGTTTTGTCTACTCTTCGTAAAATTTTGTCCTGTTACCTGTATATAAGGTTAAGTTCTAAGTGGTTGCATTTTGTACGTGGGAGCGGTCAAGATACAATCGTAAAGGTAAGCTAGCTGAAATCACTGAGGCAAGCCGCAATGAAGTGTTTTGGCTGCAACTGATCTAGGGTTGTTTGACCCGCCATACCGAGGCAACGCTGAGCCAGAAAGCTGCAGGTTACGGCGGCAAGTGTTGGTTCGACTCGCTAAGGTCCCAAAGGCTCCATGGCAGAGAAACTGTAGGCGCAAATTGCAATTCATTACTTCACATTGTGCTCTAACACTCCACCGCCATAACCAAGAACGAATGGGATGCTGAAGGTCTCTATCCGACATTCAACGAAAAACTATATTCCTCTTGTAAACGCTGAAAGAGTAATTTCTTTGGTATATAAAGTTTAAAAACTTGTCTATTAAGCGAAAAAAGGAATTGCTTGTATTCACTGGCGAGGCGCGGATGCAGGCAGCCGTGTTAGCGCGCCGTCAGTCGTTACGTCGGGCTCCGCGGGATGGCTGTAGTTGTCCGTACTAAGCACATGACTCTGCTGCAGGTTAACAAACTATGCCTCACCGAACGCAAAGTATTGCCTCGAGTTCAATGTGAGTCGACTAATAACATCTCTGTTGACACCAGCCGTTGAGAATCGGGTTGAAACGGAACAGACGACGCAAGCTGGCGTTTTTTTTTCTTCGGCGTGCGGGCGCAGTGGCCCCAGCCGCGCCATGTCCGTGGCGCATCGGCCATGGCGATGGCGATGGCGATTGTGGCTGTACCCTTTGCAGCGGGTCGCCGCGTTTCACACGGCGGAGCCAAAAAAGAAAAAAAGAAAGAAAACACAGTTTCCACATTATGTGCGGCGCAGAGCACCGTGAGACCACCAGTGTTCCAGGCGCCTCTTTGTCACCTCTACTACCTCCCCACGCTCTGTCTCGGTTTTCTCTTCGGCGAAGCCAAGCGCGACGTGGTACGGCTGTGGTGGCGGGGCGGCGGGGAGGATGTCTGGGCAGTTGACAACCACGTGCGCAATAGTCTCTTCGGCGCCTCCGCAGAGGGCGCAAGTCGCCGACAGGCCCGTCGTGAAGCGCGCCCGCCATACTCGAGTACGCAACACCCCCCCGCCCCTCGCCTCCGCAAGCAGGCCGCTTGCCCCTGGAGTTGTCAAACAGTGTCTCCCCGTCGAATGTCCTCCTTGTGGGTGCAGTACAACCTCCAGAGACGGCTTCGCTGTCGCCAGCCCCCGCCACTCTGCCTTCTCGGACCGCGCACCTGGGCCCGGACCACCTCCCTCGACGGGTTCACCGTGACGAGTGTCGCCGCTGGCAGTCCGAAGCGGTCCCAGAAGTGCTCTGGTCCTCTTCGTCCACCTCGTTGCTGGCTGGCGTAGATGGTGTGCAGGAGTGTCTGACGAGCCACGTTTGTGACAGGCAAGCGAAGCAACCTGTTCTCGTAGCTCGCCTTCGCCACTTGCTTCCCTCGCTGCGAATGTGGACCACCCCATGTCCCCCTGCAACCGACCCCCGTCGTACACTGCCCATGGGTGCCCAGTGCCATCGCCCCACCCATCGCTGGCACCGTTCCAGGAACTCGCGGGTGCCCGAGGACAGGAGAGCACGGCGTTCCCGTATGTGATGCCCGGCACGGCGACCATGACTGTGGCCGTTTCCAGTGTTGCCAAGCGAAGATATTGACAGCGAAACGTTTCTACGAATACCACCTATAAAATCACAGTTACTTGATATAGGAGTAGCGAAACTCCCCATAGGCAAAACTCCCCATGTATCAAAAAGTGGTCCTACAATTGGTCAACTGATTGGATCTTGCTTTACAGTGGCGCCATCTTTCGAAGATAAAATAAACCATACAACTTGCTTCGGCCGCTCCACGACCTGGGCGAAAATGGTATTTGAGGTGCTTACGTAAATTTGTTATGCCAAAGGAGCCCAATGTGTTGAACTATGCAAGTGTTTTGTATACATACGGAGCAAAAAACAGTAAAAAGAAATGCGACCATGGGTCAGCCGTCGCTTACGCGGCCCTGTCGGTCTTCTGGCGGCAAAAAAAATAAATAAGTCGCTTCGACGGCTTCATGTCAGCTAAAACTGATTATTTAGAGCCTCTCGATCGGCCACTGATTATTTTTGGCATATAATGAGCTGTAGGCAAACGATAACTCCAAATTTGGTACTTCAGTTCGGACCTATGTTGTGCCGGAGTGCCCGCACAAGCGCCAATTGGTCGAGGCAGATGCGCGGACGCAGAAACAATCACTACCTAAAAACCGAATTAAGATAGCAATGAATAACTTAAGCACAAAAATCAAGAATTATGCACTTTAAAACAAAATTTAACCTTAAATTGTCAGTTTAAATATTTTTTTTTTGTTTTTTCCAGATAGTGCATGCGGCGGCCGCAGTGGCGCCATGGTACGCACGATTCCTAAGCACGGGGGGTCCAGGCGCGGGCCGTTTTTTGATACGGAGTTTCACAACTGCCTTCATCGACGAGCTCTGCTATAAAATGGGAAAACAGAATAAATAAAACGGCTTTAGCACTAAAATCAAAAGACGAATCTGGAGGCGGAATGGGGAACGAACGTTATGGCGAGTAAGACGCAAGGTGATGGAGCCGTTCCACGCGTTTTGGAACGTCTTCAGTCCGGGATGTCCTGGGAAGGTGCATCCGGCTGCGCCCGGGAGATCAGCTGAAGCTGATCATCCGGGTAAGAGATGGCAAGATGGCCCTCCCACTGCTCATGGGAAGAAGTTGGGAGAAAAGGGAAATTTGGGGTGCGAGAACAGTCCCATAACGTGTGGTATGGGGAAAAGGGAGATGGGTATAATTTGCATGTTGCGGAGAACAAGGAAGGATACTCAAGTAATAATGAGTGCATAGTTGTACTCGGAATTTTCGAAGGACGGGAATGGTGTTCTGTTTTATTTTGACGGCCACAATGATTCCCGTTGTGCCAATCTAGCCGTAGGTGCGGGTTACGTGTATCACCAGTGCAATAGCGTCGTCGGTTCTTTGGATTGGAACGCTCCATATGTTCAATCTCTGCAGGCAAAGCTGAAATAAATTGTAACCAGAGGTCAGAAAAAATTGTTAATAATTTGAGGGTTTATTACAAAAGAGTGACGGCTCCGCCCTGAAGATTTTGTACTAATATAATTGTCGCTATTTCCCTGTTGGCAATCACAGTTATAACCTCATGCAAGCAACTGCGACACTGGCTACTGCCATGTAACTATGCAAATTCACCTATACTCTGCGTCTCCATACCGTAAGAATATTGTGACGTTTATAAAAATGTGTTAGTAGCTCACGTTGATATGACCTTATTTAAATAAATGTAACTTTTGCTTTTTCGAAAATTCAGAAAATCTCAACAATAACATTTCGTTAAATTTTACAGAAACCTAATAAACAAATAAATAATAAATAAATAAAAAAACTATAATTCGCTTTTGCGTTACATTTGGTTTTCGCAGTATCATTTGGTTTTCGCATGTTGCAATCCAACATGCTGCATATAACCTTTCACGTTCGATTATGAGTCCATCTCAATAATGCAGGAGTGCTGAGATATGTTGTTATATTAGATATCAGCTAAGATCAAGCCAATTTAAGATCGTATGTGGAGCTTAATTTTTAGCAAAGCAATACAGAAATGGCAGCCCTTACCACCACCTTCTTGTCCGCAATTTTTATAGCAGGACTTAACTTTTGACCGTAGTCGGAACTGAAAAAGGTACCAGTCTGGGGAATAGGCGAGAATGTGTCAGCAATCAGCTTATTCAAGTGACTGCAATGATAAAAACGACTCCAAAGTGAAATACGGCTTAACAAAACGTGTTGCTGAGCGTGTTGATTCATACTGAAAGAAAAAAAAAACTTACGACAGATAGAGGCGCCAAATACCAATTGTTTATTCAAAGGAAACCACACTTATCTATGCATGAATTCTAAAAAAATGTTCTTATGTTCTTTTTCGGGAATTAATGAATCAATAAGCATGATTTTATTTGTATAACTAAATAGTAGCTGCATCTTAAGGGGTACTCAACTACGGGGCAGAAACTAGGAGGCTCACTAAGTGGGTTCAAGATAAATTGAGGACGACTCAGCGAGCAATGGAGCGGAAGATGGTAGGTGCAACACTAAGGGATAAGACGAAAGCCGACTGGGTCAGGGAACAAACGCGTGTTAAGGACATATTAGTAGAAATTAAGAAGGAGAAATGGACATGGGCAGGACATGTAATGCGAAGACAAGATAACCATTGGTCATTAAGGGTAACAGAGTGAATCTCTGGAGAAAGCAAGCGTGGCAGGGGGCGGCAAAAAGTTAGATGAGCAGATGAGATCAAGAAGTTTGCGGGAATAAATTGGTCGCAGTTAGCGCAGGACAGGGATAACTGGAGATTAATGGGAGAGGTTTTTGCCTTGCTAGTGGGCGTAGACAGGCTGATGATGATGATGATTATAGTTGGAAGTTGGCGCCTGTATCTGGCGTCTCTTGTCATCTTCGTGAACGTCCCTTTAGCACCACGCTTTTTTTTTACAACAACGGGACCAAGCACAGCATGGCACTCGATTTTAAATGTGGAAAAATTATGTTTATGAGATAGGGATGAAATCCAAGAGTCGGACTTGCGGTATATCGCTTTGAAAAATCTTAAGTTGGCGGTTTTAACCTCGGATCATAACAGGACTTTCACCAGGTCACCTCGCTGAATGCTATAATGCCCGCGAACGTACTTATGTCCTTACACTTTTTCCTCGTTGCCAGTAGGGGAAAATTACTCTGTGGAACGTCGAATAATGTTTACATAATTCGTCGCCAAAGGTTACTGCCCTTAGACTTACTGCTTCTAGCTTCCATGTTTCTGGAACTTGGCAGAGCACGTTATAACGGTTCACAATGAAATCTCTCCTCCGCAATATTAACTGTGCAAAAATACTCCTCAAAACATTTAAGAACTATGGAGTAATCACTCCAGACAAAACTGTGATGATCTGTAAAGCTGCTCTTAGGTACATTTGTCTTAAAAGGAGTGCACCTGACGCATTTCTAATCTTGGTCGTTCGCATTGTTACAGTAAGTCTCGAAGAACTGACTTAGTGGAATAAACGTTAAAGCCCACTCTGCGGTCGATTGTGCACCGTACAGCCGAATTTCAATAACTCAAACCCTACAATTATTTCTTGCGTGCAACGCGAACGAACCAATGTCATGTTCAGTTAACTAAGACGAAGTTCAACGCAACTGAATGGCGTATAAATGTGCAACTGACACTTTACAGAAGATCAGAAAATTAAGGGAGGGCTAAAATTTAGTACAAAAGCAGGAGCCCTTCGGTGAGAGCCATCCTTTGATTAGCTACGAAAGAATGGATTCGTAAGGACGGGAGTGTATCCCCGTGTTAGGTCTTGGTTTGTTAGGTCTTTTTTCCCCGTATGTCCTTGTGGTAGGTCTTTTTGTGATTTCCGAAAATCGCGAGATTACCGGTGAAGACCGTGTTACGCAGCTTGTGAACAGAATTAACACACTTTCAGCTGATTCGCATGAGTGGTCTGTTATTCTACTATGATTGCTGCTATATTCCACTTCTGTCACGCTGTTGCTTTGAGCTCTCACGATAAGAAATGAGAAAATGTCGCAAGTTTTTATTGCGCAAGAGCCATCCAGAAAGCTCGATGGAATTTGATCGGTGCGTCATAGGCAATGAACAAAGAAAAAAATGTCCCGGGGGACCCAGCTATGTAGCGCCGGAAGAAGCTTAAGCCAAACGGCTTAATTTTTTATTCATATACTCAAAATGCCTCTACGGGCGTTACATAGGGGTGGGGGGAAAAAAGATTAAAAAAAATCCAGTAACAGTCATCGAAATACAAATGCAAACCTATTCCAGTGAAAATGCGTAGTTGTGCAACAAGGGTACGCGAAGGGTACACAATATACAAAGGGTACAAAATGAGGGTACACAAATGGGGCTATAGTTATCAAATTCCGACATGTCTATGTACAGGACACAAGATGCTACAAACATTGAAAAATGGTGTATACATTTTTTTCTCATTGAGGAATAATTGTAACTCTTCATGAATGAGTCCTGGGCGCGACCACGTCACTTCCTAGGTGTTAGCTGACGATGTTGCTATTGCATTAAGATGAATGCAAATTTTTTCTCTGCGGCAGCAAACAGTTGTAGAAGCACTTACGTCGTTAAGGAAGTCGTTCACAATGCAGTCGATAACCTGTTGGGATAACAAAATACTCAAGCACCCAAGCGCATACTGCAATGATATATATCAGGGCAAGTTGAAAAGCAACGAAGTGGTCTAAATGAAAATGTGGGCTATTGAACTTCTAATATTTCAAGTTAGTTTATTTATGTTTCTATCATGTAGATGTCCCTAAAAATACATTATTAATTTTTTTTTGGCGTGGCAATTGCATTCATTATTTCGCTTTCAGGACTGAAGCTTGTCTAGCTCCGGTAAACATGCCATGGCATGCCATGACATGCAGCTCCGGTAGGCCATGACATACAGCTACTTTCAAATGGAGGATGGTGATGATTACGAGGATGGTAATGGGTGACTTAAGGTTTTCGCCTTAAAATTATGTATGCAGTAGTGGGTAATTCATCAATAAAATTATAACTGTTGCGTGCGCTATATATCTTCCAACTCTGCTTTTTGTCGTCGTTTAGTGCATTGTATGAATATCAAGCAGAAAATATTTTTTAAACTGATCTCTTAAATCGATTGCCCAAGTGGCCAGTGGATGTAGCTTCTTTCTGCTTCTTTCACCCATTCACGCATCCCTGTATACCTCTGTTCAGCTATTCAGCGCACTGGAGAGGGCTCGCATGCGCTTCGAGCTCTCGTCCTACGCTTTCGAAGACGCCTGCGAGGCGAATAAATTTGTGAAGCGGCGCTGTACACCGAGCACTTGGCATCATCTTGTTCTTGTAAACTGAACGAGCTGCTTCTTGAACGGACACACACTCTGAAAGTGTGGGAAGCGTGCTCAAATTTACTCAACAACTTAAAAAGTGACAGCTTCACTTAAATGTGTTATATAAAGGTCAACCTAGGCTCTCCACAGTAGAGCCAAGGTAGAAAATTTCAGTCCGCTGGTTGGTTTAAGGGAAAAAGTTGTAATTCGTTACCTGTGAGGTTGTCGGCTCTGGTTCGATCGGCTTGCAAGCATTGTAGATCTGGCAGAATATAGTCATATGCTGTATTCAAAAAGAAAAGGCCTTGTAATTCTATGGACCATAATTATATACCATCAAGAACAAAACAATGGCCGCTAATCTACTGGCTTCACTGCAAATGTCGTCGACAGACCAGTGCATCTTTAACAAAAAGACGTAAAGAATGGCACAAATTTAAATAAAATGTAATTATTTCCCATCCTCTCAAGGAAGCGGTGTTAAGTGTCTCTGAATTTTGTTTTCTTTTTTGTATTTAGGTCATTTGGTACTAACGAATAATTGTTTTCCGAGAAAGAAGTCTGTAGGGCATATGCCTTCAAACTAATTTAACGCATAATTAGCAAAAAAAAAAAATCAACCCAGTTCGTACCCGTGAAACATGTAAGGAATACCTGCCTGCGAAAGGTCGGCCATGTCTCTCTGTGGCAACCTGTATGCCACCGCCAGAAGCTCTTTTTTGCAGGCTTCCACAATTGATCCAAATAGAGCCTTCGCCTCCATGTCTCTCTTCAAACCGACTGTTGAGAAAGTCGTAGTTGTAATGATGACATGCAGGTTTGTACAGAAACACCCTAGGAATTGAAAGCTAATACTGCCTGGTCAGGAGAAGGAGGAAAATGTTTATTGTGACCAGACAAAAACGCCGTGAATAGAGTCATCATTCTAAGACCCAGAAGAAAGAGCTTGCCGCCATCTTCACCCTCTCGATGAGCTGCCGATCAGGGTCGCAGCTCGGCAGCTCTCACTCCCGCTGCTCCAAATTTGGATTTAGTATGGTTTCCACGCTCCTTTTCTGTTGGGAAGCCCAGACCATGTGAAATAAAGTTGAGCGCGCTCCACTGTGAGGGCAAACGGATGTATACTTTGTCGGGAATATAGCATGAAGTCTTGTGCTGTGAGAAAGAGTTTTGGTCTGTATAGCTGCCTAAGTGTCATATCGCCTCATCAGGGCATCGATTCCTGTATTTTTTCGATGCCAAACAGATCGCCGGCTTTCAATAGAAGTGACGGAGAGGAATGTTTGGGCCACATGTCGTAAGGTGGGGCCCCGAGCTTAACTAGGATCCTCGACCGTATCTGAATTAGAGAACGGTTTGTGCCTGGTTGCCAAGGCAACCGATGCTCGAGACCGCCGAAGCATCGGCGCTCTGGCCAGCAACAGCAAACTCAGCGTCGCTCCTGAGGACGTCTTGCCTACGATGTCGCTTTCCACCACGCGTCACCCCAAGAGTAACCGGTCACGGGACTAAAGCATTGGGAAGCCTAGAAATAGGGGTAGGGTGGCAGGAGTGATGGATCGGGGCTGATGCATTTTGCGGTCATTGCAGCACCTCGGCGAAGTAAAGAAAAATACCGCCTCGAAAGGCTAAAACTTTGTGCTATGTTAGCTCCAACTGTGCATTCAATCACAAAAAGCAATCTGTTGAATCGTAAGCAAACTTTTAATATTTTGATTGCAGAAGCAATCGTTTAAAAAGAAAAAAAAAGAGAAAATGTCGCTTCGTGCTAAACTGAACGCCGAAGGGAGTTCTACGCCTTCCAAGACATCCTAGCTTGCTGATGAATGCGGCGGCGCTAGATGAGAGGAAACGAGGCGGTAGAGGAGGAGGAATGACTTTATTGTTTGCGCAGGATGGTGTCAGGGGTGGGGTACGATGGGTAGGTAGGTGCGCCACCAGCTGAAATCAAATCGGCTAAATTAGAGGCACTCCCTGATTTCTCCCATAACTATGCGCAGCCCCGCGCCTCTCTTTTGTTTTTAAAGCGAAAGTTTTCTTAGTGGGGCCGATGGCGTCCCGTCAGTAAACCAGTGCATTTCTCCATAGACCGGTTGGTAGACCAAAAAGCTCTGATAACATCTCTGGACACACGGCGCGTGCGTGATACAGAGCTTCCGTTGTGTCAAAACGGTTACTTGAGAATCGCGAAAAAGGAATTCCATTCTAGATAAGACAGTGCCCGAACAAATGATGAAGAGGGAGTACAATAGTATACTTTTATCTCATAAACCACGTATGGGTATGGCCGGTATTCAATGGCGTGGAATGCATGCAGCAACCATGCGAGTGCGCTGCCATATCTGTGGCCAAGCGTCTGTTGCTAGGCAACGTTGTGCGCACGACCCCAGATCAGGCACCCATGGAGGAAAAAAAAAGTGAGGAGACGGCATGACGTCACACAGCTAGCCTTCGCAAGCCCAGCTCCGTTGAAGCCGCTCCCTCCGCCGTTTCTCTTTCTCAAGCCGCCGAAGTCGGCCCAGCACGTGACCTCCACGGTCGGGTGGGCCGGCGGCGGCGGCGGTCTCAGACTCCGGCGCATCTCTCGTGTTTGGTTGGCGGTAGCTTTTCCCCGTCCTTCCTGCATTTGTCTGCTCGGTGAGCTCATGCCCGCGTGCGGGCAGGAGTGCCGCGTATGTGTGAAAGACAAAAGCCCGTGAGTTAAATGTAGATTGACGGATTGTTGGTAATCCGTTGTTCTTGAATTGGCGCCCCCCTCGATGATCCGAGAGCCGGTGGTGCAGTCGAAGACAACGAGGCCTATTCCAGTGGCAGTAGACTTTAATGTACGGAGAGTCAGGGATGTAAACAGTGCGTGAGATGACGGCGTTCACCCCGGCGTGCACCAACACAACCGTCCCTCGTGTCGTCCCACCGCCGTCTCCCCCAGAATCCCCCGATCAACATCAAACACAGCATACACAAATCACAACTTCATATGCTGCCCAATCACAGCCAAGAACACAGGTACTCTCCATTCGCCCGACTATTCATCCTCGCCATTGGTCCTGCCTGAATCCCGTCACCTCCTCACCCTACTGCCCCTTTAGGTGGAGGAAAGACGTTCTCACGGGAAAGGAAGAGTCAACGCCCCTGACAGCCACTGAACGTTACCGCGACGCCATCGCCGGCGCCTGGCTTACTGAGGCTAAGTACTGCTAGACAAGGCCGGCTCCTCAGATCATCCGCCACAAACGCGCGCCGCGTCCGCTGTCAAACGGCGTCGAGCATAGATCAACACGGCGACGTCTCGTCCCGCTAACGACGGAAGCACTCGGTGTGTCTCGCCGCCCCGTGCCCCCGGTACCGTCCTCAGCCGACAACAACAACAGTGAGGGTAACAGCAAAGCATGGCGCCGCCGCCGCCGCCGCCGGCTTTAGGCGCCGGGCACAACTCCCGGGCAATTTTCCTCTCAAGCAGCCCCCGTCCGAGTGAAAGCGGTGGGAGGCGAACAATGCACACTGCCGTCGCGTTGCAAAGCGGCTCGGGACACAGGAAGGACGTACGCTGACCCCTACTCGCAAAACTTACACCACAACAAGGTAACATACATCAATGACATACAACAACTTAACTCCTCCCCCCTCAAGAATGTTACCGGACACTTGCTGTCCGTGTAACATGACAAGAAAAAAAAAACTACTCATTCTGTTACAATACCATTACATCTGTCAAACTCCAGCCCTCCATAACCGTTGGACAAAGAAAAGCATCACTCTACACTGTTCCCCTAATAATCAAGATAACATAAAACATACTTTTAGGAAAGTACACGTGAAGTAAGATAAACACAAATACGCCTCATATACAACACATCGCAACAACCCGAACATGCAACCATGCAGCGTGCACCATTGGAGAGGCCCACACGGCATGCTCCCTGAGGTCTATTTGGGAATCGCATACCACCCCTCAAAACTGACGATACTGCTTCACTGCACACCAACGTACACACACACACACATCACCCAAAAACACCTTACACTCCTATAACACCACAACACAAACCCCGCATCAAGGGAATCAAAACTCTTTAGGTCAACAATTCTATCATCAGCCCAACAGAACCCGTTACTGCAATCGCATGTGTTTAATAACCACCCAAATGGGCCTGGGTTAACCGCGTAGAGTTATTCGTCATACCCTAGCCGCGATAGGGCATCCGCTGCCTTGTTCAAGGCACCCTTAACATGGGCGATTTCCAAATTGTACTTCTGAAGTGCGAGGGACCAGCGCATGAGCCTTGCACTAGAAGGCGCGGAACGGGTCAGAAAGGTAAGCGGATCGTGGTCCGTCAAAATCTTCACCTTATTACCAAACAACCACGTGTCAAGGCAGCCCAGAGCCCACACGATAGCGTACGCCTCTCTTTCTATGGCGGACCATTTCCGCTGAGCTGGGGTAAGCTTCTTACTCAGAAAAGCTATTGCCCGGTTAACTCCGCTCTCTTCCTGCGAGAGGCATGCCCCGATCGCCACCTCTGACGCGTCTGTCGCAAGACAGAAATCCTTGCGGGGGTCTGGCGCAGTGAGTCCCGGGACGGCCGTTAGTGCTTCCTTAACTGATTCGAAGGCAGCTTGTGCCTCCCCGTTCCAAGGCAAAACATTCGGGACCCGCTTGCCCGTAAGCGCTGTCAGCGGAAGCACCAGGTGGGAATAGGCGGGAACGTACTCACGGTAATAATTGAGGAGCCCGAGTATGCTTCTCAACTCGCGCTTCGTCCTCGGTGGCTTCAGCTGCTCGATCGCCGCAATTCGGTTCCGGATCAGGGGCATGCGTACCAGATCCCACCACGTGACCCAGATACTTAACATGCGACTGCGCGAATCGGCACTTGGAAGGGTTCACCGTAAGCTTTGCGTCCCGTATCGTCTGTAACACAGTCTTCAAGTGGGAAAGATGGTCCTCCCAAGTCTCCGAAAACACCGCCACATCGTCGATGTAGGCGCACGCATACTGGCGGTGGCCAGCGAGGAGTCCGTTAACTACTCTCTGGAATGTTGCCGCGGAGTTTCGGAGCCCATAAGGCATGACCTTCCACGCATACAGGCCATTATGAGTGGCAAAAGCGGTTAGGCTCTGAGATTCCTCCTCAAGGGGAATTTGCCAATACCCCCGGGTCATATCAAGCACGGAAATATACCTAGCCCCAGCTATGCTATACAGAAGCTCAGTCACGTTCCCCATTGGGAAGCTATCTGCTACCGTTATGGCGTTAAGGCTTCGGTAATCCACACAGATCCTTATGGAGCCATCCTTCTTCAGTGCACACACAATCGGGTGCGCCCCCGGGCTGTGCACAGGATATATAAAATCCCATTCCAAAAGTTCGGTTATCTGCCTCTCAACCTCCTCTCTCATCGCCATGGGAACCTTGTACATGGGCGGGCGCGCCCGGGTGGTTCCGGGAATTAGCGTAACGCGGTGTTCGCCTACAATGCACTTCCCTGGTCTATCCGAAAAAACATCACCGAACTGCACCAGGACTTCCTTAAGTTGCCTTGCCTGCATGGCGTCCAGACTAGTCACCTGGAAGTCGGTTTTCTCTGCTTTAGCCGACTCTTCTATATGCGGGGCAGTTTCTATGTCACCAAACTCTAGCGTCTGTCTCAAACACCACGCCTACGTTGCTAGCTCGGACGTAGTACGGTCGCAACTTGTTCGCGTGGACAAGTCTCTCGTTACCTTCTTCATCACGTACTACATAGCTATCGTTACGCTGCCTCTCTTTTATTGTGGACAGGACCCGTCCACTTTGGTTGCATCTTTCCACCGGCATCCGTCTGCACAACCAGAACCTCATCCCCTACCCTAAATTCCTTCTTCCTGGCTCGCAGGTTATACTTCTGCGTATAGGCCTGTTGAAGTCTCGAGCTTCGTTCGTTGACCACATCGGCCGCAGCGCTCATTCTCTCCCTCAGTTCCATGAGATAGCCAGCCGCTGGCTTATTCAGACCCGATGGGGGAGCCCATTCGCCGGTCCATGACTTGCGCAGAATGCTCAGAGGCCCTTGGGGAACTCGGCCGTACATTAATTCAAAAGGTGACACACCTGTTACATCATGCGGCACTTCCCGGTAGGCCCAGAGTAAGCATGGAACATAACGATCCCAGTCACCGCCGTGTTCATCTATCACGTGGCGAAGCATCGCCTTGAAGGTACCGTTCCACCTCTCGACAATCCCATTGCTTTGAGGGTGCTCTGGAGTCGCGAAACGCACACTTACGCCCAACCTCTCCATGAGTTCTGCAGTCAACTTGGCGGTGAAGTTGGTGCCTTGGTCGCTACATATTAGCTGCGGCGTGCCACATCGTGAAAAAACCTCGATCAAGCCCTGGCAAGTGGCTTTTGCTGTTAAGGACCTCAGGGGAATCACCTCCGCCCACCTGGTGCAGAGGTCGACCACGCTAAGTGCGTACTTATGACCCCGCGCTGAACCTGGCTCGAGCGGCCCTATGCAATCCAGGTATACCACTTCGAATGGTGTACTCGGTCTCGTGAGTGGCGTAATAGGGACTCGGTCTGTCACGAGCTTACGAGAATGAACCTGACAGCCATGACAAGTTTGGCAGTGCCGTCGGACGTCGGAAGCCACCCCCGGCCAGAAAAAGGAGTTTTTTATACGCCCCTTCGTCTTCTTCTGGAGAAGTGGCCGGCACATGGCTGTCATGTGCTAACCCAAGCACTTCCGCGCGCCGCAATTTGGGAACCACGAGTTGTAAACAAGTTTTGCCCTCTACCACGTCCTTGTGGTAGAGCAGCCCTTCTTGAATTATCATACCGTGCGTTCCCCTCCCTGGCTTGGCGCCAGGACTCTGCGAGGGACTCGTCGCTCCTTGCTCCGCCGCGAACGACCTTTCAGTTTCGGGAGCAAACCCTCGGCCTCGCTGTAACCCGTATCGCTTCCCCTCGCCCGTCAGTGGCTCACCGTTCCCGGCCGTCAAAACATTCCCCGGGCGCGTTCGAACCACATCTCCTCTCTCTTCAACAGTGGCGGGCAACGGTTCTTTAGGGGTCATCGCCTCAGAAGTCACAGCGGCGGCACTTGCATTAGGCATGCAGCTAAGCCCGTCAGCTGGCCGCTGAAAAGTTGGCTTGTACGAATCCGCATGCGTCCCTGAGCCGCCACTAGCCGCCGACGCACTTGTGGTACCACTTAATCTTCCATCCCCCAACGGGGTATCGCCGACCTGTCCCGACAGAAGTGAGCTCGCGTTATCTTTCCTACTCACGCCTTCGGCAGCTTCCTGCATCGTCTGCTCTGCTACAATTTCTTCTTCCAATCGCACCTGCTCCCTTAGCTCCGTTTCCAGATCCAGCGCATTCGCACGCAGGTCTCCAAAACATCGGGAGTGATTAGGGCCCCCACGTTACTGTCAAGTTCCTCTGTCACTGCACAGAGCACCTCCATCCGCTGAGTTGCGCTTCCCGATGCGTCGGGGACCCCAAGAGGAATATACATAAGGTCTGCCGTGACTGACTTGCCAAAGGCACCCGTGAGCTTCACCTTCCCGCTACTCTGCCCCAAAATTTCCGTGGGCACGTCACCAGCTTTGATTACTGTGATGTCAGCACCAGAGTCAACACGAGCGGTGCACAATTTGTCACCAATGAGTACCTCTACCCACGGGCCATTCTTTGGGAGCCTGAAGTTGCTGTCGCGACTCACTCGTTTGACTTCCTCTCTCGCCGGTTGTCAACGTTTCCGGCCACCACCCTTAAAACATCCGCGTCTGGGTTCCAGCCCGACCTGCAGTTTCTCTTGTAATGCCCGTGCTGGCCGCACCCAAAACAACGAACTGAGTTCGCACGCGTATCTGGCCCGCGGGGAGACCTGTCCCGATTTCCACTCGGTTGCTGCCCGCCGCCGACCGGTGGGTGACGCTCCCTGTGTGGAATACGAGACACTCTCTTCAAAGTTTGCCGCGATCTCGGCTATTTCTTTTGCCGGCATCCATCCCTTCAGCTCGCTTTGGGTGACATAGGCTCTGAGATTCTCTGGCATTAGCTGCTTTAGCCTATCAGCAACCGAAGTTTCTGAAGCCGCTCAAACGTCTCAACGTTCCTGCTCCGCAGGTAGCACGAAAACATTGTTTCAAGTCTCGTGGCCACCTGGCTCCACGACTCGCCCTCCTGCCTGGTAACCGCTAAAAACATTCTGCGGTATTCGTGTGCGGTCATACGAAGCTCTCCGAGGACTACCTCCTTCAGTTGTTTGTACGGCATGATTTTACCGTTGGCCTGTTAGCGATGAATGCGCCAATTTTTTCGTTCAGGTACGGGAGAAGTATAGTGCCCTGAATTTCTTCAGGAATGTTTAGGGAACTAAAAAGGGCGTCCACCGTCTTAAACCACGCGGGAATAAGAGCGTTCTCGGTCGGCATCGGGGCGAGAGCGGTCTTTAGATCTTTTGCGTGCCGCGCGATGCCAGTTCTCTCACTTTCGAGCTCGCTGTTCCGCTGTGACATCTGTGCGGCTTTGAGCGTCATCATCTCGAGCTGCAGCTTCAATAGCTTCATTTCTGTTTGCACGCTATCAGAACTAAGGTCTGTTGCCGTACCGGCAGGTGACTCGACAACCTCGGTATCCATTTTCTCTGACTCCGTACGCGCTCCCGAACGCAACTGCATGCACAAAAGGACCTCAGGAGATGCAAAAAAAAATGTGTGGCCTCACCCAGAAAACGTGCGATGCGTAGCGCCCGGTTGTCCGCACATAGTAACACACGCCAGTTTGTGATTCAGGAAGACGACAGCAACGCTCCGTCCAGCTGATCTCGTCGACGAAACGTTCACCTGATAGTCGTCCTAGCAACCACTGGTCCACCGCCAACACTGACGACAGGCCACGACTCCAGTCCCACAGCCGTGAATCTTTGGAATTGGGCTCCGCTGCTCTCTCGACGCACACGATAACTCCAGTCACCTCCTCTGCAGAGCAACAACTGCTGCAAAGCACTCCTCTTCTGGTATCCCAAGAAGTACCGCTACGTCGAGGTCGCTCCCAGGTTCACTCGTCCGCCACGAGCAGTTTTTTTTTTTTTTTAACACCCCCACGAAGAAGACACAGTCCAGTTTTGTGCCGCGAGGCCGTCTTCTTGAAGTCTCCACGTCGAGGTTTACGCGTGCAGTGCACCAACGGCTGTCGTTACCCGTTAGACGCACCAACGCCTGATGATTTCCGAGGTATCTCCTCCTTCCGACGCTCCTCTACCAGCCGGCTCCTTGACGCACCAACGTCGAAGTTTACGCATGCAGTGCACCAAACAGCTGCAGCCATCCGTCAGACGCACCAACGTCTGACGATTTCCGAGGTATCTCCTCCTTCCGACGCTCCTCTACCAGCCGGCTCCTTGACGCACCAACGTCGAGGTTTACGCATGCAGTGCACCAACAGCTGCAGCCATCCGTCAGACGCACCAACGTCTGACGATTTCCGAGGAATCTCCTCCTTCCGACGCTCCTCTATACCACCCAGACCAACACTTGCACCTTTCGTGACAGGCACCGACGTTATGACGCCTCCCAATCTCTCCGCCGTCGACTTGCCTTGCTGATCTTCGGCTCCCCTGTCTTCGAACTGCGGGGCTAGCCAATCCTGTCGACTGCGCCAGTTAAATGTAGATTGACGGATTGTTGGTAATTCCGTTGTTCTTGAATTGGCGCCCCCTCGATGATCCGAGAGCCGGTGGTGCAGTCGAAGACAACGAGGCCTATTCCAGTGGCAGTAGACTTTAATGTACGGAGAGTCAGGGATGTAAACAGTGCGTGAGATGACGGCGTTCACCCCGGCGTGCACCAACACAACCGTCCCTCGTGTCGTCCCACCGCCGTCTCCCCCAGAATCCCCCGATCAACATCAAACACAGCATACACAAATCACAACTTCATATGCTGCCCAATCACAGCCAAGAACACAGGTACTCTCCATTCGCCCCGACTATTCATCCTCGCCATTGGTCCTGCCTGAATCCCGTCACCTCCTCACCCTACTGCCCCTTTAGGTGGAGGAAAGACGTTCTCACGGGAAAGGAAGAGTCAACGCCCTGACAGCCACTGAACGTTACCGCGACGCCATCGCCGGCGCCTGGCTTACTGAGGCTAAGTACTGCTAGACAAGGCCGGCTCCTCAGATCATCCGCCACAAACGCGCGCCGCGTCCGCTGTCAAACGGCGTCGAGCATAGATCAACACGGCGACGTCTCGTCCCGCTAACGACGGAAGCACTCGGTGTGTCTCGCCGCCCCGTGCCCCGGTACCGTCCTCAGCCGACAACAACAACAGTGAGGGAAACAGCAAAGCATTGCGCCGCCGCCGCCGCCGTCCGCCGGCTTTAGGCGCCGGGCACAACTCCCGGGCAATTTTCCTCTCAAGTAGCCCCCGTCCGAGTGAAAGCTGTGGGAGGCGAACAATGCACCCTGCCGTCGCGTTGCAAAGCGGCTCGGGACACAGGAAGGACGTACGCTGACCCCTACTCGCAAAACGTACACCACAACAAGGTAACATACATCAATGACATACACCAACTTAAAAAAAAAAAACAACATATAGCAGGCTTCGCGACAACGGGCAGCAGAGTAGTTTCGAGCAGACGACATTGAAGAGCTCGCGGCGGCGGCGCGATGGGGTCACGTAGTGCAGTGACGCCTCGGCCGACTTCGATTTTACTTTTTATGTATAGGCTTCACGTTTCTCCGTTAGCGCCGTCTCCTAACTTTTTCTTCCTCCATGCAGGCACCCATCTTCTCCTCCATGCAACCGTGTGAGTGCGCCGTCACTCATTACGTCGGGCTCCGCGGGATGGCGGTACTTGTCCATGTCCGTGGCGCATCGGCCATGTCTGTGGCCGTTTCCAGTATTGCCAAGCGAAGAAATTGACCGATAAACTTTTCAACGAATACCATCTATACATTTAGATTGTCCGTAGATGTGTTCACTTAACGCGCGAAAAATCGTCGCTTGGGTTCATTGTTCGTTTGTGAATTGGGGTCTTTGAGGGTTTAAGAATCGGTTGGACGCAATTTCACCAAAGGTTGGACACACTTTTAGTGAAGGTTTTGGCGCACTTTGGATGCATTTTTGATGTGAGGAAGCTTTCGCGCTTCTTTTAAATTTTTCGGAAGGTGTGGTAACTTTTTGTGTAGTTTCGTAGACATGCACTATGAAACTCTTCCCAGCCAATGATACTTTAGGAGTCTGGTACCGACTCCTACGTTGACGTTTTTCTTTTTGTGTGTGATTGTTTGGAGACTTAATGTTGGCGCCTAATAAAATAAAGGCCTGCAAGATGCTTCCCTAAATCAAGTCGGCAGAGCTGCTTTCCTTGCATTGCTTTTATTATGGATTTTTTTAGCGAGAAGGATCTTTAGAAAGTCTACACTAGCAACTAAAAGGTTTTTATCCCACGTGTGATTAGCTTCAGCATCCTGCACTTGGAGTGGGTAAATTTCCTAACATTCTGAATCCGACCCATTCTGAAGGTGGCAGGGCAAGAAAAAAAAGAACCAATAGAAATAAAATATTTTCCCGAAACACCCGGTCTCACGGCTGCATCAGGGCAGCCTAGGGAAATTTGCTTATCCTATTTTTTTGCCCGGTCTCGTACAATTTGCGCTTGCTGCAATTTATAAATGCTCTCAGCTTCTTTGATGCGGTCCCCAGAATCTGCTCTATAGTACACTGTTGGTGTGCGCACGGAAAAAGTAACCACTCCAAGACCGCAGTGTGTTAGATGCAGAGCATCTGATTCACTCGCCTTGTCCCTCCGGTGTCGTCGTCGTTGTTGTCGTCGGCGTTGTCCACCCCTCTGCACCTCTGCCATCTCCTCGCCGCGCGAGCTGCGCTCTCCGCCGCTCTCCGCCGCTCACCCCCTCTCCTCTCCGATAACGAACACTCTCTCGCGATGGGCATTGGATTGGATTTGATTTGATTGGATTGGCTTGGCTTGGCTTGGATTCGGTTGGATTGGATTTGGATTGGCATTGGATTAAAGTGGATTGTGTTGGATTGCGTTGCGTCATAGCCGCGGCACGTTGCGTCATAGCCCGCGGCAGACGCGCTGGGCCGGCGCATGTGCAGTATCCTCTCTCTTCCGCGGTTTCCTCTCCTTCGGGCGCGCTGCGATCATAACGGTGTGCCGTTCTCCGGCGAAGCAACATCCACGCTTGGCTCAAACACCTAGAGTCCACGCGCTTTACAAGTACGCCAACGTCGTCATCGACGGGACCAGCTTACGCAGTCCCCTCAACGTATGAGCGCTATAAAACGCGTTCCCTTCGCCGCTCCGCCTATGCGTCGCATCTACACAGGGGTTGCCGCGAGGGGAGGTGGCAGTTTTTATTTGCACGTCAAGGTCAGGATACAGCTGTACAACTCAGCTGTGTTCCAAGTACTCTGTAACAAAACATTTTGATGCACGCCCAGAAAACCTGAAATAGTCGTTAATTCATAACATGTGCTTTTTACGCGTGTACAATACACCCGAGTACTTTAAAAATCTCTGCGTAGTTGGGACGACTCCTCCAGCAATAAGCATACGGCTTTGAGACGAAGAATGTAAAGCATAAAAGGAATCAATAAACTTAACGCGTTTTGATAATGTCTATTAGTAACATTTACGTGTGTTTGTGCCGCTGCTTTCTTGAGGTTCTTATTGTTATTTATTGGGCAGGGAATGTTATTTAATCATACTATGTGCCAGTTGCTGGCTCTGAAATATTCTAGTGCAACCAAGGTTAAAGCTACGGATATCCAGCAAGAATATTTTTGAAGCCCAAAGGGGTCCTGAAAGACGTTTTGAGCATTTGAGCACACTAAATGAACTAGCGGAATCGTTAGGTTCGGTGGTCAACGTCTTCTGTACCAAGTATAACATTTTTGCGTGCAAGGGTAAGCTCCTAATGTCATTGCAAATTTTGTTGCTGCGTCCACACCCTTTCCTCCGTGATCGTCGGCTCCGACATCTTCCCGCATTTACGTCATCAATTATCCCATGTGCGTCCCGGTGCAGAAATCTTGCAATGGGTCGGCTTTTCCTCTCACATCTAGCGAAGAGGAGCGCCGTCTGCTCAGCGTTGACGGGCCGCTGCGGCGCCTTTGGTTATTAGAGCTTCCTGCAGCACTCTACGGAATCGTGTTAGTCTATATTTATCTTTTTTACTGTATTGCCACGCCTCGTTAAGGCACGTCGGGTAAGCCACCCGCCGCGGTGGCTCAGTGGCTAAGGCGTTGCGCTGCTGAGCACGAGGTCGCGGGTTCGATTCCCGGCCGCGGCGGCCGCTTTTCTGATGGAGGCGAAAAGCAAAAACGCCCGTGTGTACAAGATTTCGGCGCACGATAAAGATCCCCAGGTGGTCGAAATTAATCCGGAGTCCTCCACTACGGCGCGCCTCATCGCCTGCGTTGCGTCGGCGCGTTAAACCCTAGAATCAATCAATCAACGTCGGGTAAGCCGACAGAACCAGGACACGACGGCAACGCCCGCTTCTGAGTTGGTAGACCGCCTTGCCACACGACGACACGAACACGTCAGCCGATCGAAAGTCCGCGTGATGTGACTGGCTTGCTGACCAAAGACGCCGGTAATACCGGTCGGCCGAACGGTCGTCGGGAATCGGTCAAGACGCGAAGACTGCGCCCCCGACATCAATAAACCTAGAAAATCTATGAAGCTCATTCAGCTCAACCCTTGCGCTATTGCGATCCGCATTACGACGCTTCGGCCATTTGCTTTGACGACAATTCGTTTCCTGGAGTTGCAGACTGGATATTCGTGAGCGACCACCAACGCTTGTAGAAAATATAAGCTCAGTAAAGAGCAGAGGAGGAGTTATGGAAAATTTATAAGGTAATACAGAATAAATATAGACCAAAGGTTTTAGCGTAAAGCGCAAATAAAAAGCACGGCGAGCACTATTCCCGCAGGGCGAAACCGCATCAAGCAGGGCTGTTGCGGAAGATCAGCTGTAGTGGGTGCTTTATGGGACCTTACTGTGCAACTGGTATTCACGAAATGTTTAGTTAACCCGCCAGGAATCCTTGAAATCAGGTACAAAGCATTGATTTGACAAAAAATGTGGGTTTGAATGTAATCCAGTTTTTTCGTGGCGCAGAGGACTGAAGCCTCACTCCCGCTCGGCCATAGTCGTGGGTTCAAATACTTGCAAGGGGTTACTTTTTGTTGTTTTCTGTTCTTAGTGGCGTGGCTTGCGAATCGTATTTGAAAATCTAACACAAAACTTCTTGGTCGAACTCTGGAACTGCCATATCAAGCGTCAGTGCATCGTTTGAGTCATAGGAACGATTTGTTCAGTTTTAAAGGGACACTGACACAAAAACTTTGCATATTGTTTTTCTTGTTGTTGTTGCGATAAGTAACTAATGACTTGTTTATCCCGCCTGGAAACGCCGTTTGCTTCAGCACGCAACGATTGTTTAATTACAGACGTTTTCAATGCACCCAGTCGCAGTTTCAGTTTCAGCGGGTGCCGCGGAACGTTGGATTTTGTATCAACAATGCTGTCCACGTGACTGTCGGACGGATATCACAGAGCAGAGATGCCGTAGTACTGGTGATTCCGCGCCGGCGACAGTTTTTGCTAATACCCCTACGTACGCGCCTGCATGGCGTTGCCATAACACGACCAATCTCGACATTGGCGTGAGCTGGCGGCCAATAAAGCAGTATATAAACGGACGTTGGTTCGGAAGGCATGAATGTGCTCACTCTAAAAATTTTAGAGGCGATTCTTCAGTAAAGCGCTCACATTATTTAGACTCCAATATGCCGCCGCGAACGCGTGGTGACAGGGCGTTTTCTTTTCGCATGATCTTTCGGCGTGGTGTGGAATCGCAAGAGTCCCGCTCCATCCCTTCCATCAGCTTTTACAGCCGTGAGCATAGCGCACGATTCAGAAGCAAAATGATAAAAAAGCGGCCTAAACGGAACGAAGAAAGTCATACGGCCGCTTCCCAAAGCAATGCTGCAGAGCAGAATATCGTAGTAGCAGGCGACACCCCCAGCCGGATGTACTTGCAGACGTCACCGAGAAGCGAGGCATCATGGGCAGTCACGCTCGTTCGATGCGAGGAGGGGGACGAAACGAGGGAGAATCACGGCGGGGTCTAAAATGCGATGTTTTGATTTGCAATAACTCCCCTAATGCCCATAGCTTTAACAAAATCAAATCGTTGAAGGAGGTCCTTACTATGACATTATGTAAAAATGCGAACACCCATGTATTGAAAAAAACCTCTTTCAGGACACCTTTAAGTTTCAATCGACAAAAGCCGCCGCAGTCACGAGACAGGCGATGCGAACAATTCAGAAGCCGCATTATTTGTTCACACGCAACGCGCAATTTTTGAAAACTGCGGCGTTTGATTGTCTTCAGCACTTCTTTCATTTACAGGTGAAAATCCCGTTGTAGAACAAAAAAAAAGTTTAGTAACAGCATCTGAGGGTTGGTATACTTACTGGGAAAGTATTTTCTGCAAGCCTCCGCCTGAAGAGCGAGTAAGATTAAAATTGCACTCAAAGCAAAAGCGTCTGGTGCCCTGGGCTTCATTGCAGGTCCCCGATGACGCGTCACCAGTGCTCCTGTAAGCTTTGATTTCACTGCCAGAATAAACTTTCGCTGTGTTGAGGCAGGCTATAGGCGCAGCTCACGATGGATTGGAAGCTTAGATGGGTGCCGTTGTCAACAACCCTGGCCTTATTATTTTGAAACATAATTACGGCTCCGGCTGCACCATCTGAGCAAACATGGTAATTCGTTTTCTACTGCTCCTGCTGCCACTGTGTTGTGCGTTGAGGGCAGATAAATCAAGTGTTGGTGACCTTTGCGAGCAGAGTGGGCAAACATTCGAGCTGCAATAAGGTACGCATTTGGGCTGGTTGGTTCATGATTACGAGTGAAAAAACAGCAGCTAAAAGCCAGGACAAGAAAGGACACAGGACCACGGCGCTGACTAACAGGTCCCCGAGATTACGACTCCTTTCCCCTCCCGCCCTTTCTCCACTTCCCCGAGGCAGCAAGATTTTAGTGGACATGACTGAGACCTGTCTGTCTTGGTAGTTTCCTGACCGGGCCAACCGTTACAACTTGCGGATCTATCCATAACCACTGTTGCAGGGGTGGGATCAAGCAAAAAAATCTATCCCCTTTTTGATACCTTCGCCGTTGCTCGGTCACAGAGAGAAGCCGCATGAACCACGTCACAATCACCCCACGCCGCCAGTGATTTCTGTGACAGTACACAGAAAGCACTGTAAGATTTTGACACGGATTGGTGGTACCTAGATGCCTGGACCGAGGCGGCTGATTCGTACCCACCATCCCGTGACTATTTAAGTTTCTATCTATATGTTCCGTGGCAGTAGTGGCCCCACCGCGTAAGATCAAATGAAAAAGCGAATGCCGCGCATGAATACACAGTGGCAGGCCAAAAGCGGCATAGGAAACTGAACAGCTTGTTTCTGCAGCTGCTTGAGTCCACTGAAACAATTGCCCAAGCAGCACAAGCATGTACGGCTAAGCATGAGCTGTCCATCTCTGAACGGGTAATTCCTGCTCGGCCGCTGCTCCATCAGAGTGTAAAGCCCGTACTCAAAAGTGGGCCTTTGCCGTGTGCTGAAAGTTCCCTGGTGTAAGCTGAACAGCTTACACATGTACTGAATTAACCACATGAAAGCAAACATAGGTTGGCTCAACGGGCCATGGGATGAATAATGTTAAGAGCAACACTCAGCGACAAGAAACGAGCTTCTTGGATCAGAGAACAAACTTGAGTAGGGGATAGCATAGTTCGAAAAAAAAGGAAGAAATTAATTTGGGCTGGCCACGTAGTTACGCGAGATGACAGCCGGTGGGCAAACAGGGCTACATAATGGGCACCGAGAGATGTTTCTAAAAGAAGGGAAGGCCAATGATCCCATAGAGGGACGAAATAAGGTAATTAGGGGTAAATAACGGACTTGAGTAGAGCAAGACAGGAGCGGTTAGAGGTCGATGCCAGAGGCCTTTGTCATGCAGTGGACCTGAGTATGATGATGATTATGATGATGATGATGATGATGTTTTTGCGGAATACGAATTCTTGCTAAAGATGTCGTGTCCGTTCCTGTAATTCGAAGATGGCCGGCAGCCCTTAGCTTCTGTAGGAGGCTGACTCGGTTGGTGGGCTCCTACATTTATTCAGGTCGCGTTGGCCCGGCCAGGAGTGGGAGCGGTGCTGACGTGCGGCCGCCCAGCTGCTGACTCGACGTTCGATCTCGGGCACGTGGAACTGATGACGCTGGCCGGGCACCGTGATGATGATTGTGGCGCTGATGATTACGATGACGATTGTGTCGCTACAGGGCTCCCCCCCTAGCGCGTAGCGCGTTATGAGAAATATGTGAAACCTATGTACAGGTATGCACAACACCGGTGATCGGTATGATTTGTCCACGGTCAATGTCCTTACACTGTCCTAGTCGGTCCAGGGAGGGCGTCCGGTATGTACATTTTCCTCGGGGGGCCTTGCCTGGGAGTGGCACAGAGGTCGCACGCAGAAACGGACGCCTTGCGACGTGGAAGCTTGCAGGCGCACCCGGAAGCACAGGAGATGCTCCGCAGATGACGAGAGCACTGCCCCGATCACAACGTGGTCGACTGGAGACGGCGTGTGAGGGTTTGGCGTTCCTGTGATGCAGGCAGCTCTTTCTCTGGACGGGGCCCGACGACTTCTGCGGCTTAAGTAGCGGCATGTCCGTCTAAGGTCCCGGGTCTGGCGAAGTGAAATTGGCACACGTGGTGGCTTCTTCCAGGGACGGATCCTTCCACGTGTGAAGGAACATGAAGCAGGTGAGCGGGTGGAGAATGTCCTGCGGAGTCGTATGGGTAGGCGTCGGTGACAGCGGGTGAAAAGTTGCCTGCGCTTAGCTAGAGACGCCAGCGCTGTCGTGGCAGTGGCTGGTCGATACGGAGCGATGACCCGTCCGCGAGGTGCACGACGTTTGTGCGCTCGGATATGGCTTTGGCAACTCGGCGTTGAATACGCGGCGTCGGTAAGCGAACCAACAGGCGAGAGGGAACGAGGTGGATGCCTGGGACTGCGACTGCGGTCTTCTTTCTTCTCACCTAGTGGACCCGTCACAATTTTGGTCGCAGGTGGTTTGGGAATGTCCATCTTCGCTCTTTCAGAGGCTACCACCCCGCATGTGTCCTGGTTGTCAAGCAGGTCGCTCAAATGCACAGCAGCTACGTCCACAGTCTTGTCGCAGCTGAAGGCGTCGCACAGCGTAGGGGTACGGTGCTGCCATGCATTCACGAAAACGGGAGCCGAAATTTCGTGACGACAGCTGGTGGGTGCGACGATGACTGCTTCGTTGGGGGCACACTGTGCCTGCCGCAGAGTCTGGCATCGAGCCGGCAACGTTGTGGAGCACTGGTCGTGGAGCGGTGTCAGGGGAGGGCTCGCAGCGGGTGTAGATGGCGGTGGTGCTAACCGAGGTGGAATGGAGGTCGCTGTCTCGGTGCTCTGTGGCTCACCCGCACCTTCTCGCGGTATGTTATCAGCGGACAAGGCGGGAGGTGGTCGGTGAGCGCGTGAAATGTCGTCGGGTTCAAGTCCGGCCGGTGATGGTGGGGCTGCTGTGCTGCAGATGGAGAGCAGGTCGTCGGCCTCGTGGGTGGAGGATGTCGCCGTGCTGGGTGGCACGGAGGGTACCGTGTGGGGTGGCGTAGTGTGTGCAAGCCGTGCGTGTACCCCGTGTGCTGGAGGCGGCGGCGAAGCCGTCGTGGGCTGTACGGGTATGTCCTCTGCTGCCGGCCGAACGCGGTTGTCGCTGAAGCCGTAGTGCGCGAGCACGGCAGCACGAAGGTCATCGTAGGGTGTGGCGCTGAGCGGTGGTAGGTCGAGGACGCGGCGGAGCTCCAGCGGAAGCGTCTCCCAGAGGATGGAATGCTTCAGAGGCTGTATGCTGACGTGGTTGAGCCAGAGGGCAGCCTCGAACTTGAAGAACCATCCTCTTGGGTAGCGTGGCTCGAACGCCGGTATTGGCGGGTCCCCCCAGGTCGCCATGTCGGTGTGCCGCTGGCAGAGGAACAGGCGAGAACTCCCTGGTCACCACATGTAGGGAACGTTCGGGTCACCACTTGTAGGAGGCTGACTCGGTTGGTGGGCTCCTACATTTATTCAGGTCGCGTTGGCCCGGCCAGGAGTGGGAGCGGTGCTGACGTGCGGCCGCCCAGCTGCTGACTCGACGTTCGATCTCGGGCACGTGGAACTGATGACGCTGGCCGGGCACCGTGATGATGATTGTGGCGCTGATGATTACGATGACGATTGTGTCGCTACACTTCCATCCTTTGGAGTTCCTTAGAGATTATTCATACCGAATGAGATTTATATAAAAACCTTCCAAAACGCGATTTTCCCTGTGAATGTGGTTTGGAATGAAGAAATAGTTTTTATAGTCCTGTCTACTCCTAGTAAATTTTGTCCTGTTACCTGTATATAAGGTTAAGTTCCCAGTTGTATTTTGTACGTTGGAGAGGTTTTTGTTCAGAGTGCAATAAACTTTTTTAAAACAAACATCTTCTGTGGTACAATCATAATCAATTGAAGTCTGTCACGTCAAGATACAATCGTAAAAATAAACGAGCTGAAATCACTGAGGCAAGCCGCAATGAAGTGTTTTGTCTGCAAACAACATTAAAATGACCAGTGAACCGCAACTGATCTAGGCTTGTGAGCCGCCATATCGAGGCAAAGCTGGGCCAGGGGACCGCAGTTTGCGGCGGCAAGTGTTGGTTAGACTCTCTAAGGTGCCCAAAGTCCCCATGACAGAGAAACTGTAGGCGCAAATTGCAATTCATTACTTCACATTGTGCTCTAACACTCCACCGCCGTAACGAATGGGATGCTGAAGGTCTCTATCCGACATTCAACGAACTATATTACTCTTTTAAACGCTGAAAGAGTAATCTCTTTGGTATAGAATGTTTAAAACATGTCTATTAAGCGAAAAAAGGAATTGCTTGTATTCACTGGCGAGGCACGCATGCAGGCAACCGTGTTAGCGCGCCGTCAGTCGTTACGTCAGGCTCCGCGGGATGGCGGTACTTGTCCGTGCTAAGCACATGACTGTGCTGCACGTTAACAAACTATGCTTCACCGAACGCAAAGTATAGATGGCATTTGTTGAAAAGTTTAGCGGTCAATTTCTTCGCTTGGCAACACTGGAAACGGCCACAGACATGGCCGATGCTCCACGGACATGGACAAGTACCGCCATCCCGCGGAGCCTGAAGTAACGAGTGACGGCGCACCATGGCCTCCGAGATTCCCCCGCGCGCGGGGTGATCGCGGAGGCCATGGGCGCACTCACGGTTGCATGGAGGAGAAGAGTGGTGCCTGATCTGGGGGCCATGCGAACAAAGTCGTCAACAGACGTTTGGCCACAGATATGGCGGCGCACTCGAATGGTTGCCTGCATGCATTCCACGCCATTGAATACCGGCCATTGCCTCGAGTTCAATGTGAGTCGATTAATAACATCTCTGTTGACACCACCGTTGATAATCGGGTTGAAACAGACGATGCAAGCCGGCGTTTTTTTTTTCTTCGGCGTGCGTTGGCCCCAGCTATACCACAGCCGCGCCATGTCCGTGGCGCATTATACTCGGTTACAACTGAAGAACGGCACCACCTCATGTAGTGTATCACTCCGACAAAGCGCCAGACCCGTGACGTCGGTGCGCGCCCGTTTTGAAAGGGGTTTGCTATGAATGCGTGATATCTTCTGCCTTGTCTCACGCAGTTGGTTTGTCGTCACTGGAGTCGTTTATAAGCATATTAGGTCCGAAAAATCACGAGAACGGCTCACGCCATGTTCAAAATATTCCCCGTAACGCCCTACTTGCGCCGCGCGGAGAAGCGGCAACTTCCGGTGCCGTTCTTAAAGGAGCCATGAAGAAAAAACACAAGTTTGGTTCATTCGCAAGATTGCCTCGTTAGAACCATAACGACACCACTTATAACGCAACCTTCGCTCAAATAAGCTACATAATTAGGAAAAAAGGAAATGACCATGCGACCCACCAGCTCATTTTCCGCAACAGAACCTATGATGTCACTCGAGAATGCTCTGCGATTGGCGGAGGCCGGCAAAAGCAAACGCATGTTAGGCAGGGCTTACAGTTTGCATAGCGAGCTAAATGCCCGTGAAACATACTGTACATTCTTTTTATGACAAAGAACGGTGGAGTAAACGGTTGAAGTTCCGAACCAACACGCAAGCGTGTATGCCAATGCGTAACGAAACTACCGCCAGCCGAACTCGACATCTCCCCGTCGCCACCGTCGCGCAGACGAATTTTCGGGTTCAGGGCTCTTCGGGGCCAACGAACCGTCCCAGCACGCACAGCTGCGACCTTGCTCGGTATCGTAATCCCTTCACAGGAGGTTGGCCGTCATATCGCCAACCAGCAAAGGTAAAAATAGAAACAAGGGGAGTAAGGAACACAGAGCAGCAACGAGATAGTGCCACTCGTCACACAGGTTTCGGTATGGAGGTCGTGTTGGCTTGCTGCTGTCGTTACGAGCTCGTTTACAGTTTACAACCACTGAAAAACTTCAGTTTGTTCGAGTACTTTACAATGAAATTTGGTTGCTGCGTTTTGAAATGCCCATGTAGTACGGGAAAATCGTCGAGGGAGTGCGACATCCCCGCTAGTGAGATCTCCTTTCATGGTGCTCTGCCCAACGACGAACCTCGGCGAAGCAAGTGGCTGCGTTTTGTGAACTTTGCAAACGGAGGAGAAAGAGAGCTAAAGGAAGTACGAGTGCGCTCGCTTCATTTCCGAAGAGAGAGAGAGAGACAACCTTTAATAGAAAAGGATGACCACTGGTCACGATGGTGGAAAGGAATGGGGAGGGAGGGTAAGAGAAAATAACAAATTAATGCTGGTCGTTCTCAGTAGAGTCAATAACTGGGCCAGTTCTTGGGAACCTGCAAGTTCACGGACAGGGACCCGGACATGCGGGCGCTCGTCGCCGACTTCGTCAAATCGCAATCAAAGCGCTCTGACCTTGGGGAAAAAAATTGCCATACACAACGCGCATTGAACGCTCGAATCTTTCTGGTCGGAGCAGAGAGCTCGAGCGAACGGCTTTCCATACACGACACCGGCCAACTGGCATAGCGATACGCTACTGAAATTGAAAATACGGCACATACGTACCAGTCCTGTATTCGTCCGTCGCGACGGGGCTGACGAGGCAGCATGTGCCGACGGCTGGGCGTTCGTCTGTTGTGGCTATCGCGAATGGTCGCTTTCCCGTCCACCGCGTATCCCACAACTCCTGCCGCTCGTGCACTTAGAAGCATTGAGCGTTCAAGTGGGTGTGAGGTTGTTAAATGCAACCCCGAGCTCCTCGGCGAGAGTTTTGTTCTCCGTATCATGCGATTCCATGACTAGGGCTGCGGGGTGGACTAGGTTTTACTAGTATTTTTTAAAATGGCCGCCGTCTCGGTCGACTCCCGCGTGTGGGTGCTATATGGAGTCGACATACTAAGTATCTGTTTCATGGACCGGGCTCGTATGACGCCATTGTTCACGTAACGAAATGTGCAATTTTAGCGGGAGATTTAAAATTTTGGCTTAAATTGCCCTATTTCTCAGTGAATAAAGCATCATTTGCTTCCGGGAAAGCGCTTGGGGTACTATGAAACACCTAATCTTTCGAATAAAACAAACTTTTGTTTTCTCTTCATGGCTCCTTTAAGTTGTCACCGAGTATAGCCATGTCTGTGGCCGTTTCCAGTGTTGCCAAGCGAAGAAATTGAAAGCTAAACTTTTCTGCGAATACCACCTATAAAATAAGAGTTGCAAAACTACCGATAGGCCCCATGTATCCAAAAGTAGCCCTTCAATTGGTCCACTAATTTGGATCTTGTTTTACAGTGGAGCCATCTTTCGGTGACAAAATAAACTATACAACTTGCTTCACCGCTCGACGACCTGGGCGAAAAATGATATTTGAGTGCTTACGCAAATATGTTATGCCAAAGGAGCCCAATGTGTTGAACTATGCAAGTGTTTTGTATATATACGGAGCAAAAATAGTAAAAATAAATGCGACCATGGGGTCAACCGTCGCTTACGCGGCACTGTCGTCTGCTGCGCGTCCTCTTCGGTCTTCTGGCGGCAAAAAAAAAAAATAAATAAATAAGTCGCTTCGACGGCTTTATGTCAGCTAAAACTGATTATTTAGAGCCGCTCGATTGGCTACGGGATTATTTTTGGCATACAATGAGCTGTAGGCCAAATGATAACTCCAGATTTGGTACTTCAGTTCGGACCTATGTTGTGCCGGAGCGCCCGCACAAGCGCCAATTGGTCGAGGGCTGATGCGCGGACGCAGAAACCATCACGACCTATAAACTGGAGTTAAGATAGCAATGAATAACTTAAGAAAGCACAAAAATCTAGAATTATGCACTTTAAAACAAACTTTAACCTTAAATTGTCAGTTTCAATAATCATTTTGTTTTTTGGAGAGTGCATGCGGCGGCCGCAGTGGCGCCATGGTACGCACGATCCAAAGCACGGGGGGTCCAGGCACGGGCCGTTTTTTGATGCGGAGATTCACGACTGCCTACATCGAGGAGCTCCTGCTATAAAATGGGAAACAGATAAATAAAGCGGCTTTTACACTAAAATCAAAAGACGAATCTGGAGGCGGAATGGGGAACGAACGTTATGACGAGTAAGACGGAAGGTGATGGAGACGTTCCACGCGTTTTGGAACGTCTTCAGTCCAGAATGTCCCGGAGATCAGCTGAAGCTGATCAACCGGGTAAGAGATGGCAAGATGGCCCTCCCACTACTCCTTGGAAGGAGTTGGGAGAAAAGGCAAATTTGGGGTGGCAGAACAGTCCCAACACGCGTGGTATGGGGGAAAAGGGAGATGGGTATAATTTGCATGTTGCGGGGAGAACAAGGAAGGAATACTCAAGTAATAATAAGTGCATAGTTGTACTCGGACTTTTTGAAGGACTTGAATGGTGTTCTGTTTTATTTTGAAGCCCAAAAAGATTCTCGTTGGGCCAATCTAGCCGTAGTTGCGGATTACGTGTATCCCCAGTGCGACAGTGTCGTCGGTTCTTTGGATTGGAACGCTCCGTATGTTCAATCTCTGCATACAAAGCTGAAATAAATTGTAACCAGAGGTCAGAAAAATTTGCAAATAATTTGAGGGTTTATTACAATTTAACAGAAAACTACACAGGGGCAATACAATGAAGTGGAATGAATCGTGTTAACATCTCCCCCTCGGTTGGCAATTGATATAGCCTAAAGAGTGACGGCTCCACCCTCAAGATTTTGTGCTATGATAATTGTCGCTATTTCCCTTTAGTAATCACAGGTTATAACCTCATGCAAGCAACTGCGACACTGCCTACTGCCATGTAAATATGCAAATTCACCTATACTCTGCGTCTCCATCCCGTAAGAATATTGTGACGTTTATGAAAATGTGTTGGCAGGTCGCGTTCGTATGAGCCTATTAAAATAAATGTAACTTTTGCTATTTCGAAGATTCAGAAAATCTAAACACTAAAAATTTCGTAAGATTTATAAATAAATAAATAAATAAATAAATAAAAATAAATAAAAATAATAACTTAATAAATAAAAATAAAAAAATAAAAATAACTAAATAAATTTCGCTTTTGCTTTACAGTTGGTTTTCGCAGTATAATCTTTCTAATCCAACATGCTGCAGATAAACCTTTCATGTTCGATTACGAGTCCATCTCATTAATGCAGGAACGCTGAGATATGTTGTTATATAGATATCAGCTGAGATCAAGCCAATTTACGATCGTATGTGGAGCTTAATTTTTTCACAAAGCAATACAGAAATGGCAGCCCTTACCATCACCTTCTTGTCCGCAATTTTCATAGCAGGACTTAACTTTTGACCGTAGGCGGAAGTGAAAAAGGTACCAGTCTGGGGAATGGGTGAGAATGGATCAGCAATCAGCTTATTCAAGTGACTACAATGATAAATAAATGATCTCTTGCGTCTGTCCTACCCACCTAATTTAGCGAAGGCAGTGTGGGACACTCTCCTGCATTTCCTATACCGACCCACTATTTTTCCCTTGCTATTTCCCACCCACACCCGTCGTGAGCCTTAGCTTATCGCTACCCCTAAGGGGGTCATATGCACTAGCAGACCCCAGGGTGTTTTTTCTACATTTCAATAAACGTTGAAGAAACAAAACGACCCCAAAGTGAAATACGGCTTAACGAAACTTGTTGCTGAGCGAGTTGATTTATACTGAAAGAAAAAAAAAAAAACATGACGCTAAACAGCCGTTGATGAAGAAGCCAAGATACGACAGATAGAGGCGCCAAATACGAATTGTTTATTCAAAGGAAACCACACTTAGCTATGCCTGAATTCTAAAAAAATGTTCTTATGTTCTGTTTGGGAATTCATGAATAAATAAGCATGATTTTATTTGTATTACTATATAGTAGCTGCACCTTACGGGTACTCAGCTACGGGGCAGAAACTTGGAGGCTCACTAAGAGGGTTCAACTTAAATTGAGGGCGACTCAGCGAGCAATGGAGCGGAAGATGGTAGGTGCAACATTAAGGGATAAGAAGAAAGCGGACTTGGTCAGGGAACAAACGCATGTTAAGGACATATTAGCAGAATTAAGAAGAAATGAACGTGGGCAGGGCATGTAATGCGAAGACAAGATATCCATTGGTCATTAAGGGTAACAGAGTGAATCTCTGGAGAAAGCAAGCGTGGCAGGGGGCGGCAAAAAGTTAGATGAGCAGATGAGATCAAGAAGTTTGCGGGAATAAATTGGTCGCAGTTAGCGCAGGACCGGGATAATTGGAGATAACGGGATAATGGGAGAGGCCTTTGCCTTGCAGTGGGCGTGATGATGATGATTATAGTAGGAAGGTGGCCCTGTACCTGTCATCTCTTGTCATCTTCGTGAACGTCGCTTTAGCGCCACGCTTTTTTTTTTACAACAACGGGACCAAGGCATAGCATGGCACTCGATGTGGAAAAATTATGTTTATAAGATAGGGATGAAATCCACGAGTCGGGTAGCGGTATATCGCTTTGAAAAACCTTAAGTTGGCAGTTTTAACCTCAGATCTTAACATGACTTTCACCAGGTCACCTCGCTGAATGCTATAATGTCCACGAACGTACTTATCTCCTTACAGTTTTTCCTCGTTGCCAGTAGGGGAAAATTACTATGTAGAACGTCGAATAATGTTTACATAATTAATCGCCAAAAGTTACGGCCCTTAGACTTACTGCTTCTAGCTTCCATGTCTCTGGAACTTGGCAGAGCAACCTTATAAACTTGGAACGGTTTACAATGAAAGCTCTCCTCCGCAATATTAACTGTGCGAAAATACTCCTCCAAAAATTTAGGAACTATGGAGTAATCACTCCAGACAAAACTGTGATGATCTGGAAAGCTGCCCTTAAGTACATTTGCCTTAAAGGAGTGCACCTGACGCATTTCTAATATTGGTAGTTCGCATTGTTACAGTGAGTGTCGAAGAACTGATTTAATGGAATAAAACTTAAAGCCCACTTTCGGGATTGTGCCCACTGCGGTCGATTGTGCACCGTACAGCCGAATTCAATTAACTCAAACCCTACAATTATTTCTTGCGTGCAACGCGAATGAACCAATGCCATTTTAAGTTAAGGCGAAGTTCAACGGAACTGAATGGCGTATAATGTGAAACTGACACTTTACAGAAAATCATAAAATTAAGGGGGCGCTAAAATTTAGTAGAAAAGCAGGAGCCCTTCGGTGAGAGCCATTCTTTGATTAGTTAGGAAAGAATGGATTCGTAAAGACGAGAGTGTACCCCCGTGTTAGGTCTTGGTTTGTTAGGTCTTTTTCCCCGTATGTCCCTGTGGTAGGTCTTCTTGTGATTTCCAAAAATCGCGAGATTGCCTGTGAAGACCGTGTTACGCAGCTTGTGAACAGAATTAACACACTTTCAGCTCATACGGATAAGTGGTCTGGTAATCTACTATGATTGCTGCTATATTCCACTTCTGTCACGCTGTTGCTTTGAGCTGTCACGATAAGAAATTAGAAAATGTCGGAATTTTTATTGCGCAAGAGCCACCCAGAAAGCCCGATGGAATTTGATCAGTGCGCCATAGGCAATGAACAAGGAAAAAAATGTCACGGGGGACCCAGCTATGTAGCGGAGGAAGAAGCTTAAGGCAAAGGGCTTATTTTTTATTCATTTACTCTAAATGCCCTTAAGGGCATTACATAGGGGGGGGGGGGAACATTTAAAAAAACAGCAACAGTCATGCGAATGCGAATGCAAAGCTATTCCAGTGAAATTGCGTAGTTGTGCAACAAGGATACGCAAGGGTACACAATACACAAAGGGTACAAAATACGGGTACAAAAAGGGGGTGATAGTTATCAAATTCCGACATGCCTATGTACAGGATCCAGGATGGCACAAATACTGAAAAATGGTGTATACATTTTATCATTGAGGAATAATTGTAACTCTTCATGAAGGAGTCCTGGGCGCGACCATGTCACTTCTGCGGTATTACCTGACGATGTTGCTCATTGCATTAGGATGAACGCAAATTTTTTCTTTGCAGCAGGCAAACAGTTGTAGAAGCACTTACGTCGTTAAGGAAGTCGTTCACAACGCAGTCCATGACCTGTTGGGATAACAAAATACTCAAGCACCCAAACGCATACAGCAATGATATATATCAGGGCATGTTTCAAACCAACGAAATGGTGTAAATGAAAATGTTGGGTATTTGAACTTTTAATATCTCAAGGTAGTTTTTTATGTTTCTAAAATGTAGATGTCCCTAAAATACATTATTAATTTTTTTTTGGCGTGGCAATTGCATTCATTATTTCGCTTTCAGGACTGAAGCTTGTCTAGCTCCGGTAAACATGCCATGATATGCCATGGCATGACATGCAGCAATGCCATGACATGCAGCTACTTTCAAATGGAGGATGGTGATGATTACTAGGAGGGTAATGGGTGACTTAAGGTTTTCGCCTTAAAATTATGTATGCAGTAGTGGGTAATTCATCAATAAAATTATAACTGTTGCGTGCGCTATATATCTTCCAACTCTGTTTTTTGTCGCCGTTTAGTGCATTGTATGAATGTGAGGCAGAAAATATTTTTTAAACTGATTTGTTAAATCGATTGCCCAAGTGGCCAGCGATGTAGCTTCTTTCTGCTTCTTTCACCCACTCACGCATCCTGTATTCCTCTGTTCAGCTATTCAGCGCACTCGAGAGGGCTCGCATGCGCTTGGAGCTCTCGTCCTACGCTATCGAAGACGCCTAGCTGCGAGGCGAATAAATTAGTGAACCAGCGGTGTACACTGAGCACTTGGCATCATCTTATTATTGTAAACTGAACGAGCTCCTTCTTGAACGGACATACGCTCTGAAAGTGTGGGAAGCGCGCTCAAATTTACTCAACAACTTAAAAAGTGACAGCTTCACCTAAGAGTGTTATATAAAGGTCAACCTAGGCTCTCGACAGTAAAGCCAGAGTCCTTCAATGCCTTTCTGGTCATGAAACTTCGACGTCACGCTATGGGAGAGCTTCGTACGCTGCCCAAGGAGGCCGCGCCGCGGCGCTGGTGTTGATCGGAGGGCAGCCGGGGGCGTGGTCAGAGCGCGTTTGGCAGGGAACGGGCCATGGAGTAAGATAAAGCAGACGCTCGCCGCCTTATCAGCAGTGCGCTTTCTCTTTACGTGTCGTGGGCCGCCAAATAGACTTATCATTTTGCGAGTGGCGAAAAAATTTGGTGCGAACGGGCATGCTGCTAGTGCGTTCCTGCCTGCCGGTCTGGCTGCAGAGCAGCGGCGGCCACCCGATGCCCTCCGATCTTCGGTGGCGCCCCTCGCGGTAGCCTTTGTGCCCGTACGAAACTTGGCCGGGAGTTTCATGACAAGAGACGCATTGAAGGACTCTGGTAAAGCCAAGGTAGGAAATTTCAGTCCGCTGGTTGGTTTAAGGGAAAATGTTGTAATTCGTTACCTGTGAGGTTGTCGGCTGTGGTTCGATCGGCTTGCAAGCATTGTAGATCTGGCAGAATATAGTCAGACGCTGTATTAAAATGGAAAAGGCATTGTAATTACGTGGACCGTAATTATATACCTCAAGAACAAAACAATGGCCGCTAATCTACTGGCTTCACTGCAAATGTCGTCGACAGACGAGTGCATCTTTCACAAGAAGACGTAAAGGATGGCACAATTTAAATAAAATGTAATTATTTCACTACCCTCACAAGGAAGCGTTGTTAAGTGTCTCTGAATTTTGTTTTCTTTTTTGTATTTAGGTCATTTGGTACTAACGATGTATTGTTTTCCGAGAAAGAAGTTTGTAGGGCATATGCCTTCAAACTAATTTAACGCATAATTCGCAAGAAAAAAAATCAACCCAGTTCATACGCGTGAAACATGTAAGGAATACCTGCCTGCGAAAAGTCGGCCATATCTCTCTGTGGCATCCTGATTGCCACCGCCAGAAGCTCTTTTTTGCAGGATTCCACAATTGATCCAAATAGAGCCTTAGCCTCCATGTCTCTCTTCAAACCGACTGTTGAGAAAGTCGTAGTTGTAATGATGACATGCAGGTTTGTACAGAAACACCCTAGGAATTGAAAGCTAGTACTGCCTGGTCAGGAGAAGGAGGAAAATGTTTATTGTGACCAGACAAAAACGCCGTGAATAGAGTCATCATTCTAAGACCCAGAAGAAAGAGCTTGCCGCCATCTTCACCCTCTCGATGAGCTGCCGATCAGGGTCGCAGCTCGGCAGCTCTCGCTCCCGCTGCTCCAAATTTAGATTTAGTGTGGTTTCCACGCTGCTTTCTGTTGGGAAGCCCAGACCATGTGAAATAACGCTGAGCGCGCTCCACTGTGAGGGCAAACGGATGTATACTTTGTCGGGAATATAGCATGAAGTCTTGTGCTGTGAGAAAGAGTTTTGGTGTGTATAGCTGCCTAAGTGTCATATCGCCTCATCAGGGCATCGATTCCTGTATTTTTTCGATGCCAAACAGATCGCCGGCTTTTCAAAGAAGTGACGGGGAGGAATGTTTGGGCCACATGTCGTAAGGTGGGGCCCCGAGCTTCACTAGGATCCTCGACCGTATCTGAATTAGATAACGGTTTGTGCATGGTTGCCAAGGCAACCGATGCTCGAGACCGCCGAAGCATCGGCGCTCTGGCCAGCAACTGCAAACTCAGCGTCGCTCCTGAGGACGTCTTGCCTACGATGTTGCTTTCCACCACGCGTCACCCCAAGAGTAACCGGTCACGGGGCTAAAGCATTGGGAAGCCTAGAAATAGGGGTAGGGTGGCAGGAGTAGAAAGAAAAGGCTCGGTGTGCCCGCCCTTTGGCTGATGCATTTGGCGCTCATTGAGCACCTCGGCGAAGTAAAAAAAAAATACCGCCTCGAAAGGCTGAAATATTGTGCTATGTTAGCTCCAACTGTGCATTCACTAACAAAAAGCAATCTGTTGAGTCGTAGGCAAACCTTAAATATTTTGATTGCAGAAGCAATCATTTAAAAAAGAAAAATGAAAATGTCGCTTCGTGCTTAACTAAACGCCGAAGAGAGTTCTATGCCTTCCAAGACATCCTGGCTTGAGCTGCGGCGCTACATGAGAGGAAATGATGCGGTGGAGGAGGAGGAGGAATAGCTTTATTGTTTGCCCAGGATTGGGTCAGGGGTGGGGCATGATGCGTAGGCAGAGGTCGGCGAACTCACTCATGAGTCCACTCACTCAGACTCATTTTGACTCAAACTCACGCGTGAGTTTGAGTCTGAGTGAGCGCGAGGCTAGTGTGGCATGGTGAGTTTGAGCTTGAGTGAGTTTGAGCCGAGTGATTCCGACTGAGTTTGAGTCCGATTGAGTTTGAGTACGCCTGAGACCTAGTGAATTCTGGGTCCATTTTTAGTTCTGAGTACGTTTTGAGTTTGAGTCCATTTTGAGTTCTGAGTACATTTTGAGTTTGAGTCCATTGTGAGTTCTGAGTACATTTTGAGTTTGAGTCCATTTTGAGTTCTGAGTGCATTTTGAGCTTGAGTTCATTTTGAGTTCTGAGTACACTTTGAGTTAGAGTCCATTTTTGAGTTCTGAGTACATGTTGAGTTTGAGTCCATTTTGAGTTTCTGAGTACAATTTGAGGTTGAGCCATTTTGATTTGAGTACATTTTGAGTTTGAGTCCATTTTGATTTGAGTCCATTTTGAGTTCTGAGTACATTTTGAGTTGAGTCCATTTGAGTTCTGAGTACATTTGAGTTTGATTACATATTGAGTTTTGAGTACATTTGAGTTTCTGAGTACAACAGGAGTTTTGAGTTTTCGGGCGGCTGGGCGGCGTGAGTGATAATTGACTTGTGAGGTCATAAAAAAGGGTTGTCTTAGCTTTTCCGTCCTGACGGATCCACTAAGAGCGTGGGAAAGGGTGGTGGGAAAGCACACGGCGGCGCTGGCGTGCTGGTTGTTCGCCTGCTACTGTTAACGGCTTGATATACTAGGGGTCACAAAGGAAGAGGTGAGAGCCGGGGGGAAATGGGGGCGGGGGCTGTCCTTTCTGCTGTTTCAAATGATTAGCTGAATTGACTGGGCAGCGCCCCTTAAGACAGAATAATGACCACATTAGATTGGGGGGAAAAGTGAACTAATGAGGCTAAGGCGTGTAAGGTATCAAAATAAAGGTCCGGATTAACGGAACCAAGCGGGGTAAATAAAAAAAATGCTTCCTGATTGTAGTCACCAGGCAGTCATAATGAGTCATAGATTGGGTTGAAATTCAAAATGACGCTGCGAGGGCATGTGGGGCCGGCGCATGTGCAGTACTCTCTCTTCCGCGGTTTCCTCTCCTTCGGGCGCGCTGCGCATATAACCGGTGTGCCGTTCTCCGGCGAAGCAACATCCACGCTTGGCTCAAACACCTAGAGTCCACGCCGCTTTACAAGTACGCCAACGTCGTCATCGACTGGGACCGGCTTACGCAGTCCCCTCAACGTTATGCGCGCTATAAAACGCGGTCCCTTCGCCGCTCCGCCTATGCGTCGCATCTACACAGGGGTTCCCGCGAGGGGAGGTGGGAGTCTTTTTTGGTAGCCTCGAGTGTCTCCGTGGTGCGAATTTTGCATCCCCCTCCCACGGATGGCTCATGACGGGCCGCACCTAGACCCCAAATGACGTGTCTTCGCAGGAATCTTCTGCCTAGCAGGCAGGCAGGCAGGCAGGCATATAGGCAGGCAGGCGGGCAGGTAGTTTACTGGCAAGCGGTCAGTGTCTTTGGCGGGCAGGAGAGCCTGCGCACCTGCCATCTTTTTTGGATCCATCAATGTCTGAGCAAGCACGCGCGCACGCATCCCCAGTATTTCAGTATTTCATTTTTATTTCTTGGCAAAACCAAGGGGAGGCTGAGACTAAAGGCGGACGTGGCCTGACAGAGGCCTCAGCCACCCGATTTTCGCAAAATGACGCAAAAAAAATTTGCATTGTAAATAAATTGGTTGGTCTGCTACGCTTTTCATGTACCCCTAGTTTCAATGGCGCTTTAGCTTTAGCACGAAATCATTAGCAGCGCTGGTAGTACAAAACAGTCCGGCGTCATCGCCAACCTCCGACTGTCAAGTTTGGCAGGTGGCGTTTAGAGCGATTGCCTTCTGCTCATCTTTCATCTGCTGACAGTCCGCTTAGAAAGAAACAACGGCTATAATGACTCATTGTACAGCGTGCATAGGACGGAATTCGATAGGGAATCACCGGAGGTAGGAAGTTACTAATGGCATTTCACCGACAGGTGACAGCGATTGGGCTCTAGGAAAGATAGTAGCTTAGAAAAGTCACAAGCAGCAGTAATGATCACTCGTAGAGAGAGAGAGAGGAAATGAACTTTGATTACGCCTGAGGAAAAGCTTCAGAGAGGCGTTCTCATTCTCATTCAAGGGGGCCGAGTCGACAGCCATTTCCAGCACGAGCAGATAAACTTCCAGGCCGGAGCTGGCCAAGGCTCTCTCCCGAATCTCTATGGAAACGTGGAGGTTGGGTGGATCTAGGATGGACTTGTCGCAGCCGCCTACTATGTGCATGAGGTTTCCCAGGATTTCCACAGAAGCGACGAAATTGCGAGAATTGTGGCCGTTCAAAGAGGTCTGGGTGGGGGAGGGGGGGGGGGAAGGTGTTAACCCACAGGGCGCGGAAGAATCTTTCCTGATTAATCGGCAGTGATTTGTGCGGAAAAGAATGCGTTTCTACGGAAGAGCCTAAAGTGCTAAGTAAGTTCCTGGTATGTGACTAGAGGGTGCATGCGCTCGGGCTCGGCTTCATAGGCTCTGGCTAAGGGGGTCAAATCTCGAGCCACAGGGTTGGTGATCTTGTTTGCTGGGGATGCCAGTATGAGCTGGTGCCCATACAATCCTGGCTGGTACCTCCTTGATGGCTCCTGAATTGATGAATTCGAAGTGTTGTAACATGCAATCTGAACCGGGTTGACAAAGTTGCGTCGCAATGCTGCTAAGAGTCTGTTATGAGAGTTTTGGCTCCGCTTGGGCTAAGCGCGACGTGCTTATGGCCGCTTCCCCAGCCTTGGAGGGGGCTGTGTCCGGTGTTGAGATGCTACACCTGTGGAAGGCCTGCAGGAACGGTAAGCACACAAATAACGAGATGGTATTGAAGAATGGCTATCTGCGTGTTCTTTGCATCAAACAGTTGATCGTTTCCCCTTTTTTTTCTCTCTCAGGTTATAAGTTGTTTCTTACAGTGTTACCTGATATTGTATAGATATATATATATAATAATATATATAGATATTATATATATATATATATATATATATATATATATATATATATATATACATAAATATATATAAATACGCGGTTTGAAAACCCTTTGAATTAAATATAAAATGATGCACTAGGGTAGATCAGACTAATAAACTTCATAGTGTGAGATGTCAATCTTAGGCTAGAAACAACATAACAGCGCAATACGTGCATAAAGAAAGGCCTTTTATAGCATCCAGGTGGTCGTCACATAACTTTCCTGCTCGTGCGTAACTAAATTTTGTTGTTGGTCGAAAAGGAGAAAGCTGAGAATTTCCAAATGCCAAAGACCCCAAAGATACCATGTTTTGTCCGACCTTCTAACCAGTTTAACTGACCCGCTAATTCAATCAAAATTAATCAACACACCAGTCCCACTAATTCACATTAGCTCATTCACTCATCTAACTAATCCACCCCAGTCTACCCGCTAATCCGCATTAATCCACACTAATCTATGCGCCCCTTCATGTTAAGGTTGAGCAGATTCAAGATAACATAAAAATGCTATCGCATCTACTTTAAAGCGGAAATGAGGGTATCCCCAATTTTTTTTACTCGTGTTCTCTTCGAGCAGTAAACAAAGGACACAACAGCACTATACAAGAAAAAATGACGGTGACGTAGCGAACTGTGAGTGTTTGTGTCTCAGTGCTGTTTGTATATAACTGTCCATTCAAACTAAAATAAGTGGAAGATATAGGTGCATGGTGTCCCTGAAGGCCATCACAAGCGGACAGGGATGCATTCGAATTAGCAACACATTGAAAACTTCACACGGTTTTTATACGCCACGTAAATAAAAACCAGGAAGAATATTCCATGATATGTTGCCTCGGAAAATTCGTTGTAACTTCAGTTATCCTAAATGTAAAAGATAATTGGGGCAGATGGGCAGTAGCTAACGCAAACTGATAGTATATAGCGGACACCTTTACATTAAATTGAGACTAATGATAAGAGAAGCTGATGGGGTTTGGAAACTGCAGACTATGGAAAATATTTCGTGGTGCTCTCTGGCGAGTGGAAAAAATATATTCAGAAGCAAGGTAGAGTACCGAAATGGAAAACTAGAAATCACAGTTTTGAGGCCCCGGAACCGGTTCGGAACGCTTCCTTCGATTCGTTCCGGTTCGGGTTCAGTTCCTAAAATGGCGGAAAAATACGGTTCCGGTTCAGTTCCGGTTCCGGGCAAAAATTCGGGTTCGGTTCCGGTTTTCGGTTCGGTTCTGGTTCCGGTTCGACACCTTGCGCGCGGGAGTCGCAAGAGACACCCGCGACACTGCTGCGCGCCGATGTATTGCGGGAAAGCCTGCCGCATGCCTAAGGAGAGCGAAAAATCCCGCGCGGGAGCGTTCGATATATCCAATGTGAGCAAAATTGCGTTCGATATAAAAAGTTTTAAATGCATGTCATTTTTACCAGCATTACACAAGGGTTCGATATATCCGCGTTCGATATAAGCGGGCTTTACTGTAGCAGGCGACACTCCCAGCCGGATGTACTTGCAGGCGGCACCGAGAAGCGAGGCATCATGGGCAGTCACGCTCGTGCGATGCGAGGAGGGTGTCGAAACGAGGGAGAATTACGGCGGGGTCGAAAATGCGATGTTTTGATTTGCAGTAACTCCCCTAATGCTCATCGCTTTAACAAAATCGTTGAAGGAGGTGATTACTATGACATTATTTATTTAAAAATGCGAACACCCATGCATCGACAAAACCTCTTTCAGGACCCCTTAAGCTTCAATCGACAAAAGCCGCCGCAGTCACGAGGCAGGCGATGCGAACAATTCAGAAGCCGCGTTAATTGCTCACACGCAACGCGCAATTTCTGAAAACTGCGGCGTTTGATTGTCTTCAGCTCCTGTTTCATTTACAGGTGAAAATCCCGTTGTAGAACAAAAAAAAAGTTCAGTAACAGCATCTGAGGGTTGGTATACTTACTGGGAAAGTATTTTCTGCAAGCCTCCGCCTGAAGAGCGAGTAAGATTAAAATTGCACTCAAAGCAAAAGCGTCTGGTGCCCTGTGCTTCATTGCAGGTCCCCGATGACGCGTCACCAGTGCTCCTGTAAGCTTTGCTTTCACTGCCCGAATAAACTTTCGCTGTGTTGAGGCAGGCTATAGGCGCAGCTCACGATGAAATGGAAGCTTAGGTGGGTGCCGTTGTCAACAACCCTGGCCTCATTATTTTGAACATAATTACGGGCGCCGGCTGCACCATCTGAGCAAACATGGCGATTCGTTTTTTCCTGCTCCTGCTGCCACTGTGTTGTGCGTTGAGGGCAGATAAATCAAGTGTTGGTGACCTTTGCGAGCAGAGTGGGCAAACATACGAGATTACGACTCCTTTCCCTCTCCCGCCCTTTCTCCATTTCCCCGAGGCATCAAGATTTAAGTGGGCATGACTGAGAGCTGTCTGTCTTGATAGTTTCCTGACCGGGCCAACCGTTACAGCTCGCGGATCTATCCATAACCACTGTTGCAGGGGTGAGATCAAGCAAAAAAATCTATCCCCTTTTTGATACCTTCCCCGTTGCTCGGTCACAGAGTGAAGCTGCATGAACTTGTGATCACGCGTCACAATCACCCCACGCCGCCAGTGATTTCTCTGACAGTACACAGAAAGCACTGTAAGATTTTGACACGGATTGGGGGTACCTAGACGCCTGGACCGAGGCGGCTGATTCGTACACACCATCCCTTGACTATTTAGGTTTCTATATATGTTTCGTTGCAGTAGTGGCCCCCACGCGTAATATCAAATGAAAAAGCGAATGCCGCGCATGAATACACAGTCCCAGGTCCAAAGAGGCGCAGGAAACTGAACAGCCTGTTTCTGCAGCTGCTTGAAGCCAGCGGAAACAATTGCAGAATAATCTAAATACCGACAACCTAGAGAAACGAGCTTACATGCCAACTAATCCCGTCTGCGAGCATAAAACAGTACTGCCGCGCTGAAAATTTCAAATGGGTGGGCCCACCAAATCAGCGCCCTTTTGCCGCAGCATAGGGCGGCTCCATTGTAGGGTACCGAATCTTAATTTTAATAGCCCAGAACTGCTTCACTCGTACTCAAGCCATGCGATCGCTCCCAATGGTGTTCAGGATGGCAATAACCCGTTGCGATTTGCTGTTATGGGAACTGACGCCATGAAATGCGTTATTCTAAAGGTAGCTGGCTGTATACTAACCAGGACCGTCGACTTGTCTCAACTGCCGGGCTAACTTGGACTAACATCTACAACTTTGGAGGTAATGATAATTTGGGTTCACATTCCCGCGGTCTGACATTCAATCGTGGTCACGTATTCTCACGTCGGCTTAGGACTACCTGGACATAGGCTCACTCGGGCTCGGAATCATCATCATGCTGACATCATGCTTATTCAGTCGCAACCTCCGTGTGGGCCCGGTACCAAATTAGCCGAAGTGAGTGGACTCGCCGGGTTATACCGACCTGTGGATACTTATAAGCCTGGAGTTATGGAACACCCATTGTAAAAACTTTACGTATCATCATCACTGTTCACCCATGGCACCCTCATCACGTGGGCGACGCACTCGAGCTGCTTCCTCCATCTCATTAGTCGCCATTAAAGCTTGCAATCTTCACGGTCGCCGCTCTCTGCACGGATGTCCTTGACCCTGAAGCCTAGATACCCACACCAATATTACACTGCAATGAATGATGGCAATTGGTTTTTTTATATATATGTATGATCTGCCTGCCCACTCACAAGCACTGCGTGCTTAGGTGTGGCAGTAAATATATATTGTACATAAAACATTGAATAAAGCTTATTATTATTATTATTATTATTATTTTCCTGTGGCCCTGACGGCATTCCTCCCGCAATATTAAAAACCTATGGGGAGCTTCTGATTCCCATACTAACCGCTATATTTAATAATTCAATTCAATCTGCTACTTTTCCAGCAGCCTGTAAGTTAGCACGCTTGGTACCTGTCTTCAAAACTGGTGCTAAAGATAGTGCTAGAAACTATCGGACTATCTCGCTTCTGTCTGCGGCGTCTAAGCTTTTTGAGACTGTGTTGCACGATGTTTTAACTTCCAGTGTTAAGGGCATACTAATTTCTGAACAGCACGGGTTTATGTCCGGACGTTCCACAACCACTAACCTCGTTTCTTTCATGCAGCGAGCGTCCGAAGCGGTTCATCATAGGAGGCAGCTTGATACTGTGTACTTTGACCGGAGCAAGGCTTTTGATGTGGTCAGTCACCCATTGTTAATTTCTAAACTGTCACTCCTGAACATAAATAATTCGATTCTTGACCTCCTAATTAGTTACTTGCGTGGGCGGACCTGCTACGTAAATGTTAACGGCCAGCAATCCTATTGTTACTGCGTTTCAAGTGGTGTGCCACAGGGGTCTGTTCTAGGCCCTCTATTTGTTTTCTTTATTTGTCAATGATGTTTCAGCTGCAATAAGGCATTCTTCTTTTTTACTTTATGCTGATGACATCAAGATTTTTGTATTGCCTCTCCCTATAGCCTCCAACCGATCCTGTACTGCGCTGCCCAAGTCCCTTATTTGCTTCGGAATTTTCTTAATTCATCTTTCCGTGGAGCTTCCGGTTTTCAGCTTTTAGTCCCGTCTCTCGGTAGCCACTCCGTTACCCTGGTGATCACAAGATAAGTTAGACGAGACGATGCCGCCCTGCTCGGACCGCGCCTGAGGGGTTGAACGTGGACGCGACTTCCGGGCCAGGGGCTGGGGAGTCCTAGCAACTGCATGTATTGTGTTCTCTGCAAATGATGGTGGTGGCATCTTCACCAGGGTGATTGAAACATTGAAAGCTTCTCCTTACGTCTCGTATCTCCTGACGCACTTGCCCTGGCTCTCCGTTCTGGAAAATCCCCAACTACTCCAAGCCCAAAAAGACTTACAGAACGCCGTACGCAGGTTAATTGCAACCCAGGTATGTCATTATGCAAGCATCGCGTCACGTCAATTCCCACCCATGCGTGGGATCGGCCAATTTTCTTGCTTACACGCGATATGTTCGAACGTTAGGGGGGAGGCGGGGGTGGTCCTCGGTGTGCCGTAACTGACCGTTGCCCGGAAAGAATAACCGCGCGTGCTTCACAAGTGTGTAGTCGGTCGTCCGCTCCTTTTGTTGGCGGGAAGGGAGGCCAGCTGGAGGAACGTTTGAATCTTCGAAGTCGCTTTTCACGATTCCTCATAGGGGCTGGGTATCTCGATCCATGTGGAAACCATAGCAGGACCATCGCAGCAAAACCTCCGCCGACGAATCCTGTAGTCATATGGCCATATGCGATATGAAATAGTATCGTTATGGAGGAGCTCTTAATGATAAATAAACATGCCGAAAGCGCGATGTTCAGAATCTGTAATGTAACGCTATAACCCTTTACGGCCCAGCCCACACAAACGTGTGGGTCAACAAATTCGTTTACAAAGCGGCACCTGTTTAGGTTTCGGTTTCAGAGCCCTGCGTAGTCACGGCGAACGCTTCAGAGACTTTATTAGTTTCGGTAGTTCACTCATTTCGCCACCAGGGGGCGAGAAATCGCACATTAAAAACGGCGCCCAAGCCGTCGCAATCATGCTAGCCGTCTTCACGATAAAAGCTGGTATTTCTTCTTGCTATTCTCGTATTTTCTGAATAAAAAGCGTAAGACACGATTTTCAGGACTTGGGAAAACACGATCGGCTAAAAAACACACCCTTTCCCTTCGTGTGCGTTCCGTCATCACGCTTGAAAAATGCACCCACACATTTGTGTGGGCTGGGCTTTCGTCGTCACGAAAATTTTGCTGGGCGGCACACGGTGGCGGGCTCGTGCACTGAAGCGCTAGCGATAAATAATTTGTTCTTGCTTTCTTGGTGTCTCATTTATTCGCGGTTTTGTTCTGGTTCATTGGTAATGTTTTCTTGCGCCTTAACCTTCAACTCGTTGCGTAATTACTTGTGATAATAGTATTAATTATAATTATTATTATGTTAATTAAAACTTCATTATTATTTATTTTCACAAAATCCTATTTATAATATAAATACTCCTGAAAACAGTATAAAACTTATAAATAATACGTAAAATTGTAGTTTTTCTGCGCCGGATGCCGTTTTTGAGGTATTCTTACTACCCGCAGATCATACAAATAGAAGCCCAGCCCACACATATGTGTGGGTTTGTTTTCTGTGTGAAATACTGTGGGCTTTCCATTTTAACTTGTCGAAGCATCATTGGGAAGGGGTAAATACACAAAATTTAATTACTTGTGGCCATTTTTTCTAAAATATTTATGTTGGGCAGGAAAGGGATAAGAAGCAAAAGGGTATAATTACCTTGTACACGTTGTCTATGTAGACCTAAACCGCAGAATACGTAGGGCCTGAGGTGCTCATAGCAAGCGCACCCAAATATTGAAAAGTAAGGTACCGCGATCACTGAAACAAGAATATACAGCCAATGCGTCCTGCCAGTGATGACATATGGAGCGTAAAGTTGGCGCCTTACTCAACCACTTGAAAGCAAACTTAGGTCGGCTCAACGGCCATGGGACGAATAATGTTAAGAGTAACACTCAGCGACAAGAAAATTACTTCCTGGATCAGAGAACAAACTTCAGTAGGGGATATCATAGTTCGAAGAAAAAAGTAAAAAAAATTGATTTGGACTGGCCACGTAGTTAGGCGAGATGACAGCTGGTGGACAAACAGTGACTACAGAGTGGCCACCGAGAGATGTTTCTAAAAGAGGGGGAAGGCCAATGATCCGATAGAGGGACGAAAGAAGGTAATTCGGGGGAGAGAATGGACTCGAGCAGAGCAAGACAGGAGCGGTTGGAGGTCGATGCGAAGGCCTTTGTCATGCAGTGGAACTGAGCATGATGATGATGATGATGATCATGATCATGATGGTGATGATATTTTTGCGGAATACGAATTCTTGCGAAAGATGTCGTGTCCGTTCCTGTAATTCGAAGATGGCCGGCAGCCCTTAGCTTCCATCCTGTGGAGTTTCTTAGAGATTAGTCATACCTAAAAATTATATTAAAAACCTTCCAAAATGCGATTTTCCCTGAGAATGTGGTTTGGAATGAAGAAATAGTTTTTATAGTCCTGACTACTCCTAGTAAATTTTGTCCTGTTACCTGTATATAAGGTCAACTTCCCAGTGGTTGTATTTTGTACGTGGGATAGGTTTTTGTTCAGAGTGCAATAAACTTTTTAAAACCAAACATCTTCTGTGGTACAATCATAATCAATTGAAATCTGTCATGTCAAGGTGCAATCGTAAAGGTAAACTAGCTGAAATCACTTAGGCAAGCTGCAGTGAAGTGTTTTGGCTGCAAACAACATTAAAATGCCCAGTGAACCGCAACTGATCTAGGCTTGTTTGAGCCGCCATACCGAGGCAAAGCTGGGCCAGGAAGCAGCAGTTTACGGCGGCAAGTGTTGGTTCGACTCGCTAAGGTGCCCAAAGTCCCCATGACAGAGAAACTGTAGGCATAAATTGCAATTCATTACCTCACATTGGGCTCTAACACTCCACCGCCATAATCTAGAACGAATGGGATACTGAAGGTCTCTATCCGACATTCAACGAAGAACTACATTACTCTTGTGAACGCGGAAAGAGTAATTTCTTTGGTATATAAAGTTTAAAAACATGTCTATTAAGCGAAAAAGAATTGCTTGTATTCACTGGCGAGGCGCGCATCCAGGCAACCGTGTTAGTGCGCCGTCAGTCGTTACGTCTGGCTCCGCGGGATGGCGGTACTTGTCCGTGCTAAGCCCATGACTGTGCTGCACGATAGCAAACTATGCCTCACCGAACGCAAACTATTGACTCGAGTTCAATGTGAGTCGATTAATAACATCTCTGTTGACACCACCGTTGAGAATCGGGTTGAAACGGAACAGACGACGCAAGCCGGCGTTTTTTTTCTTCGGCGTGCGGGCCCAGTGGCGCCAGCCGCGCCATGACCGTGGCGCATCCGCCATGTCTGTGGCCGTTTCCAGTGTTGCCAAGCGAAGAAATTGACAGCTAACCTTTTCTACGAATACCACCTATAAAATCAGAGTTACTTGATATAGGAGCTGCGAAACTCCCCATAGGCCCCATGTATCAAAAAGTGGCCCTGCAGTTGGTGCACTGATTTGGATGATGGATGATGATGATGATGATGATGATGATGATGTGGCTATCCCCTTTGTATCGGATGGGCACAACTTTGGCACAGTAGTCGTCGCTTCAAACTATATCTATAGGAAGGAGATTATCAGAGGGAAAGGTATAGGCAAGGTATAGGGCAGGCACTGTCTGCACGAATCACGGGGTTCCCTATGAGTCAGTGTCACCGTGTGCAGCACCTTTGTCTCTGGGCCCTGGTTGCCGGGTCCGCCACCACCACTGGCGCAGTCTCTCCTTCGACGTCGTCACCATCTTGGATCTGGTGGCGCTGTCGCCAGGCCTCTCAAGCTTGGACGTTCCCTGGTTTCCCTATAGGCGGCGTAAAAATCGACGCCCCACGTGACCAACCTACAGCGCTGTTTTCGACCATCAAGTCCACCAGACGGCGCAACCGAAAGGTTACTTTTGGTAGAGAATACAAAACATTGATTCCGTGACTCAGAGAGCCAACAAAGTTCGCTTACAATGTGTTGTTTAAAAATATTATTAACAAGTTCCGCATCAAACATCCGTTGAGCAAAATGTACGCAACTTTTTACGAACAGCCGACTGGTGCACCACCTCGCTTCTGAATTCGCAACCACAAAGCCGCCAATTCAAATGGAAACCGCTGCAACGGCCCACCGTTTCTATGTGCGCGGAGCACTGGTTTCGTGACTGTTATTGCTGTTATGTGCTTTTGCGTCCATCAGTTGTTGAGAGGACTGGCAAAACACGGGAATTGAGTGCTTGTGGAGTGACAAATGTGGGAAATTCCGCATCGGAAGACAGCTGTCGAGGCCAGAATATTTGATTCTTCCACCAGAAGGTGAGTGTTATGCACTCCGCTAGAAAGACGGTGCAAACGAAACCGTTGTCGCCGTCAATACCTCATTTGTGCCCTTCGTTCGAAATCTTAGCGCAAGTGAACGAGTTGTTATGGCAAAAAAAAAATGTTGTCACGAAAGCGACGTACAATTGCAGCGATCGAAATGAAATGATGTCCTGGCCTCTGTAAACTTGCGGATGTCAATAAACGATTTGTTCTCACTTGCTGCTCACTGTGGTCTGTGCCAGTCGAGGCCATCTGGTCACCTGGCGTAACATCACTTCACTAGCGCGGCGCAAGTAAACACGCGGCCGGCGTGCCAGCCAGGAACCAGCAGGAGCAGCCACGGCCGAACTCGACGCTCCTTTCGCGCGCGGGAGGAGACCACAGGAGACTGAGAGTCGAGTCCGGCCGTGGAGCAGCGAGCCGGCGGCCGCCGTGCGAGGGCAGCCATGTTATTAAGGAGCTCAAGCGGTCTGTGCATAAAGCATCCGCCATTTTTACAAAGCCGTGTTTACAGCGCCATCAAGCGGGCGTACTCGGTTGTTCACGACGCCGCCACTACGCTTTTTCTGGCACTACAGGCAAAGCTAGACTAGAGTTCCTGTATATGCTCCCGTATGGAGCATATACAGGAACTCTAGTTCCGTAGGGAGCGTATACAGGAACTCTAAGCTAGACCTTTGATTCTCTAAAATCCTCCCTGTTCTGTGCTGTCGCAGATCTCGAGTCCCAACGCTTGCGGTAGAGTGGTGCCCTCTGGGTGGGTTGGCGACAACACAGCACACTGGGTAGTCACGCGCTCCGCACTCTCTTGAGCTTCCCCGCAGGCTCGGCAGATGGCACTTTGCACCGCCGGCGACTAGAGTTCCTGTACAGGTCCGACCACGGCGGCGGTCAGACCTGTGACGCATCAGAGGGTGCTAAGAATCCCTGGATCCGGACAGGCCGCCAATGGAATCTGAACCTGGCAACGTTTAACGCGCGAACCTTATCTAGCGAAGCAAGTCTCGAGGTGTTGTTCGAGGAATTAGAGGGCATTAAAGGGATGTAATAGGGCTTAGCGAGGTTAGGAGGGCAGGCGAAGCCTTTACGGTGCTGAAAAATGGACGCGTCCTATGTTACCGCGGTCTAGAGGACAGAAGAGAACTGGGAGTGGGATTTCTAGTCAATAAAAGCATAGCTGGCAACATGGACGAATACTACAGCATTAACGAAAGGGCAGCAGGTCTTGTAATTAGGCTCAATAAGAGGTACAAGCTCAAGGTGGTGCAGGGCTACGCGCCCACATCCAGCCACGACGACCAAGTAGTGGAACGCTTCTATGAAGATGTGGAATCGCAATGGCTAAAGTAAAAACACAGTATACCGTAGTTATGGGGGACTTCAATGCTAAAGTAGGCAAGAATCAGGCTGGAGACAAGGCAGTTGGGAACTATGGTCTGGGCTGTAGAAATAGCAGGGGGGACCTACTAGTTGAGTTTGCAGAACGGAATAACCTACGCATAATGAACACCTTCTTCTGTAAACGGGAGAGTCGGAGGTGGACCTGGAGGAGCCCGAATGGGGAGCACAAAAATGAAATAGACTTCATATTATGCGATAACCCTGGCGTTGTGCAGGATGTGGAAGTGCTCGGAAGGGTAAGGTGTAGTGACCACCGTATGGTAAGATCTCGAATTAGGCTAGATTTGAGGAGGGACCGCAACAAGCTAGTACGAAAGAAGCCGATAAATGAGCTAACAGTAAGACGTAAAGTAGAAGAATTCAGGATCGCGCTGCAGAACCGATATTCCGCCCTTAACGAGGAAGCCGAGCTTACGACACAGGAAGCCAGCGACAACCTTACACGCATTATCACGGAGTGTGCAGTAGAAGTCGGGGGCACTATGGCTAGACAGGATACTGGTAAACCTTCACAGGAGACGAAAGATCTAATCAGGAAACGGCAAACCATGAGAATCTCCAACGCAGCTGACAGAATAGAACTAGCTGAGCTCTCGAAGTTAATAAGCGCAAGACAGCTGACATACGGAAGTATAACAGGGATAGGAGCGAATACGCTGTAAAGAACGGAGGTAGCCTGAAAGCAGTGAAGAGACGTCTTGGCGTGGGAAAAATCAGCTGTATGCACTTAAAGGGGCACTGACACAAAAAATTAGCATCTTGTTTTTGTTGTTGCGATAAGCAGCTAGTGACCTACTTATAACCTGTAGAAACCTCATTTGCTTCAGCGTGCGACGGTTGTTTAATTAGAGGCATTTTCAATGCGGCCAGTCGCAGTTTCGGTTTCAGCGAGTGCCGCGAAACGATGGATTTTGTGGATTTTGTGTGAACAAAGCTGACCACGTGACCGTCGGAGGGATATCACAGAGCAGAGCCGCCGTAGCACTGTCGAATCCGCATCGACGGCAGTTTCTGCGAATGCCCCCACGTACTGATCTCGTGAAGCGCTTAATTAAAAAGCGACCGTGGATGTGAACGCAGGCGCTGCGAGTGCAAATGCTAACCGCGGCTAAAGAACGACGCGCGACGCTCGAGACGGTGGGTGGCAAGACGCGCGCTGGGAGCAGCCGGCCGGTCTGCCTACAGGTCCGCCTACAGATGTGTTCGGCTAGCACTGCGGCGGATATTCGAGTGCCGCTCTCGTAAGCGGTGCAGATGACAATTTTTAATGCAACCCGCCATCGCATCATCAACTCCTTTCTCATAAGCTGCCGCTTGGGTACGTCAATTTCGTGCAGCGGTAACAAGCTATCACTCGAGCTACCTGCGCCGGCCTGGGCCACTTCGCGGCCGTGGCCGCCGACTGCACAGCGGCCGTGCGGCTAGCTCAGTGGGCTTTTCGTGCCTCCGGCGCGTTTTCGCATCCAATGGTAATAAACAGTAATAGAAACAGAGTGCCTGGAATCGCTGTAGAACTTTGGTCGCGGCCAGCTGCCCGATGAGCTGACGAAATCACGGCGCCTCCGCCGCCAACGATCGGGTCGTTCGTTCTCGAGAGCAGAAGCTCCGCCCTCCGGTTCTCCGATTGGAGCGGCGAGCCGGGCGAGCCGGCGAAAAACGCCGGCAGTGCGGAAGCTGCAAACACAAACTCGTGACGTGTTTGGATGTTGTTTATTTACACAATATATGTCGATTGCGAGTGGTCCTCTGCTGGCTGCTCGGTTGCGTTTCGCACACTTTAAAATTGATTTTAAATATGTTCTAGGCTGTATTCGCCGCTGATATTTTGCAGATGATGTATATGTGTTCCCACCTATCTATCTCCGAAGTTATCTCGCCTTCAAAATTTTGTGTCAGTGCCCCTTTAAGGATAAGCAAGGCAATGTGATCACAAATAGGGATAAAATAGTCACAGTGGCCGAGGAGTTCTATAGGGATCTGTACATTAGCCGGGACATACAGGATAATGCCGAACGAGACAGTAGTTCAGAGGAGATAGACATCCCACCAGTAACGACCGAAGAAGTAAGGAAGGCTTTGAAAGAAATGAAAGGGGGCAAAGCACCTGGTGAGGATCAGGTAACAGCAGACCTCTTGAAGGATGGCGGAGAAATTGTACTTGAAAAACTGGCAAACCTGTATACGCAATGCCTAATGACCGCAATGGTACCGGAATCTTGGAAGAACGCGAACATCATCCTAATCCATAAGAAAGGCGACATGAAGGACTTGAAAAATTACAGGCCGATCAGCTTACTGTCAGTCGTCTACAAGGTATTTACCAAAGTAATCGCTAACCGAATCTCTGCAACCTTAGATTTCAGTCAACCTAAAGAACAAGCAGGGTTCCGTAAAGGTTATTCAACAATGGACCATATTCACACGATCAATCAGGTGATAGAGAAGTGCGCTGAGTATACTGAACCCCTATATATAGCCTTCATAGATTATGAGAAAGCATTTGACTCGGTCGAAACCCTAGCAGTCATTCAGGCATTACGGAACCAGGGGGTAGATGAGCATTATGTAAGAATACTAGAGGATATCTACAATGGGTCTACAGCTACCATCATCCTCCATAGGGAGAGCAGTAAAATACCTATAAGGAAGGGTGTCAGACAAGGAGACACAATCTCTCCAATGTTATTCACAGCATGCTTACAAGAAGTATTCAGAACGTTGGATTGGGAACAGGTGGGAGTAAGGGTTAATGGAGAATACCTCAGTAATCTCAGATTTGCTGATGACGTTGCCTTGCTAAGTAACTCGGGGGACGAATTGCAAAGCATGCTTTCCGCACTGGGAGAACAGAGTAGAACCGTGGGCCTGAAAATTAATATGCAGAAAACTAAAGTAATGATCAATAACCTCGGGACAGCACAGCAGTTTGAGATAGGTGGCGAGGCAGTGGAAGTAGTAAAGCGAATATATCTACTTAGGGCAAGTTGTGACCCCAGATCCCAACCATGAGGCAGAGATAATTAGAAGGATCAGAATTGGGTGGGGTGCATATGGCAGACATTCTCAGATAATGAATAGCAGCCTACCATTGTCGCTGAAAAAGAAAAGTATGACAGCTGCATCTTACCGGTACTCACCTACGGGGCAGAAACTTGGAGGCTCACTAAGAGGGTTCAACTTAAATTGAGAACGACTCAGCAGGCAATGGAGCGGAAAATGATAGGTGTAACATTAAGGGACAAGAAGAGAGCGGAGTGGGTAAGGGAGCAAACTGGTGTTAAAGACATATTAGTAGAAATTCAGAAGAAGAAATGGACGTGGGCAGGGCATGTAATGCGAAGGCAAGATAACCGCTGGTCGTTAAGGGTAACAGAGTAGATCCCTGGAGAAGGCAAGCGTTGCAGGGGGCGGCAGAAAGTTAGTTGGGCAGATGAGATCAAGAAGCTTGCGGGGATAAATTGGTCACAGTTGGCACAGGACCGAGGTAATTGGAGAATAATGGGAGAGGCCTTTGCCCTGCAGTGGGCGTAGATAGGCTGGTGATGATGATGATGATATGCTCCCTACGGGAGCAAGAGTTGCGCCTTTGATTTCCATTCGCCGCTCACGACCCTATTCGCTGATCGCCGTCACGTGCCCAAAATGCATCCACGCACCGCAGAGAAGCCGGCCATGCGGCTGCAACGCCGCTGCTGCCCTCTGCTGTCGGCGTCTTTTGTACATTTTGCGCCGCTGCCATGTCGCATTCGTAGTTCGTAGCGCGAGAGCGACAAGCCGCAACACGCTAGTACATGAAGAGTATCTTTTTTGCACAACTTCAGTACGCGGTCAAGCCGACAGCCCTGAAGGCCTAGAATTTGTTTTGGTCTTCCATTTTCGCTGTTGTCGGTTATTAGCAGCTGACTGTTCCTTTTGTTCGAATGCTTACATGAGACGCTGACGCCTAGCTCTATTTTGCACAGCCATATCTTCCCGATATTCGGATATGCGTTATAGGAAAACTGCACTCAAGAGGAGGAGGAGGAGTAAGAGGAGGAGGGGAAAACTTTGTTTAACAATTAAATCGATCTGGTTAGTGGGCCGGGTCCTCAGTCCAGGACAAGAGAGTAAAAGTAATTTTCTTCAAATCATAGAACGCCATCCCGAGTAGAATAGGATTTGTTCTTCGCGCCTGAAAGGGTTGAAACACGCCGTGTGGCAAGAGAGAGACCTGCAATTTTTGAATACCCTTATACACTGCATGCGTCGCCCCTCCCCAGGCTAACCAGATCGATTTAATTGTTAAACAAAGTTTTCCCCTCCTCCCCTTACTCCTCCTCCTCCTCTTGAGTGCAGTTTTCCTATAACGCATATCCGAATATCGGGAGGATATGGCTGTGCAAAATGTTCCGAAATATCCCTCCAGGTCTTAACAAACATATATGTGTTACTATAAATTTAACGAAGACGTGACTCGTTTTGCTCAATAAACCTCCATACTGGTTAGATGCCTGGTCACATCACTTTACGTTGTCAAGGCATGGAAGTTTGCCGACATGCACTATAGACTGCGAAAACTGTAGGTTGAGTTCCAAATAACCCAGTGTGTATATACGCGCGTGCTGATTCTATACCAGGCAGAGAGAGAGAGAGAGAGAGAGAAAAATTTTATTGCTCCAGCAGAGGCTGATGTGTGGGCGTCGCCCCGTAGAAGGCGTCCCTAGTCCGGGATGCCTTGACTTCGGCTGGCCGTCCGTGCTCGGGTCACCAACTTAAGCTGAATATCCGGGTCCGGGCTGGCCAGGGAAGCCCTCCACTGTTCGAAGGTTGGGTTGGAAAGGGGGGGGGGCAAGTCTGGAGTTCGTTGGCACTCCCATATGATGTGGTAGAGGGTGCCAGGCTGGGGACAGTAAGCGCAGAGGGAAGGTTGTTGGGTGGGGAAGATGAGGTGGAGGCGGGTGGGATGTGGATAGGTATTCGTTTGGAGCCGCCGCCAAGTTGTAGCGTCCTCTCTGGAGAGGCGCCAGTGTGGTGGTGGGAGACGACGGCGAGTTTGCCGGTAATGCGCGAGAATCTCCGTGTAGCCACTGAGTGGGTGGAGTTGATCGTGAGGGGGTAAACATTGGCCACCGTCGGCAATGGCTCGGTGTATCATATCGCGAGCCGCGGCGTGAGCCGCTTCACTTGCCGGGGATGGTGGCGTGTCCAGGAGCCCAGACGATGCGGATGTCAGGGGTCGTTGAGCAGTTTTTGAGGATGTGAAGTGCTGATGAAGAAATTCGGCCAATTTGGTATTTCGGCAGGCTGTCTGTCAATCGGTGAGGATGGTTACTTGGTCAGGGCGGTAATGGCGGCCAGGGCAATGGCTATTTCTTCGGCGACAACGATTGAGCTTGTAGTGACGCATTGGCCAGTATGAGTAACCACGCAGGCTACGTGGCCGGCGCGCCCAGGGTAGGGGGTAGCATCTGTATATAGGGCGCTGGGGTCTTCGGCATCTAACCAGTATGGAGGTTTATTGAGCAAAACGAGTCACGTCTTCGTTAAATTTATAGTAACACATATATGTTTGTTAAGATCTGGAGGGATATTTCGGAACATTTTGCACAGCCATATCTTCCCGATATTTGGATACGCGTTATAGGAAAACACCCCTAATAATAAAGCAAAGCGCGCGTTACAAAAAAAAAAAAAAAGCAGCGACGTCGGGGCGCGCTCAAGCCCGACGGTTGGCTTTCCCACGCTGCTTTGGATGCTTTGCGGTCAAGATGGCGGACCTATGCGCAACTCTTGCTCCCTTAGGGAGCATATACAGGAACTCTACCGGCGACGAGTCGAAGCGCTGTCGGTACATGAGTGTGCGGAGTACTCCTGCACGGGCTTCGAAGAGCAGCGCACTCCCAGTGTCGTTGTCGTAGTGCGTTTCCGCTGCTGGGTGGACTTATAAGTGCGATACAGCTCCAGGGTGGGCTTCGCAAGCATGGCCGAGCACCACTGGCCTGTCTCCACCTCGCGTACACGCTTCCGCGCGATGTGGCTGAGTTTCTGGGCGCCTGAGGCCTGCAGCGGTTCTGCAAGAAAGCCGAACTTGCGACTCAGCGTGTGCACTCGGGAGGTCCACACAGTCTGGGGTGCCCTTGAAGCCCATGTACCGGAAGACGCATCGCGGCCACCGCTGGTCGTCCATGCATCGAAGTCGAGTCTCGAAGGCCAGCTTGCTGCTTGCCTCTCGAGCCTGGAAACACGACCATCCTAGGTCACCTTGGATGGCCTCAACGGTCACGCGACCGTGGCAGCCGAGCGCCACGCGTCCCACCTCGCGCTGGCCACGCTCCAGCCACGCTCGGGTGCTGGATGAAACGCACACCACTGCGTTGGCAAAGGTCAGTGCTGGGACATGGACCGCCTTCCACAGCTCACGAACGAGGATGTATCTGCTGCACCCTCACAGTGACCTCCGGCGGATCACAGCACTGGCTCTTCGGCAGGCCTGCCTGAGGTGTTCTTCGTGAGCCCCCAGGAGATCCGACGAAGAGGAGAGTATCCCCCCCAGGCACCGGTACTCGGTCGCCCAGGGGATGGCGCGGTTGTTTGGCAAGAGCACGGTGTTCACTCCTGGACTTCCGGAGAACTGTAGCACCGCGGATTTCTTGGGGTTGAAGGAGAGGCCAAGCAGGGAGAGATGTATGGCACTCAGGGTGATGAGCCGCTGGATGTCAGGGATGGTTTCCGCCAGGAGCACCAGATCATCCGCAAAGGCCAGTCCAGGCAGCACCCAAGTATGTGGTAGTCCCTCGTACAGGAACTGCAATGGGAATCCTAGTCCTGAGTCGATCAGACTTTGCTCCAGCCCCGATACATACAGCATGTATAGCACGGGGGAGAGCGAACAGCCCTGTTTTAGATCCTGACGTACAGGTACCGACTGCGATTGGGAGTCACCTAGACAGGCCACAACGGTGTTGTTCTCGTACAGCCGGCGTAGGATGTCCACCAGTGTTTGTGGCATACTCAGGGCCGACATTCGGCTGAGCATCGGCTCGTGAGGGACGCTGTCGTACGCCTTCGTGACGTCAAGGAAGCACGCGAAGAAACTACGTGACTCCTTCCGTGCCAGCTCAATTGTCTGGCTCAAGGTGAACAGATTATCTTCCAGGCAGCGATTGGAACGGAAGCCATTCTGTAGCTCCGTCAGGGCCCCGGAGCATTCCGCCCAGGCACTCATCCAGCTTTTAACCACAAGGGTAAAGAAGCGGTACATTACACTGGTCACCGTGATGGGTCGGTAGTCCCGTATGTTGCTAGCATCCCCACCTTTCTTCCGGACGAGGCGCACGCGGCCGCACTGCCAGTCGGCTGGAACCGGCTCCCCGGCGATGATTGCGGTGAAAATAAGGGCCAGTGTGTCGCGGGCCACATTCCCTAGGCTTTTCACCAAGCCCACCAGTATTGCATCCAGACCCTGGGCCGTGCTCGAGCTCATTCCGGCAAGTGCGCGGTCCAGCGCGCGCCGCGACACCTGCCAGTCGCACTCGTAAGTATCCGCGATACAGCAGTGTGGTGCGGACTCTTCACTTAGCTCTTCAGTTGCATTGGGCGGCAAGGGGTCATACAGCTGCGCCATCTGTCGGGTGAGGTGTTCCACAATGTCTTGGACGGGATCGCCGGTTTCATCCCGGAGGTCTGGTGGGGTGGGTTTCCGGTCAAGTGTTGACACGTACGTCCAAAACTTCTGACTCTTTTTTCGCCCGGCAGTAGTTATGGACCACAGCTGGGCGTGATCGTGAGCCGCGATTTTCCGTTGTACGGCCTGCTGCATGTTCCGCTTGCACTCTAGGTACTCCTCCCACAACATTTGGCACTGGCTTGTGGGGAGTGCTGCCGTCACAGCGGCCCGGTGCTGGCGATTGGCTGTTCGACGCGCGTTCAGAGCCGCCTTCACCTCCTCGTCCCACCAGCCTTTGCGCCGCACCCCCCCTCGCGAGTTGAAACGAATCTCATAGGCGTGCATGATGCGCCGCAGTTCCCCCACGTATTGTTCGTAGCTCTTTGGTGGTGTAGCTTGTATATGCAGCTCGAATTCCTGTGCTACGGCCTCGTAAGCTGAGGCGGGAAGATACCTCCGGGAAGGCTCACGCTGTTCCTTGCACCGCTCCCTCCAAGCAGATGTGGTGAAGCTAACCTTTATGTGGTTGTGGTGGCTGCTGGCGCTGAACTGTCCCGCTTCATCGATGTGAACGTGCTGGATGTGTCGCGCCAACTTGTGGGATACTAGCGCGTAGTCGATGCAGCTGCGGCTGCTCCTGGTGCACCACGTAAATTCACCTTCGCAGTCCGGTCGCAGATTCAGCACCTCGAGTGCAGCTCCTGAGCTGTCTGGAGCACGATGTCCCCGTTTGGATCTTGGAAGCCGTCCAGGGGCTGGATGTGGCCGTTGAAATCCCCCAGCAGCAACACTTCTTTATCTGCTGCCCACCGGTCGACATCCTCTCTGATGCACTGCATAACTTGCACATTCCCCATGTTATGGCCGCGGTCAACCGCAAGGTAGGCTTCCCCAAGCAGGACTGGGATGCTCAGGATGTCACCAGTCATCCACATGTGCTCACTGCACGGGCAGTTGAGCCTGGTCCGTGAGGTACCGACCCTCCATAGCTACCCGATACCGCCGCCTTTGCGGCCATTTGGAGCGTGGTTCTGCTCTGACCAGTGCCAATGAGGGTGGATCGGTGGCTCTTCGTCGCCAATGAGGTGTGTCTCGGCGACCGCGTACACCATCATACTTTCGTCGTCCAGCACGTTGTAAAGCTCCTCCCACTTTCCGCATTTACGCGCTCCATGTAGGTTGAGGAAACCAACGTTTTGCACATGTTTACGTGCGCAGCGGGTGCGGCGATGTCGGTTTCGGCGTCCACGAAGTCGTTGCCTGCCTGTGACCTCACCCGCGTGGCCCGTCCGCCTTTGGCCCTTTTGCCGTTCGGCGGCCCTTTTGCCAGTGAGCTCTCCTGCCATTCGGCAGCCAGGGTGTTTCCGAGGGTTTCCGCGATGCGTGCCTATGGTGACGGACCAGTTCCTCCACAACACTGCTGAGCGCTGGGTGTGGGTTCCATAGAGGAGCTTGCCCCCCCATGCTGGTAGCAGTTGTGCCCGGTGCGGCGTATTTCTGCGGCGGTGGTGCCGCGGTTGCAGGTCCCCATAGGGGCAGCACTTGAGGCGGGATTGGTACTTGAGGAAGGTGCAGCGGCGGTGTACTGGGTGCTGGCCACTGCGGCAGCGGTGGCGGCCTGTTGCTGCATCTCTCCGTCGGTGTCGCCTCCACGCCGCTCGGTTCCGGCTGGACAGGCGCAGTCTTGGGTTTCGGCTCGACTGGCTCCTGTTGACGATAGTGCGGGGAGCGCTGGCCTAAAAAAAGTTTTGCTACCTGAGCAATCTTCATCGCAACGAAGGCAGCCCCCTCCGCACTGTACAGCAGGCCGTCCCTCTCCATTATGTCTGCCTCCCAACTCTTGCTAACGTCGAGAAATCTGTGCCGCGTACGCTTGCACCACCTCTTCAGCCCTGCATTGGCCATCAGGATGGCAGCTCGTGTTTCTCCACCCCTGGTCGTTATGTCAGGGATGGAGCACACAACGAGGTCGCCCCGGCGATCCGCCCAATTCGCTTCGAGGCGGCGCACAATCTCGTCCGGTGCTCGGCGAAGGATATCTGCCAGGCCCACATGGAGAAAGTACCTACGGCGAATAGGCTGAGCTTTGCGCTCGTAGGTCTCCACATACCTGATGGCTGTTGCCGCCGTCGCTTTCTTGCCATACAGCATACCAACTGCCCCTGGTGCGCCGATGGCCTTCTGGGCGTCTGCCCCAAACTTTCCGACGTTGGCGTCTCCTACCATGATCACCTCTCTGGCAGCGTTCCGGGCAGGGTAAACCCAGTTGCCTTCCTTTCTGCCTGGCTCTCCGTCTTGCCTGGTAGGCTGACTGCCATAGTGCTCCACTTGGCTTGTCCGGCGAGTTCCCGGCCGCTTGCGCTGAGTGCTCCGAGAAGGGACATCGTCACTCTGCGCTGCTGCACCCCGCAGGCTGCCTTTTTCCTTAAGAGTGGGTGTACCCTTTCTCCGCTGAACAGGGTATTCCCGGCAATCTGAATTGGGACGCCGGAAGTCTTGTGGAATTACTTCGTCCTCACGATGTTCTTTCCTGGCTGTGTGAACCTCCAGAGCATGCGCGAGCGTTGTCTTGTTTTTGCCTGTCGTAGCCACTGCAGGGCTCGCTGTTCCGCGTACAACCACACGGTCTTTCTTAGTCGTGTCCATGGGGGTTTGTTTCGTGTCAGCCGGTCTCTCTAAACTTCGCAGGGCCTGTGCTGGACTGCCCAGTGCCACGTCGTCGCCGCTATTCACCGCTGCGTCGCTCTCGGAGTGGACGATGTCCGATGTCAGTTCCTGTGCCTGCGAAATCTCCGGCTCGCGGCTGCACTTCATCTCCTCTTGTATTGTGTCGTTCTCAGCTGCACTGGAGGTCGCGTTGAGGCCGAGCTGTGCAGTTACCTTTACTAATTTATCTTGCAGGTTCGTTATCAGACCTCGAAGCGTTGTCGTCTCCGCTTCCAGCGCTTCCAGTTTTGCGGCGGATGCAGCGTCCGACACGCAGAGCGTGAACATGAAGTCGCTCGCAGCTCAGGCTTGACGGAACGTGTTATAGCCAGTCTCGTCTAGGTAGGCCCACCGGTTGCACTTGTCGCACTTGACTTGTGGCGCGTCAACACCCTCTCGGCGCATCGTACCTCTCGCCATCTTACCGCTGTCGTCGGCGCGGCGGCAGGGGAGCCGGCCCGCGGGGAAAACAGGTTTCGCGGAGGGTGACGGGAAGTGAGGGGAAGCGGACGGAGAAACTAGCCCCTACGGGGCTACTCCAGCAGGGGCTTTCGGCCGCACAGCTAGGCCTACTGTCTCTATGCCGCGGCCACACAGACTGTTTGGCCAGAAAAATCATGGCATGGCAGATGGTACACCGTGCAGTCAGCCAGCTCCGGACGTCATTCACAACTCCCGCCACTAGCTATACACAGCAAAAATAGATGAATAGCGCACACATGGCTCAGAGGCTACATACAAGCAACCGCTTGTGCATCTTGTTTTACAGTGGCGCCATCTTTCGGTGACAAAATAAACTATACAACTTGCTTCGCCGCTCGACGACCTGGGCGAAAAATGGTATTTGAGTGCTTACGTAAATTTGTTATGCCAAAGGAGCCCAATGTGTTGAACTATGCAAGTGTTTTGTATACATAGGGAGCAAAAATAGTAAAAAGAAATGCGACCATGGGGTCAACCGTCGCTTACGCGGCACTGTCGTCTGCTGCGCGTCCTCTTCGGTCTTCTGGCGGCAAAAAAATAAATAAGTCGCTTCGACGAATTTATGTCCGCTAAAACGGATTATTTAGAGCCGCTCGATCGGCTACTGGATTATTTTTGGCATACAATGAGCTGTAGGGCAAACGATAACTCCAAATTTTGTACTTCAGTTCGGACCTATGTCGTGCCGGAGTGCCCGCACAAGCGCCAATTGGTCGAGGCAGATGCGCGGACGCAGAAACAATCACTACCTAAAAACCGGAGTTAAGATAGCAATGAATAACTTAAGAAAGCACAAAAATCAAGAATTACGCGCTTTAAAACAAAATTTAACCATAAATTGTCAGTTTCAATAATCATTTTGTTTTTTGGATAGTGCATGCGGCGGCCACAGTGGCGCCATGGTACGCACGATCCAAAGCAGGCGGGTCCAGCTTTCCTCCATGGGGTCCAGGCGCGGTCCGTTTTGTGATGCGGAGTTTCACAACTGCCTACATCGATGAGCTCTGCTACAAAATGGGAAAACAGATAAATAAAACGGCTTTTGCACTAAAATCAAAAGACGAATCTGGAGGCGGAATGGGAAGCGAACGTTATGGCGAGTAAGACGGAAGGTGATGGAGACGTTCCACGCGTTTTGTAACGTCTTCAGTCCAGGATGTCCTGGGCACGTGCATCCGGCTGCGGCCGGGAGATCAGCTGAAGCTGATCATCCGGGTAAGAGATGGCAAGATGGCCCTCACACTGCTCATGGGAAGGAGTTGAGAGAAAAGGCAACTTTGGGGTGTGAGAACACTCCCATAACGTGTGGCATAGGGAAAAGGGAGATGGGTAGAATTTGCATGTTGCGGAGAACAAGGAAGGAATACTCAAGTAATGATGAGTGCATAGTTGTACTCGGACTTTTTGAAGGACGGGAATGGTGTTCTCTTTTATTTTGACGGCCAAAAAGATTCCCGTTGTGCCAATCTAGCCGTAGGTGCGGCCTACGTGTATCCCCAGTGCAACAGCGTCATCGGCTGTTTGGAGTGGAACGCCCCGTGCGTTCAATCTCTGCATGCAAAGCTGAAATAAATTGTAACCAGAGGTCAGAAAAATTTGTCAATAATTTGAGGGTTTATTACAATTTAACAGAAAACTCCACAGGGGCAATACAACGAAGTGGAATGAATCGTGTTAACATCTCCCCCTCGGTTGGCAAGCGATATAGCCTAAAGAGTGACGGCTCCGCCCTGAAGATTTTGTGCTAGCTATGATAATTGTCGCTATTTCCCTGTTGGCAATGACAGTTATAACCTCATGCAAGCAACTGCGACACTGGCTACTGCCATGTAAATATGCCAATTCACCTATACTCTGCGTCTCCATCCCGTAAGAATATTGTGACGATTATAAAAATGTGTTAGTAGCTCGCGTTCATAAGACCTCATTAAAATAAATGTAACTTTTGCTATTTCGAAGATTTAGAAAATCTCAACACTAAACATTTCGTAAGATTTTATACAAACTTAATAAATAAACAAATAAATAAATAAAAAGAAATACGCAAAAAAATAAATAAATAAAATTTGCTTTTGCTTTACACTTGGTTTTCGCAGTATCATCTTTGCAATCCAACATGCTGCAGATAACCTTTCACGTTCGATTATGAGTCCATCGCATTAATGCAGGAACGCCGAGATATGTTGTTATATTAGATATCAGCTGAGATCAAGCCGATTTATGATCGTATGTGGAGCTTAATTTTTAGCAAAGCAATACAGAAATGGCAGCCCTTACCATCAGCTTCTTGTCCACAATTTTTATAGCAGGACTTAACTTTTGACCGTAGTCGGAACTGAAAAAGGTACCAGTCTGGGGAATGGGCGAGAATGTGTTAGCAATCAGCTTATTCAAGTGACTGCAATAAAAACAACCCCAAAGTGAAATACGGCTTAACAAAACTTGTTGCTGAGCGAGTTGATTCGTACTGAAAGGAAAAAAAATACGACAGATAGAGGCGCCAAATACGAATTGTTTATTCAAAGGAAACTACAGTTATCTATGCATGAATTCTAAAAATTGTTCCTATGTTCCTTTTGTGAATTAATGAATAAATAAGCATGATTTTATTTGTATAACTATATAGTAGCTGCCTCTTACCGGTACTCACCTACGCGGCAGAAACTTGGAGGGGCACTAAGAGGGTTCAACTTAAATTGAGGGCGATTCAGCAAGCAATGGAGCGGAAGAGGGTAGGTGCAACATTAAGGGACAAGAAGAAAGCGGACTGGGTCAGGGAACAAACGCGTGTTAAAGACATATTCGTAGAAATTAAGAAGGAGAAATGGGCGTGGGCAGGACATGTAATGCGAACACAAGATAACCGTTGGTCATTAAGGGTAACCGAGTGAATCCCTGGAGAAAGCAAGCGTGGCAGGGGCGGCAAAAAGTTAGATGAGCAGATGAGATCAAGAAGTTTGCGGGAATAAATTGGTCGCAGTTAGCGCAAGACCGGGGAAACTGGAGAATAATGGGAGAGGTCTTTGCCTTGCAGTGGGTGTAGACAGGTTGATGATGATGATGATTATAGTTGGAAGTTCGCGCCTGTATCTGGCGTCTCTTGTCATCTTCGTGAACGTCTCTTTAGCGCCACGCTTTTTTTTTGACAACAACGGGACCAAGGCACAGCACGGCACTCGATTTTAAATGTGGAAAAATTATGTTTATGAGATAGGGATGAAATCCGAGAGTCGGACTTGCGGTATATCGCTTTGAAAAATCTTAAGTTGGCAGTTTTAACCCTCAGATCTTAACAGGACTTTCACCAGGTCACCTCGTGAATGCTATAATGTCCGCGAACGTACTTATCTCCTTGCAGTTTTTCCTCGTTGCCAGTAGGGGAAAATTACTCTGTGGAACGTCGAATAACGTTTACATAATTCGTCGCCAAAAGTTACTGCCCTTAAACTTACTGCTTCTAGCGTCCATGGCTCTGGAACTTGGCAGAGCAACCTTATAAACTTGGAACAGTTCACAATGAAATCTCTCCTCCGCAATATTAACTGTGCAAAAATACTCCTCAAAACATTTAAGAACTATGGAGTAATCAGTCCAGACAAAACGTTGATGACCTGGAATGCTGCTCTTAGGTACAATTGTCTTAAAAGGAGTGCACCTGACGCATTTCTAATTTTGGTCGTTCGCATTGTTACAGTGAGTGTCGAAGAACTTACTTAATGGAATAAACCTTAAAGCCTACTCTGCGGTCGATTGTGCACCGTACCGCCGAATTTCCGTAACTCAAACCCTACAATTATTTTTGCGTGCAACGCGAACGAACCAATGCCATGTTCATTAATTAAGACGAAGTTCAACGCAACTGAATGGCGTATAAATGTGAAACTGACACTTTACAGAAGATCACAAAATTAAAGGAGCGCTAAAATTTAGTGCAACAGCAGGAGCCCTTCGGTGAGAGCCATCCTTTGATTAGCTACGAAAGAATGGATTCGTAAGGACGGGAGTGTATCTCCGTGTTAGGTCTTGGTTTGTTAGGTCTTTTTTCCCCGTATGTCCCTGTTGTAGGTCTTTTTGTGATGTCCAAAAATCGCGAAATTACCTGTGAAGACCGTGTTACGCAGCTTGTGAACATAATTTGCACACTTTCAGCTCACACGCATAAGTGGTCTGGTACTCTACTATGATTGCTTCTATATTCCACTTCTGTCACGCTGTTGCTTTGAGCTGTCACGATAAAAAGTGAGCAAATGTCACAATTTTTATTGCGGAAGAGCCACCCAGATAGCCCGATGGAATTTGATCGGTGCCTCATAGGCAATGAACAATAAAAAAAAATGTCACGGGGACCCTGCTTTGTAGCGGAGGAAGAAACTTAAGGCAAACGGCTTATTTTTTTATTCATTTACTCTAAAGTGCCCTTACGGGCGTTACATAGGGGTGTGGGCGAAAAAAGATTAAATAAAAAACAGCAACAGTCATGGAAATACAAATGCAAACATATTCCAGTGAAAATGCGTAGTTGTGCAACAAGGGTACGCAAAGGGTACGCAATACACAAAGGGTACAAAATAAGGGTACACAAAGGGGGCTATAGTTATCAAATTCCGACATGCCTATGTACAGGATCCAAGATGCCACAAACATTGAAAAATGGTGTATACATTTTTCTCATTGAGGAATAATTGTAACTCTTCATGAATAAGTCCCGGGCGTGACCATGTCACTTCCTCGGTGTTACCTGACGATGTTGCTTATTGCATTCGAATGAATGCAATTTTTTTCTCTGCAGCAAGCAAACAGTTGTAGAAGCACTTACGTCGTTAAGAAAGTCGTTCACAATGCAGTCCCGAACCTGTTAGGATAACAAATACTCAAGCACCCAAGCGCATACAGCAATGATATATATATCAGAGCAAGTAGAAAAGCAACGAAATGGTCTAAATGAAAATGTGGGCTATTTGAACTTATAATATTTCAAGTTAGTTTATTTATGTCTCTATCATGTAGATGTCCCTAAAAATACATTATTAAAATTTTTTGGCGTGGCAATTTGCATTCATTATTTCGCTTTCAGGGCTGAAGCTTGTCTATCTCCGGTGAACATGCCATGACATGCCCTGGCATGACATACAGCCATGCCATGACATGCAGCTAAGGATAGGCCAGGACATACGGCTACTTTAAAACGGAGGATGGTGATGATTACGAGGATGGTAATGGGTGGCTTAAGGTTTTCGCCTTAAAATTATGTATGCAGTAGTGGGTAATTCGTCAATAAAATTATAACTGTTGCGTGTGCTATATATCTTCCAACACTGATTTTTGTCGTCATTTAGTGCATTGTATGAATATCAAGCAGAAAATATTTTTTAAACTGATCTCTTAAATCGATTGCCCAAGTGGCCAGTAGATGTAGCTTCTTTCTGCTTCTTTCACCCACTCACGCATCCCTGTATACCTCTGTTCAGCTATTCAGCGCACTGGAGAGGGCTCGCATGCGCTTCGAGCTCTCGTCCTACGCTTTCGAAGACGCCTGCGAGGCGAATAAATTTGTGAACCGGCGCTGTACACTGAGCACTTGGCATCATCTTGTTATTGTAAACTGAACGAGCTGCTGCTTGAACGGACACACACTCTGAAAGTGTGGGAAGCGTGCTAAAAATTTACTCAACAACTTAAAAAGTGACAGCTTCACTTAAAAGTGTTATATAAAGGTCAACCTAGGCTCTCAACAGTAGAGCCAAGGTAGAAAATTTCAGTCCGCTGGTTGGTTTAAGGGAAAAAGTTGTAATTCGTTACCTGTGAGGTTGTCGGCTCTGGTTCGATCGGCTTGCAAGCATTGTAGATCTGGCATAATATAGTGATGCGCTGTATAAAAAAAGGAAAGGCCTTATAATTACCTGGACCGTAATTATATACCATCAAGAACAAAACAATGGCCGCTAATCTACTGGCTTCACAGCAAATGTCGTCGACAGACGAGTTCATCTTTCACAAAAAGACGTAAAAGATCGCACAATTTAAATAAAATGTAATTTTTTCACATCCTCACAAGGAAGCGTTGTTAAGTGTCTCTGAATTTTGTTTTCTTTTTTGTATTTAGGTCCTTTGGTACTAACGATGTATTGTTTTCCGAGAAAGAAGTCTGTAGGGCATATGCCTTCAAACTAATTTAACACATAATTCGCAAAAAAAAATCAACCCAGTTCGTACCCGTGAAACATGTAAGGAATACCTGCCTGCGAAAAGTCGGCCGTGTCTTTCTGTGGCAACCTGATTGCCACCGCCAGAAGCTCTTTTTTGCAAGATTCCATAATTGTTCCAAATAGAGCCTTAGCCTCCATGTCTCTCTTCAAACCGACTGTTGAGAAAGACGTAGTGGTAATGATGACACGCAGGTTTGTACAGAAATATCTAGGAATCGAAAGCTAATACTGCCTGGTCAGGAGGAGGAGGAAAACTTTTATTGTGACCAGACAAAAACGCCGTGAATAGAGTCATCATTCTAAGACCCAGAAGAAAGAGCTTGCCGCCATCTTCACCCTCTCGATGAGCTGCCGATCAGGGTCGCAGCTCGGCAGCTCTCGCTCCCGCTGCTCCAAATCACCCGCTTTACAATAGAAGTGACGGGGAGGAATGTTTGGGCCACATGTCGTAATGTGTAGCCCCGAGCTCCATTAGGATCCTCGTCCGTATCTGAATTAAAGAACAATTTGTGCCTGGTTGCCAAGGCAACTGATGCTCGAGACCACCGAAGTATCGGCGCTCTGGCCAGCGACGGAAAACTCAGCGTCGCTCCAGAGGACGTTTTGCCTACGATGTCGCTTTCCACCACGCGTCACCCCAAGAGTAACCGGTCACGGGACTAAAGCATTGGGAAGCCTAGAAATAGGGGTAGGGTGGCAGGAGTGATGCATCGGGGCTGATGCATTTGGCGGTCATTGCAGCACCTCGGCGAAGTAAAAATAATACCGCCCCGAAAGGCTGAAATTTTGTGCTATGTTATCTCCACCTGTGCCTTCACTCACAAAAAGCAATCTGTTGAGTCGTAAGCAAACCTTAAAAATTTTGATTGCAGAAGCAATCGTTTAAAAAAGAAAAAAAGGAGAAAATGTCGCTTCGTGCTATACTGAACGCCGAAGGGAGTTCTACGCCTTCCAGGACATCCTGGCTTGCTGATGAATGCTGCGGCGCTAGATGAGAGGAAACGATGCGGTGGATGAGGAGGAGGAATAACTTTATTGTTTGCCCAGGATAGGGTCAGGAGTTGGGTATGAGGCGTAGGTAGGTGCGCCACCAGCTGAAATCAAATCGGCTGAATTAGAGGCGCTCCCTGATGTCTCCCACAACTATGCGCAGCCCCCGCGCCTCTCGTTTGGTTTTTAAAGCGAAAGCTTTCTTAGTGGGGCCGATGGCGTCCCGTCAGTAAACCAGTGCATTTCTCCATAGACCGGTTGGTAGACCGAAAAAGCTCTGATAACATCTCTGGACACACGGCGCGTGCGTGATACAGAGCTTCCGTTGTATTAAAACGGGAATCGCGAAAAAGGAATTCGATTCTAGATAAGATAGAAGAAGAACAAGAAAGAAGAAGAAGAAGAAGAAGAGAAGAAGAAGAAGAAGAAGAAGAAGAAGAAGAAGAAGAAGAAGAAGAAGAAGAAGAAGAAGAAGAAGAAGAAGAAGAAGAAGAAAGTTTATTGAAATGCAGTAGGCAAGTGATACAACAGTACAAATTTTTCAGAGAAGGGTCCCAGAGTCGAAGACTGTACCGGGACCCTCGGTAAGTTAACAACAGGGGTAATCACTGAGTAAACTTAAAGGCAGTAAACAATAAACAGCGACAAGCAATTAATATCCAAAACAACAATAAATAGTAGAAAAAAAATTCAATTGGAAATGTATGGCAATTACTAACATAAAAAGAACTACAACATTTTGAGTAAACCATAGAAGCAGAAAAAGTACGAGGTAGGTGTTCAAGACCGCCATATCAGTTACACAATAGGAAATACTAACAAGAAAAAGAATAAGCGATCGAAACACAATTAATCAGACAACAGATGGTTTTTCAAGGATGATTCAAATGAAGACACGCATTTAGGGGACTTAACAGCAGCTGGTAGACTATTCCAAATTGATATGGCTGCGAAAGTTGAAGTACACTGAACAAATGATGAAGAGGGAGTAGAATAGTATATTTTTATCTCATAAACAACGTATCGGTATACATTTAGATTGTCCGTAGATGTGTTCACTTAGCGCGCGAAAATCGTCGCTTGGGTTCATTGTTCGTTTGCGATTTGTGCCTTAGAAGGTTTGAGAATCGAGCACACGCAACTTCAGCAAAGGTTGGACACACTTTTAGCGAAGGTTTTTACGCATTTTGGTCGCATTTTTAATGTGAGGAAGCTTTCGCGCTTCTTTTAAATTTTTAAGAAGGTGTGGTAACTTTTTGTGTAGTTTCGTAGACATGCACTATGAAACTCTTCCCAGCCAATGGTACTTTAGGAGTCTGGTACCGACTCCTACGTACGTTTTTCTTTCTTTGTGTGCTTGTTTGGACACTTCAGCGAGTTCCGCGAAACGATGGACTTTTGTGTGAACAAAGGCTGACCACGTGACCGTCGGAGGGATATCAAGAGCGAGACCGCCGTAGCACTGTCGAATCCGATCTACGGCAGTTTCTGTGAATGCCCCCACGTACTGATCTCGTGAGGCGCTTAATTAAAAATCGACCATGGATGTGACGCAGGCGCTGCGAGTGCAAATGCTACCGCGGCTAAAGAACGACGTGCAACGCTCGAGACGGTTGGGTGGCAAGACGCGCGCTGGGAGCAGCCGGCCGGTCTGCCTACAGGTCCGCTACAGATGGTGTTCGCTTAGCACTGCGGCGGATATTCGAGTGCCGCTCTCGTAAGCGGTGCAGATGACAAATTTTAATTGCAACCCGCCATCGCATCATTAACTCCTTTCTCATGTAAGCCACCATGGTCGGGACTTGGGACAATTTCGTGCCGCGGTAACAAGCTATCACTCGAGCTACCTGCGCGGCCTGGGCCACTTTCGCGCGCCGTGCCGCGTAATGTTGGCGCCTAATAAAATAAAGGTCTGCAAGATGCTCACCTAAAACAAGTCGGCAGAGCTGCTTTCCTTGCATTGTTTTTATTTTGGATTTTTTTAGCGAGTAGGATCTTTACAAAGTCTACACTAGCATCTAAAAGGTTGTTATCCCACCTGTGATTAGCTTCAGCGTCCTGCACTTGGAGTGGGAAAATTTCCTAACATTCTGAATCCGACCCATTGCGAAGATGGCAGGGCAAGAAAAAAAAAAGAACCAATAGAAATAAAATATTTTTCCTAAACACCCGGCCTCACGGCTGCATCAGGGCAGCCAAGGGAAATTTGCTTTATCCTATGTTTTTTTCCCGGCCTCGTATAATATGCGCTTGCTGCAATTTATAAATGCTCTCAGCTTCTGCAATGCGGTACCCAGAATCTGCTCTATAGTACACTGTTGGTGTGCGCACGGAAAAGTAGCAACTCCAAGACCGCAGTGTGTCTATTTGCACGTCACGGTCAGGCAACAGCTGTTCCACTCGGCTGTGTCCACAATACCTTGTAATAAAATATTTTGATGTACGCCCAGAAAACGTGAAATATTGGTTAATTCATAACATGTGCTTTTTACGCGTGTACAATACACCCGAGTACTTTTAAAATCTCTGCGTAGTTTGGACGACTCTTCCAGGAATAAGCATACGGCTTTGAAACGAAGAATGTAAAGCATAAAAGGCATCAATAAACTTAACGCGTTTTGATAATGGCTATTAGTAACATTTACGTGTGCGTGTGCCTCTGCTTTCGTGGAGTTCTTACCCCCGTGGAGTTCTTACCCCGGACAATTTTCGGTGCCTTAACGCGTTTCAAGAACCAAACTTATGATCAATGGGCGCCTAGCTTTGCGATCGCTGCGGCGCCTGCCGCCGCTTCTCCGCGGCGTTGCCGGGATTTGCGCTGCGTGGGTGATAGGGGCTCGTGCAGTGTTTTGGTTCTGTTTTGCTTCTTTTTGCCTTTCCGCGCACTAAAAACGCTTGTTATGGTGACGTCTATAAGCAAACAGTACGTTTATGTCACTTAAAAAGCAGCTGCATCTTCGTAGAGTACGCGATCGCCTGCAAGAGCTACCCGGAGACGCGGTTCTTCGCGCTTCGTCGCCGCTCTTCCGGGCGTCGGCGACGGTTGCAGGATATGTCACCTCTAAATACGCCAAGCACAAGGGAATTCTACTGTCGCCTCATTTAGACCTGATACAGGCACAGTGAGAGGGTGGCTTCATTTTGCAGCGTGGACAACGCATGCGGCTTCGTTTCGAATATATACGTCGCAGTAAAATATGTTTTGGGGATGTGATTACCTTATCCCGGATTACCAATCCCGAGTAATGTGATTACTTATGCCTTTTATGAGAATATAAACCACGTGAAAATGTTAAGTATATTCCAAACCTGTCCGTCGTTAAATATTTGCCCACACACGCCTTATAGGAAGAACGAAGGCAAGCTAATGAAACCACGGAAAAATAAATGCTGTGCAAGTGCGAAAGAAACATAATAGCTCTAACGGAAATGAAAAAAAAAAACAGTGCAGCTTCTGACATGCTAAAGACCTTCGTCGAAACTTAAGCCAGGTAGGGTCCATCAGACCAGCTATACGCGAAATGCTCTGCTATTTCGCGAGACATTGGTGGGGGGGAGGGGCAGGGGGACGCTGTGTACAAATGCGGAGCGGAATCAAGCAATGAACGTTTTAGTAATTACACACAAATCTTGCGTTCACTTTTCTTTTGTTTTTCCACTTCGACGAACAGCTGATCGTACGGCGGACACATTTTTGGAAGTATACAGGGTAGGCAGTTCAATAAGCGATGAAAGGTGTCGTTGGAAGAGTGTGGTATGTGATAAGGCCCTCTGATTTCAGCTTCTGCTTTATTCTGCAGGCTCCCTGAGCCATATGACGATATTTCGAAGAAGCATTTATTCGCGGACGCGAATTATATTCTAAGCCCGTCTGTGCTACATGTAGCAGATGAATGTTTGACGGGCGCTCACCTCACGGCAAGACGACTCTGTCGTGAGCTGACCCCCGAGTATATAATTATGCATTGCCCATCGTACTTTTGTTGAATATTCCCGAAATTAACACAGACTGGCTTGTAAATGGTGGTGGTCAATATCTGAGGTATAATATTGGCAAACGTAACTGGTGTGCTGTCAGGTATGAGTGCTCCGCTAGATCATGTAAGCGCACAAAACTGATTTAAATCGTTGTATATAGCCGTAGCATGAACATCTGAGGAACCGGTGGTTAGGAAGACATTGTTAGTAAATTTCAGGGCAGTGTAACTACAATTGGCTCCATCATACGCCGGTTCCGCGACGCTGGCCTGTGACACACTCCTGGCGCTTATACAGACCGAATATACCACACTAAGAACGCGTCAGAAACATTTACACTCTCGTAAACACACCCCATTTTCGTGACTGCTCCACGTAAACATGGATTTCAAACGCCAGCAAACGGTAAATCTCGGTCGTGAACGAGCCGCAAAAGCAGCGGCGACAGTGGGGAGCGGGACGCGGGCTCCCGCGGCTGCTTTCGAAACGGGCCGCTAGGGGGATTTCAGTGGCGCCCCTACAGGCCGCGCTCGAGGCGTATAGGACCTATAGGACCGAAAAGTAAGCGCTGCGTAAGGTAGCCTCCCGAGTTACATTAAGTGCGCCTTTTCCCGACCAACACTGCAGACTACTACGATAACTTCACTGGAGTGTTTGATTTCGCGCGTCTATCGTGAAAAGTTAATATTTCTGCAAACAAAAACGATCCGCTCACACTCCTGCCGCCCTGAAGCGGCCGTGCACGCGATGCGGCCAGCGCCGGCACCATGGCGCCGCCTCCGCGCGTAGAACGACGCGGATAGGTACAGCTACAGTTTGTTGCCGCTTGCCCGAATGGAACTAATTGCGCAAACCTAGTTACGCATGCGAGAAAGGGGATGATGCTGTGGTGAAAATTCACACAATAGGTAGTCATGCGCGGTAGTAGCGCAAGTGGCGATCAATATTCCGCCGCGATATTAAGCCTAAAGTTCCCTACGGACACCGGCTATGGACGGAGCTGGTTGGTCCGAGCGCTTCCAAACTGGCGGCCCGGAAGCGTTCTTTTGTAGTGGCGCAAAGGTCAAGTCCCCCCCACACGCCATGTGCGTATTGGCGCATCGTGCGATAGCCTCGTTCGCAGAAGCCTAGGGTGCCTCGAAAAGAGCGCCTTTGATAAGTGCGCCTAAAGGAAGTTTTGTTAACCTCAAGGCGGCCTTTTTTCATTCTGGTCCTTTTCTGACAGCTACGAAAGGCTTCCTTATGGCATCAGGTAAGTATGCTTTCTGAATACGGGGGTTACTGTTATTTATTATGCAAGGCATGCTATTTAATCATTCTTTGTGCCAGTTGCTGGCTCTGAAATATTCTTGTGCAAGCAAGGTGAAAGCTACAGATATCCACCATAAATATTTTTCGAACTTAAAGAATTCCTGAAAGGCGTTGTGAGCACATTAAATGGACTAGCGCAATCGTTGGGTCCGGTGGTGAACGTCCTCTGTACCAAGTATAACATTTTTGCGTGCAACGGAAAGCTCATATTTCGTTGCAAAGGTTGTTGCTGCGTCCACAACCTTTCCTCCGTGATTTTCGGCTCCGACATCTTCCCGCATTTACGTCACCAATTACCCCATGTGCGTCCCGATGTAGAAATCTGGCAATGGGGCGGCTTTTCCTCTCCTTTCTAGCGAAGAGGGGCGTCGTCTGCTCAGCGTTGACGGGCCGCTGTGGCGTTTTTGGTTATCATAGCTTCCTGCAGCACGCTACGCAATCGTGTTCGTTTACATTTATCTTTTTTACTCTATTACCCCTCCACGTTAAGGCGCGTTGGCTAAGCCGACAGGATCCCGACACGACGGCGACGCCCGCTTCTGAATTGGCAGAACGCCTTGTCACACGACAACGATACGAACGCGTCGGCCGATCGAAAGTCCGCGCGATGTGACTGCCTCGCTGACCGAAGACGCCGGTAATACCGATCGGCCGAACAGTCGTCAGGAATCGATCAAGAAGGGAAGACTACGCCCCGACAACATTCGTGCCCTAATGAATGCGGTTCAGCTAAATTAGTTCCTAGATTGCAATAAACCTAGTAAAATCGATGAAGTTCATTCGGCTCAAAACTAGCGCTAATGCGATCCGTACTTCGGCTTACGCCGCTTCGGCCATTTTCTTTGGCGACAATTCGTTTCCCGGAGTTGCACACTCAGGGAAATTCGTGTGCGACCAGCAACGCTTCTGGAAAATAAAAGCTCAGTAAAGAGAAGAGGAGGAGTTACGCAAGATTTATAAGGTTATAAGGAATCAATGTCGACCAAAGGTTTTAGCGTAAAGCGTAAATCAAAAGCACGGCCAGCACTATTCACGCAGGGCGAAATCGCAGTCGCAGCCTAAACAGGGCTGTTGCTGGAGATCAGCTATGGTGGATGCTTTATGGAACCTTACGGCGCAACTGTAATTAAAGAAATCTTCAGTTAACCAGTCATGAATCCTTGAAATCAGATAGAAAACATTGATGTGACACAAGGGTGGGTTTGAATGTAATTCAGTTTTTTTCGTGGCGCAGAGGGCTAAAAGCTCACGCCCGCTAAATCAAAGTCACGGGTTCAAATACCTCTGGTTGTTCTGCTTTTTGTTCTGCATTCTTGTGACGTGTTTTTCGAATCGTATTCGGGAATCCAAAACAAAACTTTTTGGTCGAGCTGTCGAACTGCCATATCAAGCGTCAGTGCAGCGTTTGAGTCATAGGCAAGATTTGTTCAGTTTTAAAGTGGCACTGACACAGAAATATTACATCTTGTATTTTTTGTTGTGATGAATAGAGTATTTATCCCATGTGGAAACGTCATTTGCTTCAGCGCGGGACGATTGTTTAATTAGAGACGTTTTCAATGTGCCCAGTCGCAGTTTCGGTTTCAGCGGGCGCCGCGGAACGTTGGATTTTGTATCAACAATGCTGTCCACGTGACTGTCGGACGGATATCACAGAGCAGAGCTGCCGTAGTACTGGCGATTCCGCGCCGGCGATAGTTTTTGCTAATGCCCTACGTACGGATCTCGTCAGCCGCTTAATACTACAACTTCCTGTGTACGCGCGTCCATGGCGTTGCCATAACACGACCAATCTCGACATTGGCGAGAACTGGCGGCCAATTAAGCAGTATACAAACGGACGTTGGTTCGCAAGGCATGAATGTGCTCACTCTAAAATTTTAGAGGCGATTCTTCAGTAAATCGCTCACATTATTTAGACTCCAACATGTCGCCGCGAACACGCGGTGACAGAACGTTCTCTCTTCGCTTGATCTTTCGGCGTGGTGTGGAATCACAAGAGTCGCGCTCCATTCCTTCCATCAGCTTTTACAGCCGTGAGCATAGCGCACGATTCAGAAGCAAAATGATAAAAAAACGGCCTAAACGGAACGCAGAAAGTCATACAGCCCCTTCCCAAAGCAATGCTGCAGAGCAGAATATCGTAGTAGCAGGCGACACCCCCATTCGGATGTACTTACAGACGGCACCGAGAAGCGAGGCATCATGGGCAGTCACGCTCGTTCGATGCGAGGAGGGGAACGAAACGAGGGAGAATCACGGCGGGGTGGAAAATGCGATGTTTTGATTTGCAATAACTCCCCTAATGCTCATCGCTTTAACAAAATCGTTGAAGGAGGTGATTACTATGACATTCATTTATTTAAAAAATGCGAACACCCAAGTATCGAAAAAACCTCTTTCAGAGCCCCTTTAAGTTTCAATCGGAAAAACGCCGCAGTTACGAGGCAGGCGATGCGAACAATTCAGAAGCCGCGTTAATTGTTCACACACAACGCGCAATTTCTGAAAACTGCGGCGTTTGATTGTCTTCAGCTCCTGTTTCATTTACAGGTGAAAATCCCGTCGTAGAACAAACAAAAAAAAAACGTTTAGTAAAAGCATCTGAGGGTTGGTATACTTACTGGGAAAGTATTTTCTGCAAGCCTCCGCCTGAAGAGCGAGTAAGATCAAAATTGCACTCAAAGCAAAAGCGTCTGGTGCCCTGGGCTTCATTGCAGGTCTCCGATGACGCGTCACCAGTGCTCCTGAAAGCTTCGATTTCACTGCCCGAATAAACTTTCGCTGTGTTGAGGCAGGCTATAGGCGCAGCTCACGATGGATTGGAAGCTTAGATGGGTGCTGTTGTCAACAACCCTGGCTTTATTATTTTGCACATAATTACGGCGCCCCCTGCACCATCTGAGCAAACATGGCGATTCGTTTTTTCCTGCTCCTGCTGCCACTGTGTTGTGCGTTGAGGGCAGATAAATCAAGTGTTGGTGACCTTCGCGAGCAGAGTGGGCAAACATACGAGATTACGACTCCTTTCCCCCTCCCGCCCTTTCTCCATTTCCCCGAGGCAGCAAGATTTTAGTGGACATGACTGAGAGCTGTCTGTCTTGATAGTTTCCTGACCGGGCCAACCGTTACAACTCGCGGATCTATCCATAACCACTGTTGCAGAGGTGAGATCAAGCAAAAAAAATCTATCCGTTTTTGATACCTTCGCTGTTGCTTGGTCACAGAGAGAAGCCGCATGAACTTGTGATCACGTCACAATCACCCCACGCCGCCAGTGATTTCTGTGACAGTACACAGAAAGCACTGTAAGATTTTGACACAGATTGGGGGTACCTAGACGCGTGAAGCGAGGCGGCTGATTCATACCCACCATCCCGTGACTATTTTGGTTTCTATATATGTTTCGTTGCAGTAGTGGCCCCACCGCATAAGATCAAATGAAAAAGTGAATGCCGCGCATGAATACACAGTGGCAGGCCAAAAGGGGCGCAGGAAACTGAACAGCCTGTTTCTGCAGCTGCTTGAGGCCAGCGGAAACAATTTCAGAATAATCTAAATACCGACAACTTAGAGAAACGAGCTTACATTCCAACTAATCCCGCCTGCGAGCCTAAAACAGTACTGCCGCGCTGAAAATTTCAAATGGGTGGGCCCACCAAATCAGCGCCCTTTTGCCGCAGCATAGGGCGGCTCCATTGTAGGGTACCGAATCTTAATTTTAATAGCCAGAACTGTTTCACTCGTACTCAAACCATGCGATCGCTCCCCCATGGTGTTCAGGATGGCAATAACCCGTTGCGATTTGCTGTTATGGGAACTGACGCCATGAAATGCGTTATTCTAAAGGTAGCTGGCTGTATACTAACCAGGACCGTCGACTTGTCTCAACTGCCGGGCTCACTTGGACTAACATCGACAACTTTGGAGGTATAATAATTTGGGTTCACATTCCCGCGGTCTGACATTCAATCGTGGTCACGTATTCTCACGTCGGCTTAGGACTACCTGGACATAGGCTCACTCGGGCTCGGAATCATCATCATGCTGACATCATGCTTATTCAGTCGCAACCTCCGTGTGGGCCCGTACCAAATTAGCCGAAGTGAGTGGACTCGCCGGGTTATACCGACCTCTGGATACTTATAAACCTGGAGTTATGGAACACCCATTGTAAAAACTTTACGTATCATCATCACTTTTGCACCCATGGCACCCTCATCACGTGGGCGACGCACTCGAGCTGCTTCCTCCATCTCATTAGTCGCCATTAAAGCTTGCAATCTTCACGGTCGCCGCTCTCTAACACGATGTCTTTGTCCCTGGAGGCTATATACCCACACCGATATTACACTACGGTGAATGATAACATTTGTTTGTCTTTTTATACATAATGTTTCGAGGTTGTCGTTGCCCTCTACCTAAATTGTACATCCAGAAATTTACCAAGATGCTTTTGAAACGTTGTGTTTCAATTATGTAGAAATTTGAACGACATAGTATAAAATCGACTTATGCAAACTACCTCCGCCACGTGGACAGCCTGGTCCAGCGTAGCCCAGCCAGCCAGCCACAATTCTTCGCGTTGAAACGTGTCGGCTAAAAGCCTCATGTATGTGACCGGACGAGCACTCTGTGCTTCCAAGAAGGGCCCTTCGCTTGACGCCATGACCCACCGCGGTAGCTCAAGGGCTCCCCCGATAAAAATTTCTGGCTACGCCCCTAACAGTGATTGGTCTTTCAGGGGTGTTGTGGTGGAGCTCACCTGCGGGGATTTTTAAGTGTGGTACATGTGGTCATTTAAAGAAAATCCCATCTGTTCTAATGAATTCAGTGATTCTGTTAGGTCAAACAATTCACAGTAATGCCAAGTGGTTCATCTGTCAAAATAAATTCATTCCAAAGGTTAAATGACCTCTGAAGTTTGACTGAGCACGCGCTGCCTTTTTCATCCGCAGGTTAGTGCTTGCTAGCAGTACTAGTGCACGTAAATCAACGATTTACTCGTCCTGGTTGTCGCTGCTGCCAAGTGGTGCTTTCTGTGTCAGTTGAAATTGCTTTTTATGCAGCCGGTGAACGATGGCGAAAGAAATCACGAAATTGAAAGAGGAAATAAAAGCTGAACTCAACAAATTGAAAGACGAACTTAAGCGAGAATTCAAGAGCTTCAAAGAATCTCTTGAATGCAATTTCAGAAAGGAAATTCGAGAACTACGTCAGGAGCAACGAAACTTTGTTAAAAGCCTAGAGTTTGCTCAATTCAGGAGCTCAAAACGAAGCTAAACACAGAGCAAGCAGCGAATGCTAAATACGTGAGCGAGCACGAAAAGCTACTGGAAAGATGCGCAAATCTAGAAAGGACAACTGCTGACCTCGAAAGTCGTCTGGTTCACTCTGAGCAGTACTCCAGAAACACAAATCTGGAAATTCAAGGTGTGGTAAAGAAGGAAGGTGAAAGCGTTGCTGCGGTTCTGTCTAAAATTGGAGACGCAATCGAAGAGCCTATCGCCGAAACTGACATTGAAATCTGCCATCGTGTACCCAGCCGCCGCACCGGTAAGAGCAGCATCATTGTTCAATTTAAGTCTAGAGCAAAGCGTGACACAACTCTCAGAAAAGCAAAGAAAAAGAGGCTCACAAATGAAGACATCAAGTTCAAGTTCAAGTTTATTCAAGGCAATATTACAAAACATTGCCTTGGGGGGCATGGCTAGAGGCAAACCAGTTGCCTGACGAAGGCCACGCCACCCTCAGCCGCAAGCGGTACGACAAAGCAAATAAAAAGTACAAGAAAAAAATAAAAAGTACAAGAAAAAAATTTTACAAGCAAAATTTTCAAGGAAAAGAAGACTTTAGCATACACTGATATAACTGGATACAACTGGATGGGATTTCAATTTTTGTACCAAGCTGTTTAAATTTGGGGTACAGAAAAAAAAAACAAAGTAAAATGCAAAATGCAAGAACAGAAACAAATTCAAAACATTGTGAGCAGCGCGTGGTGTTACAAAACAGTTTCGCTTATAGCTAGATAACACGACACCTGTATATGTGAACGAGCGTTTGTGCCCTGCAGTGAAGTTGCTGCTCGGAATGGCAGTCAAAAGAAATCATGACAATCACTAGAAGTCTGTGCGGACGTATAATGGAAAAGTTTTCGCAAAGCAGACTGGAGATTCTGATGCTGTGCGCATTTCTTGTGAAGCAGACCTTCCAAAGATAAGCTCGGCTCCGCCTGCTATTACACCGCCAGCAGAGTAACTGGCTCTAGAGTAGTGCTGATGATGTTACACTCGATTCTCTGTGATGAATTATTTTGACTTTGTCTTGCCTCATTCTGTTCATTTTCCATGCAAACCACAAAACTCTGTTTTGCACATTAGCGCTCGTTCCGCGTGTAATAAAAAATGACCACATAGTATATTTTCTTAGCGAGTTTACCTCTTAGTTTGACATAATCATGCGAACAGAAACATGGTATAATAATAATAGTAATATGATGTGTCTTAGTGACTATAGTAATTATTTTATAAACCGACCGAACAAACGTGGAGGCGGCGTCGCTGTATATGTGAAAGGATGCTATACATATGATATAATTACAGAATTCTCTGTTATAAACCACTGATTTTGAAATTTCGACTTTGAAATACAATTTAGACGTCCTATCTGTCGTATATAAGCCCCCGAATGGAAACTCGTCCCAATTTATTCAATTCTTTGAGAGGTTTTTGGAATACGTCAAGAAAAACAATTTCCGTCCAATTTGTGGAGGTGATTTCAATATAAACATTTTAGAAGATTGCGATGTAAGCAACTGCTTTATGAGTACTATTCAGTCTAACGGCTTCACAAATTTGATTACCACACCAACACGTGTTACCACTTGTACTTCCTCTTGTCTTGACCTGTTAATAACCAGTATCGACACCTATGTCTCGCAAGCCGGTACAATAGTGTCTGATGTAAGTGACCACCGTCCTGTGTTCATGTCATTTAATCTAGAAACCCATAATTCCAATGATCGCGATGAACCATTTACTATGCAGTATGTATCTGACGAGTCCTTGGAATCATTTATAAATGACATCAGTGCACATGATTGGTGTCCGTTGTTTAATATAACAGATGCAAATATCGCTTACGGTAAATTCTTCAAAGCCTTTGAACAAATATATGCTACACACTTTCCTCTCACAACCATTAAGCTGTCCAAAAAAATAAGAAAACCGTGGATCACGGCCTTGCATGCCAAGATGATAAAAAACAAAAATAACCTTTATCATACATTCCGGCGCAAGCGATCGCCAGAAGTACTGACAATGTTTAAAAAAACGAGAAATAAATTGAATGCCGTGCTCAAGCGTGCCAAGATAGGATATTATCAGGGACTTTTCGACGATGTCGGTGGCAAGCAACCCGGAGCGGTTTGGAAGGTTATAAATGGTGTATTAGGCCATGAAAGAAAAATGTGGCGCCTGAAAAGATAATTCACAATGGCTGTGAACTCTCCGGTAGGGCACTTGCCGATCATTTCAACAATCATTTAATGAACGCTAACATCTCCGTCAGCGGATCATCGAGTAAGCTAACTTCTGATAACGCTTGTGTCGATACCATATTTCTAAATCCCGCTGACGAAAGGGAAATATTCAGCACATTTATGAATTTAAAGAACACCAAATCTCTAGATATTAATAACATGCAAACAAAACCGGTTAAGTATGTTTTGCCAGTAATTGTTCCTGTACTTACTCATATATTCAATTTGGTTTTTGAATCTGGCATATTTCCTAACGAGATGAAGAAAAGTCGAGTGACTCTAATATTTAAAGGTGGCGATAAAAATAATGTTAACAATTATAGACCGATATCAGTATTGCCTGTCTTCTCAAAGGGATTAGAAAAAGTAATTTTTATTCGGATATCGCAATTCTTTGATGCTAAAAATATTCTATCTGACTCTCAATTCGGTTTTCGAACGGGCAGGTCAACAGAAACAGCCTTACTAACAATTAAAGAATACATATTACAAAATATTGAAAAGAATATGTTTACTCTGGATCTTTTTATTGATTTTAGTAAGGCCTTTGATTGTCCTAACCACGATGTTCTAGCACGTAAATTGCACTGGTGGGGCATTCGTGGTAAGCCTCTGTCTCTTCTCCAATCATATGTACAGAACAGGAGTCAGTCGGTCTATATTAAAAACCACAAGTCCTGTCTTCTGCCCATATCGAATGGCGTGCCCCAAGGAAGCGTGTTGGGTCCTTTGCTTTTTAATGTATATATAAGGGTGTGTTCAGATAAGGACCGCCAAAGTGGTGCCATGACCATTTTTTGTTTGAGATGAAACTTTAATATTGTGTAGAGCACTGCATCCCCACCGTGGAACTGGCATTAGTTTAGTGAGTAACGCCATAGTTGATTTAATAAAAAATTATTTAGAACGCGATTGGGCCGGGCTACTTTCCACATTGCTCGGTGTGGCAACTTTGGGGACCCGTAAAACGAAGCGAAATGTTTTCTAAATTTTTCTTATTTTTTAAACAAATATTTGCAAACTTTTCTGCTAGATTCGTGAAAATTGAATTTGCAATATTTATATTTTTTGAGAAAATGTTTCTCAAACTTAATAGCGAGAGCAATGTCATTCAAAAGTGGCACTTATAAAAAAAAAATTTTTACACATCGCCCTAAAGTCTAAGCTGTCTAGTTTTTTAGACTTGTTTACGAGGAGCTGCTCAACACCTCATACTCTTCTCAATGCTCTACAAAGAAAATTTATGAAAATACCGCTCCGTGAAATGCGACAAAAAATGAAAATTAGGAAAAAAGGTCCACCTTTCGACGTCATTTAAAAAAAAATCATGTTTCTCAATTTTCGCTATATTTACATAAAATGGCACTCAATTCCCGAGTGTTCTAGAAAGCTAAACATTTGTTGCATTATTTTTGTTCTAACTCGGAAAAACGAGGTCACATTCAACACATTTTTTTTTAATGTCCGATCAACGGTTGAGTAGCAGTTCGCAGTGAAAAAAGGCAAATAATTATGGCCGTTTTTAACATTTTAGAAAAATAAAGCGCCCGATATAAAGAAAACTGATCATAGTATTCATATTTTACCCATTGTTCAACTTGTTAGTTGCGGAAGGCATGAAAATAATTGTGAGGTTTCTGAGCTTGTTTCTCCCACCAGAGTAAGGCTAACATTTTATTTCTTTATCGCATTGCCCTAGCTGTGTCATAAACCCATATGTTTGATTTCTGACGCTGCTTAATCGCACATTATTGGTAATTTACCCCATTTATAAGCAAGTAACCTCGCTGCTGCCACTGAGAATATTTGACATGCGATCGTCATAGTCAAATGTGTAGTATTTCCGTTCTACCTGGTACATGCGAAGCGCCAACTGCAAAACAACTTCGTCTTCCCAATTGTCCGTCTTTCAGGCTCCAGGGGATAATGAGTAGATGTGCTTCTTAACCATTTTGTTTTTAGCTGTTGGAAAGATAAACTTTTATCCCACTACGAAATCTGCCAACCTTTACTTTGGGCACTTCAAGGTTAAGGGGAAGGTGCAGCTTTCTAGTTCCAAGGCCCTTCAAAGAGTCGACAAACAGTGGTCAGAAGCTTTGCTTGTGCTGTAGGAATTACTTCCCGACGAAGGTAGAGGATACCATTGACCGCAGAGGCAACCAAAGTGTGTTCACGTGCGTTGCGATGTCGAGAAAGACTACGACTCTTTGCGGGAGCACAGTCTTGATTCGGCTCATGCATGTTTGGGGTTGGTCGAAATCAAGCGACTTCTTGAAGAGCATGAATGAATATGCGCATTAATAATGTGTATAAATAACGGTGGTGCCACCCAATTTAAGAACAAATATCAGTTCCTCTAGGTGCGCAGAAGTGAATGTCGGGTCAGTAGGGTGACAACGTTGCTTTTCTCTGGAACCGGACATGACAAAATTGCATACGATGGCGTAAAGAGCCTTCTGAAGCATCAAGCTGCTGTGCATATTTTGCGTTGACCTTAAAGCGAAGCAGCAAAAGAACGAAATAGTTCGTGGACAGCATCCTGCAAAAGTGAATTTTGTCATGCTATATCTTGGCGAAGGTGATATCGCCACATTTGAGGAGAACCAACAAGATAAAAGCAAAAATGTTCCGCCGGTACTCGGAATCCCGTATCCTCCCGGAAATACCGAACTCAAACAAAGTAAATTGAAAGTACACAACATCGAACTCGGCCTCGGAGAGGCAGCGGCGGTTTTCACCTCTGCGTGCCGACTCTTTGAAGGGCCTTGGAACTAGAAAGCTGCACCTTCCCCTTAACCTTGAAGTGCCCAAAGTAAAGGTTGGCAGATTTTGTAGTGGGATAAAAGTTTATCTTTCCAACAGCTAAAAACAAAATGGTTAAGAAGCACATCTACTCATTATCCCCTGGAGCCGGAAAGACGGACAATTGGGAAGACGAAGTTGTTTTGCAGTTGGCGCTTCACATGTACCAGGTAGAACGGAAATACTACACATTTGACTATGACGATCGCATGTCAAATATTCTCAGTGGCAGCAGCGAGGTTACTTGCTTATAAATGGGGTAAATTACCAATAATGTGTGATTAAGCAGCGTCAGAAATCAAACATATGGGTTTATGACACAGCTAGGGCAATGCGATAAAGAAATAAAATGTTAGCCTTACTCTGGTGGGAGAAATAAGCTCAGAAACCTCACAATTATTTTCATGCCTGCCGCAGCTAACAAGTTGAACAATGGGTCAATATGAATACTATGATCAGTTTTCTTTATATCGGGCGCTTTATTTTTCTAAAATGTTAAAAACGGCCATAATTATTTGCCTTTTTTCACTGCGAACTGCTACTCAACCGTTGATCGGACATTAAAAAAAATGTGTTGAATGTGACCTCGTTTTTCCGAGTTAGAACAAAAATAATGCAACAAATGTTTAGCTTTCTAGAACACTCGGGAATTGAGTGCCATTTTATGTAAATATAGCGAAAATTGAGAAACATGATTTTTTTTAAATGACGTCGAAAGGTGGACCTTTTTTCCTAATTTTCATTTTTTGTCGCATTTCACGGAGCGGTATTTTCATAAATTTTCTTTGTAGAGCATTGAGAAGAGTATGAGGTGTTCAGCAGCTCCTCGTAAACACGTCTAAAAAACTAGAGAGCTTAGACTTTAGGGCGATGTGTAAAAAAAAATTTTTTTAGAAGTGCCACTTTTGAACGACATTGCTCTCGCTACTAAGTTTGAGAAATATTTTCTCAAAAAATATAAATATTCCAAATTCAATTTTCACGAATCTAGCAGAAAAGTTTGCAAATATTTGTTTAAAAAATAAGAAAAATTTGGAAAACATTTCGCTTCGTTTTACGGGTCCCCAAAGTTGCCACACCGAACAATGTGGAAAGTAGCCCGGCCCGATCGCGTTCTAAATAATTTTTTATCAAATCAACTATGGCGTTACTCACTAAACTAATGCCAGTTCCACGGTGGGGATGCAGTGCTCTACACAATATTAAAGTTTCATCTCAAACAAAAAATGGTCATGGCACCACTTTGGCTGTCCTTATCTGAACACACCCATAAATGACCTTGTGCATATTGATTCAGTTGCAAAATTCGTGATATATGCAGATGACAGCACAATACTTATTCCTGGTTCCGATTCAATTAGTATAACAAGAAAATGCAACGAAATTCTCAGTAAGCTACAAACTTGGTCAAGGTCCCACTTAGAATAAATACATTAAAAACAAAAGTAATTATATTTAGAGCAAAAAATAGAGTTGTCGGACTTCACGAAAGTATTATATATGCTGAACAGGATGTTGCAATAGTTAACGAACATAAAATCCTTGGTGTCATATTCTCTTGTCACCTTAATTGGGACACGCACGTAAAAAATATATGTAGTAAGCTCTCTCTTGTAGCCGGAGTGTTGTCGCGCTGTCGACAGTTACTCGCTGTGAAAGCGAAACTGCAAGTCTACTACGCGCTTTTTCATTCTGTGGTCAATTACTGTAGTTTAGTTTGGTTAACAACTAGTAAAGGAAACTTAGAAAAAGTACTTAAGTTCCAAAAAAAGTTCTCCGTTATATTGCAAACCTTGATTATCGGTCTCCAACGCATACTATTTTTTACAACATAACATTATCACAGTTGAATATATATATGATTTCCGTATTCTTCACTCCTTTTGTTTGTTCCATTGTGCCTTTAGGTATTTTTTGATGAATCTTTGTGTATTAACATCTAAAGTAAACGCATTAAACACACGAAGCAGTGAGCCCTGGTTTTTTTCCGAAATTTTGCAATATTTACAAACTGCAGTCATTGCACATAACCACCCATTTCTACAAAATAAATATCAAGGCTCTTCTAAGTTCTCAAAACAAGAACTAAGAACGTTTTTTTGTTTGTAAACAATAAATATTTGTTGGTACTGCATTTTTTTTTCTTCAAGTCGCGGTATTTTGTATTCTCCTCCGAACTGGTTTTGTATTTCATTGTATTTGTGGATGGTGATCTTCAAAATTGTGACACGACCTATCTTATTGTTTTTTTTTCAATGTACCAGTGTAAAACGTATCCGTTGGTGCTCTTTTTAGAATTATACGGTTGCATTATATTTGTATAACGCTTTTGTTGTACTTACAATGTATTGTGACGATGTTTTGTTTTTTTAGGGCGGAATCGTGGAGCCTTGGTTAGGGTTCTCGGGCCCAGTCAAGCTGTTCATACTCAACTTTTAGCCCTTGAACCCTTCCAGAATGTTGTTGTTGGTTTTCTGGAAAAATAAAATTGAATTGAATGAATTGAATTGAAACTAATTCAAAGTAAATTCGATGTGAATTCAAGGTAAATATAGTTTCAAGTAGTCAAGAGTTCGCTATAAAAATCACGAGAAATATGAAAAACTTTTAGGTAATTTCAAGCAACTCAAAGTAAGCCCGATTGATTGTGGGGTTTAATGCGGCGAAGCTACACCTGGGCTTTGAGGCACGCCGTAGCCCCACCTTTCTTCAGACAATCTGTGGGTCCTTTACGGCGCCGAAATCTCGACACACGGCCGTTTTCGCTTTTCGCCTTCATCAGAAAAGCAGCCTCCACGGCCGGAATCGAACCCGCGTCCATGGGAACCGCAGTAGAACGCCTCTGCCATTGCGCCACCGTGGCGGCAAAGTAATCTCAAGTTATCACGAAACAATCCTAAGTAATACGAAGTAATGTAAAGGAATTTTAAGTTTTTGTCGGTAACTTTAGGAGCTTTAAAGCATTTCGAGTAATTCAAAGTAATCGCAAATAAATTCTAAGCAATTTTGCACAATTCAAGTGATTTCATGTGCTTTTAATAATTGCAAATATTTTTGAGGAATTCTAGATAATTGTAATTCTTTAGAGCAATTCTTAGTAATTATGGGAGGGAGGAGTGAACTCGGGCAGCGCAGCACAGGAGCGAGTGGAGGTCAGTGAGAGGCCTTCGCCCTGCAGTGGACCAAATAGTCTGATGGTGATGGCGATGTTACGCGGCGACAGGACAACTGAGGCGAAGCATGTTAGATGTGGCTGGCCTGGGAACACGGGCCCAGGGGCACGCGCCGTTCTCCACTTCCTCGTCTCCAGATGGTCTGGCTTGTTGGCGTCCGCCACTGCCCAGTTCTTCGTCTTCTCGTCACAATTACAGTTATTTTTCCAGTAATCTGAAATAAAAACCTTGCTTTTTCCCCAACCATTAAGCTTTCTCGGAACAGTGCAAAGGGACGAGGACGATGTGTAGAGGGGTCACAGCGTCCTCATCCCTTTGCACTGTTCCGAGAATGCTATATCAACACGCCGAAGCTTATACCTTCCTTAAGCTTTATTCCAACCATTATTTTTTTCAACGTCTCGTGAGGCTGACCTATGTTTTCTTCTCAGATGCTCAGCACAGCGACAATGTCTATCTAATAAGTTATGCCCCGCAGTACGCATTGGTTGTGTACCATTCCCTTCAATGACAGAGGTAGGCTACTGTTCCTCATCCAATTGTATTGGAAAAAAAACTTCTTTGGCGCCTGCGAAAAAAGTCCTATTGCTAGGTATTCATGACTTGGCTGGAGTCGTCACCGCAGATGTTGCCAACCCGGCTAGGGGTGCTCCGCTCCCCGTCACCGGGTCGCCGGGGTCCTCGGTCTCCTCTCCTTCGGGCGCGCTGCGCATATAACCGGTGTGCCGCTCTCCGGCAGCCTTTCGGTCGACGATTGCTCTCCGCTTGCGCTTGAACCCCCCTCAGCGTCGCATCACGCCAGGGTTCCCGCGAGGGGAGGTGGGCGTAATTTTTTGGTCTTCAGCCCGCACCGCCTTCTCGAAGGCAGGCGGAATCGTTCTTGTGTTTGATTCGTCCGGGTATGCGAGGCAATCCCGGCGAGTCGGGATGTACTTCTCGAGTAGCTGCTGCACAACCTCTTTGATTTCCCGATGCATAATTTTCTCTAGTCTGTCCCGTTGGTGAGATTTTGTCTTGGTTTCGTCCAAGAAGTGACGGAACAGATTCTAAATATTTCTATTATTCATTTGGCCGTCTGCGGCATTGCAAATTTCGTTCCACTTTTGGTCTCTGAGCAGCGGCTGTGCTCCTCAATTTTGCGATTACGTTCAGCCACCTTTTTGCGCAGTCTCCTGTTAAGTCTGTGCTTTTTCCATCGTTCTCGTAAGAGCGCTTGGCCTCCAGAAGGTGGACTAGTCGGCTGTCAACGCCATCTACCCTGTCGTCGTCCGTTGTAATCTGCTTCGTGGCCGCCTTGACGTCACAAGTGACTCTCTCCATCCAGACGCTTATGCCTGTGATTTCTTCCTCTGCTCGTTCGGCCCTCTGCGTCCGGAATGCTTCCAGTCGACCCAGTGGTGCTTTCGTATTTGTGGCGTTCGTGTCTTTAATCTTTTAATCTGATCCTGGTTGTCTACTATGCGTGATGATCGCTGTCTTAGTCCGTCCGGTATTCCTCCACGTGACCTCTTCCTCCGCAATGTTCTTAACGAAGGTGATGTCAGGCGTTGTGTCCCGGGACACGAGTTTCCGGTACTAGTTGGATTGGTCGGGTCGTGACTAGGATATATCCGTGTTCGGCCGCGTCATCCGCCAGATGCTTGCCCCTTCGCGTTGCCTCTGATATAACCCCAAGACCTGGTCTGCGCGTTGAATCGTTGCACCATGAGCAAGTTTTGGCCCCTTTTGCTTGCGCGCTTGCCTTGCTGAGAGTGCCCGGAAAGCGTTGTTTGCGTTTGCTTGGGTTGCTATAGATATTGAGCACATAGATGCTCTCCTTCTTTTTGGCCTTTTTTCGATCACAACCTCCACGAATGCGTGGTCGGTTGCGACGTTCTTGAGCTCTATTTCTAATGCGGTGTGTGTCTTCTTGGTCATGACGCATAGGCCTCATCATCCAAGATGCTCCCCTCCTCTTACCACAGTCGTACAAATTCTGTCTTATCTCTTTCTCATGATTACGATCAACATTGACAGGTTGCCAGAGATAGTTATATTCGCACACCCGCTAAAGCACTTCATTACCGAGGATAAAGGTGAAGGTTTGTGCATGTCAGTTTAACATTGCCTTCGATTTTTTCACTCTTGAAGGAAAGTTGCGCTGGGTATTGCTCACAGAAACTGACCACGAGCGAAGGCCCTTCCTCTCGAGGAGCACGCCAGGAATCCAGAGGCTCCATTGCCGAAGTTCCTTGTGAAAACTTGCTGCTGTGGCTGCCAATCCTTTTTCAAAGTTTCGGAGTGTTCTGGATGGAGGTTGGGCCTAGTAGGCACTAGCAGCTGCAGATTTGTCTGAAACTCCCGAACAAGCATCAGTTGTGCTGGGCTTTTCCTTGTTGACAAACTAACAGGGGAGTATTGTTTTAAAAGTAACCTGGCAAAGGGAAGGTTGATGTCCGTACTCTTCTCTCGCGCCAGGGCCAGTTTAAGTTCGTACACCATGCATTCCGCTTGTCCGTTAGTTGCCGGATGGTATGGAGCAGTTGTGATTTTCCGAATTCCGTTCCTCTGACAAAAGGTGATCATCTCGGCTGAAACGAACGCAGTACCGTTGTCAGTGACGAGCTTCTCCGGAATTCCGAAAGTAGCAAACAGTCGACGAAGCTCCAGAATGACCGTTGCCGAAGTAGCGTTTGGGACGCACCGCACTTCCAACCATTTGGTGTACGCGTATACGTTGACCAAGAACATTCGGCCTTCGAGCGGTCCAGCAAAGTCCAAATGTAGCGTCTGCCAAGGGCGCGATGGGTGTTCCCAAGTAGGCAAAGGAGTTCTAGCGTCGTCTCTCCGGGACTGTTGGCACTGAATACATTCAGCCGCCGTTCGCTCGATTTCTCGGTCTATAGCAGGCCACCACACGTAACTGCGTGCGACCGCCTTTATCGCTACCACACCTCTGTGACCGGCATGGATAAGCTTCAAAACTTCAGGTCGAACCACCGTTGGTATCACAACTCGTGAGCCCCAAAACAGGCAACCACGCAGTGTCGACAACTCGGCGACCTTTTAACGAAAAGGTTTGAAGGTGTCCGCAGTTAGGTCACGAATTCTGCCCTTTTGGACCGCAGTGTAGACGTGACGAACCGTCGGGTCTTCCTGTGTCAATGAGGCTATCTTTTTAGCAGATAGTGGGGAAGTCGGAAGTGCTTCCGTCATGAGCACGTCAGCGGGAGGCCATGGTTCATCATCGGTGGATGACAGAGGAAGCCGACTAACGACATCAGCATTTTGATGGGACTTGCCGGGCCGGTACGCCAGCTCATAGTCGTAAGCAGCTACCTTGATCCACCAGCGCTTCATGCGCGGAGGCACAACCGCCGGTACCAGTTTCCCGGGACTCAGAAGCCCAAGTAGAGGCTGATGGTCCGTGTAGATAATCACGTGCCGGCCTGCCAGGTACTGGTGGAAGTGAATGGCCCCCAAAACGACAGCAAGACCTTCTCTGTCCAGTTGCGAATAGTCCTCTCGGCTGGCCCTAGAGTTCTGGACGCAAAAGCAATGGGGGCTTCCCGGCCTTGACTGTCTTTCTGGGCAAGGACTGCGCCAATGCCATACGCAGAAGCGTCGCAGGAGAGGACCAACGGTTTCGATGAATCGTAATAAGCCAGCACAGTTTTCGGCAGCACAAGCTTGTTTGAGCCGTTTGTAAGCTGCGGCATGCTTGGCTTCCCATCTCCATGGCACATTCTTGGCGAGTAACTGGTAGAGATCGTTGGCAATGGTGGCGCGATGCTCCAGGAACCGGTCATAAAAGGAAATCATGCCAAGAAACGATTGCAGTGTAGCCTTTGATGTAGGTTCCGGCAACTCCTTAATAGCCTTAATATTCTCGTCCGTCGCTGAAATTCCCTTGGCGTCAATCCTATGTCAAGGTAAACAACCTCCGGGTCAGCCCGAAACGGCACTTCGACATTTGGCTCGTAGACCCTGAGCCTGTAGCCCCGCAAGGACTAAACCCAGGCGCTCATTGTGCCCTTTTTGCGTCGAACCGGTAACTATGATGTCATCCAGGTACGCGCAAACGCCTTTGATTCCAGCCAGGGTGGTCTCCATACATCGCTGGAAAATGACAGGAGCAGCCGAAATGCCAACGGCAACCTCTTAACACGGTACAGGCCCTTGAACGTATTAATCGTCAAAATTGCGGCCGCTTCATCCGTGACCTTGAGCTGCTTGTAGGCTTGGGCTAGGTCCAATGTCGAGAAAATCTTCCCGCCTTCGAGCTTTGCCAGCACCTCACTTACAGTGGGTAGCGGATACGAAGCTTTTGTCGACGCCTCGTTGACAGTGCTTCGATATACGCCACAAAGACGAATGCTCCCGTCCGTCTTCAGATTGATTACAACGGGAGTGGCCCATTCGGATTGTTGTATTGGTTCGATGATGCCTTATATTGCTACATATCGGATACGATATATACCGGGCTGGGGTGCACGTGCCCATGAATGGGAGAAGACGAAGATGAAGTCCCAGCGAGCCAGAGCGTGCAGCTGACCCGATGCCATGTTTTAGCCGCAGCCGGCGGCTGGACTCTTTCTGGTTCCTGCAATAAACGGCATCGAGACTTACCGATATGTAGTACTATGCGTCAGTTCTAAAAACTGGTCACCCTCGTCGCCAGTGTCAAGTCTCGATGCCATTGATCGCAGGAATCACAAAGAGTCCAGCCGCTGGCTGCGGCTAAAACATGGCGTCGGGTCAGCTGCATGCTCTGGCACGCCGGGACTTTGTCTTCGTCTTCTCCCATTCGTGAGCACGTGCACCCTAGCCAGGTACATAGCACCTAGAGAAGGCAAGCGTTGCAGGGGGCGGCAGAAAGTTAGATGGGCAGACGAGATCAAGAAGTTTGCGGGGATAAATTGGTCACAGTTGGCACAGGACCGGGGTAATTGGAGAATAATGAGAGAGGCATTTGCCCTGCAGTGGGCGTAGATAGGCTGGTTATTATCATGATGATGATGATGTTAGATCTCTAAAGCTCTGACTTTTTCTAATCAAGCTTTGTAAATACTTTCTTCGGGCAGGATGTAAGCGATTTTAGATGGATTGTGTTTCGTTGTCTCACGCCAAGCCTCACGAGGAATTCTCACTCTTGTTGTGAAGGATTTTCCTGCTCGTGCATTTATTTCATATGTCCTCCACCGGTATTCGAGCAAAGGATGAGTTACGGTTCCAGGTCAACCCACACCGTGCGTGAACGAGCAAGTACACCGTCACGCAAAGTGGGCCTTTTCCTACCATTGGAGCACACCTTTCCATCACCAGAGAAACTTAATAGTGAGATTTTGTTTATTGGTTAACACAAAGGGGAGAATAATCAGACTTGGTGGGTGCTCCGGGGTTCGAAAGCAGAGCAGGTTAGCCATACGTGCGCAGGACATGTATAATCAGCCCCGCCACGTTGTCGACGGTCTCGACTGCGACGCCCTGCAGGTCCATTTTGTGCATACAAAGCTAAAAGCAGGGCAAACAGAGATGAAGCGCAATCAGGATGCAAATAAATACATTTATCACAGACTATTACTCTTGAAACGTATACATTGCTGAAACGAGAAAATGTATTGACTCATATTGTGGAGATTAGAATCTCCTCAGTCAAGCGACACGCATAGGTAATAAGAAGACTTTGGGGTGTTGAAGGCCTAGCCCAGCCGGCAGAATACTCAGATGAAGAAGACCTTGTTGTTGTTTTTGTACTAATTATATCTCAGTATAAAGGGTCATTATGATCATTACTGCAACGCCAGCTGCCAACCGACACTCGCTACTGGTTTCCAAATACTGAAGACGTATATTTTTTTCACTGCTTTCTTTCCGAGTTACAAAACAGATGTTTAGAGGATGTACAAGTGTCGTGCGTTCTTATTAACCTAAAATTGATAGAATACCGCTTTTTAGTTTCAAGCATGTATACAACCTGACCACTGAAAATATTCATGCGCCCTATAAGCAACATTTTACAGCACTAAAAATAGTACTTCTACCAAGTCAGTACTGCGTTTATAGAAGCGAAATGAATGCGTGATGTCGCATAGTAACGTGGCAAATAGCAGCATCAAGTTTTTGGTTGTTTCCGAAAGACTCCCATGAAAAGCTAAACTCTTGCGGCATATAGGTCTGTAAGCAGCTGCTGATACCTTCATGAATAATTTCCTTAAAGGACCTGGGCTGAGGACAGCGCTTTGAAATTCCCCTTGCGTACACTGGATGTTATTCATGGCAATAAGTAGAACTCTGGCTGATCGTCATTACAATGATGTTCCTCTTAATGCGGGAGTTGGAGACTAGCGTGGACTCTTTAAGTGTTTGTAAAAAAGTATTCTACGTGCTTGACAAAAGACACAATTCTGCAAATTGAGCACGCTTCAAAAATAGTGAGACGAGCAAATCCCCCAAGACAAAACGGGCGGGGGTCACGCGCCTGTTACTTCATATTGAGTTGTGCGCGCTTTTGTTCCACAACTATTTTGTCATCTTCATTATTTACCCTGGCTGCTTCAACCATCGCCTTAAAGGTGTTGTTGTCGGTGTCTTTTTCTTAACAACAAAAATTTGCCATCACTCCAAGAAGCTGACTGCACCAGGACGTTTTAGCCGCTACCTAGTTAGTTAATATGTTTGAGGTCACACTGGCATTTTTTCGCACATTTTAACAAAAGTTATACGATAGCTACACGAACTGTAGTTAGCGTACAATGAATTAAACAAATCTTTATTAACAACAACAGGTACAAAAAACCATTGCTCGGCAGGTAATCGTTGCCGAATGCTGCAGACGACAATATTCGAGTTTTGAAAGAAATTACATTTCAAATCTTGGGGAGTGAGTGCTTCCGATGGTGCAATTAGCCATTAAGAGACAATTAAACAAGACCAATCCCGTTCTCGTCCACCATTTTTAATTACACGAATTAGCGATTCTGGTTGCGCTTTGATGACGCCCTACTAAACAGTCTCAGTGGCTCACAGGAATAGGGGGTAAATAAGAGTTGGTTAGAAAGTCGTACCATATATAGCGGTACGAGCTATCTTTTTGTGGCGTTAAAACAATTAACAGAGACTCGCAATGGACAGTGAAACGGGAAGCCTCGAGAAGATGCTTTCGTTCAATGCATTTGCGACAGCACTTTGATGGTTCTGTCAGGTAGCGATCAGAATATCTTCGATATCTATTATTGCGCATGAATGACGAAAGGACAGTAACTCCCAGCCATGAATTTCTGTCGAAACAATGACAGTATAACGGCTAGTAGGGGGCTACGTAATAGAATATAGAACAGGACATTAGCAGTACAAGCTGTGCAAAAAAAATGTTTGAGCTTCAGAAAGCTATCACAGCAGAGGATAGCGATCCTTCAATTGCATATACTATAGAAACGTAATAAAGCGCAGAGATCATGGCGAAATGAAGCTTGGTCGCTGTTTAGCACCCTCTTTGTAAGCAGAGCGTTTTTAAGGGTGAACTGCCGCACAAGTCAAGTTCCCTCCCCCATTTTTTACCGCGCATTTCTACTCCCTGGTTGTGCGTTTTATGACATAGTAGTTCAACTGTATTACAGGATTCTCTTGTGCGCTTGACTTGAATGTGAGGAAGGTGAGGAAGCAGTTTGCTACACATATCTTGCTTGTTGCCGTCAACCACCACAGAGCCCCACTCCCACCCCACAACTCCTCTCTCCAAATGGGCTGAGAGCATTCCCCTTCAATAAAAGTATTCCTACTCCTAATACCTATGCTATTACGAGCGTCTGAAAGGAGATTTGAGTCGAATGGCCTTCTAAATTTCAAATGCAATTCGAACTTGAAGGAGTTCCACCAATCTACACGATAATTCTCAAAGGCAAAGTTGAAAGTTTCGGCGTTCACCCACCATGTCTCGGTGTCGCCACTGCTACCACCCATTTTCATTTTCGTAACTTGACAAAAAATTCATTTTAGAATGCTCGTTTCTTTTTTCGCACCGCCGGTGTCGAAAGTACCACGTTACCTTGTAATCGTCGATCGAGTGATAGAAAATAAAAACAAGTGAAGAATTTAGAAGATCATGCACCTCAAAATCTAAGTTTTGCTCGTAAATATTAGCTTTCGTAATTACGGCATGCGGATACTGCGCCCTAGAGTGCGAGCGTTCGCTGTTTCAAAGGCCTTCGAGGACTTCAAAGGTCGTTCCAAGTGACTCCTTTGACTCAAATGGTATTTCGAGGAAGTGTCTTTTGACCACGTCGTGTAGCAGTTTAAAGGTGGCATTTGAGTCAAAAGACATCTGGCTCAAAGGCCTTCGAAACGCCCGTGTAGTAGGGTCTAATGCACCCCAAAAATGACACCGCAAGTATTGATACATAATATTATACGTAAGAACCGCTACGAGAAAGTCGCCACTGAAATCGCATACGGTGACCTTTCGACCTTCAATTTAATTCAAAGCTGACAACCTTACCGCCACCTCCTTATCGACAACTTTGAATTTCGGACTGTGGGCCAGGTCGGAGTTGAAAGAGCCCCAGATTCCGGTCTGCGTGCAGAGTGAATGTGTGTTAGCACTACATTCATTTGAGTGACAAACAACATAACAAGCACCGAAGCGTGTAAGGCAAAAAACACCAGGGGCCTTCTCACTAGGACAAAAAAAAAGTATTAGGTAATGATTAATGTTTCGAGGGCAGAGAAAAACGATATAGTGGCACATCGCTAAGTAAACTCTCGCCACTAGAGGCTTGCAGCCCTCCTCCAAGACATTTTTCTTTATAAGATTTTTAACCGAGTGTTCACGACCCTGGTAAAACCCGTCCTGAACGCTAACATGCATCTGTGACTTTGCAGCTCTTTTTCATTTTGCGGCCGTTTTTTATGCACTCTAAGAAATCGCCGCAGATGGGTTTCGCCACAATGCACCAAAATGACCAATTAGCGTGACCAAATTGATCATTTGGCGAATGACGAGGCTCAGTATGCCATTAGAGCAAAAAAAGTGGAATGTGCACTGGGACAACAGCGCAAAGCTTGCGTGCGAGTTGTTGTCCCATCGCAGAATTTATTTTTTTACTCTGATCTCATGATCGGCCTCGTCAGTCACCGAATTATCCCATTTGGTCGCGCTAATTGGTCATTTTGGTGCATTGTGGCAAAAACCATCTCCGGGTATTTCTTAGAGTGTAAGTATCAGATCGCAACAATTTTTCCTACAAAATCTGGAGAAAATTTTGCGTGGTGACAAAAACCTAGAATGCTGTCTGCACAGCATTGGATTACATCCAATCATCGCTCTTCTCGCTTAGTGCCCTCCACCTGCTTAGCCTAACCATGTCTAACCTCTAGTTACCGCCTCACTAATTTACCATCACTGCGCGAAACTTGCACTGATTTGGTTCTGGAATGGTTACTTCACATTGCCCAGGTTTGGCCCAGTCCTAATTGTTCGTGTTGCCTAACTTTGAAATACGGTTTCAGCGCGTAAAATAAATTTTGGTGAAGGTGCCGTCACCGGCGTAAATACGCATTATGCTCCGCATCCTACTTTTTGGACAGGATTTAAAAACGGGTAGTCGAGGGGACAGAAGTGTGTAGCTCTCAATGGAGACAGTGTTTTGCAAGAACCGCTGACATAAAAAAATGTCCTTAACTTTAATTTTAAAGCGAAGATTTCTATGCCTCACTGAGGACGTTCGATGTCACTGCATAACGCACTGCAGGAAAGCCAGCTTTGCACAATGGGTTTCACAAAACGATGATGATGATGATGAACAAAGGCACATCAAGTGCTTAAAAAAACCTCCCTGTTGTCGGAATTGAACCTGGGTCCCCCGCGTTATGAAGCCGACGTCTATCGAATTAGGCCAATTCGACACAGCCGAAGCCCCGTCGCGTTTTAAAAACCATTCTCTTATACCCCTGTAACACGGGCACTTTCAATCGCGATTGAGTCGATCCGGATCGAGCTCACGCGGATCGGGCGCTGTTACACGGCAGTTTCAATCGCGATCGAGCTCGATCCCGCTTGAACTCAATCCTGGTTTTTCAAGCGCGATCAAGGCTTCCAAGCGCGGTCGAACGAAAGCGGCGGTACTCTCGTCCCGGCTCAATAATGACACAGAAGGTGACAACTTCAACTAATGCAACAAAATTTTGTCAAATTACTTGACCCAAATAAGCGTGCGGTAACATTTACATAGGGTTACGTATACCTACGACCTGCGCAAAGTTACCAGACGCCGGCCGCAGGTACATTGTTAGCGCCATCTAGCGTACACCAGTGCAACTGGTCTTCTCGATCGCGATTGAAACGGGCCGTGTAGCAGCGGCAGTGCGTTGAGCACGCTCGAAAACTCGATTGCGGTTCACTTCAATCGCGATTGAAAGTGCCCGTGTGACAGGGGTATTAAGAACGGGGCTTTGATTTTTTTACCATGATTATCAAACAACCCTCATATGAGTCCAATCGACCATACGCCATCAAGCCGCGCTTCAGTTGTTATGCTGGCCAACTGGACGGTTATATATGCCGTCTGGCTATGTGTTAAAGCCCTCAGCCCCCCCTCCCCCGGAACGTTCGGCTTGTTTCGGGATCGGGCCGCGCGCTTGGTGAAGAGGCTTTTTAAATGGGAGGAGAGCGGGGAGGAAAACTTAAATCTTTATTCAACTAAGTAAATCCTTATTTCTTCCTAAACTATACTGAAAGCGCCAAAAAAAAAAGATCTTTTTCCCTTTCAGTTTAAAAGATTTTCAGCCATGCAATGTCCCTTTAAGGTAAAATAGCTTTCTGATGGCAGAGCATACGATGAGAATTAAAGCTCTGATCAGTTCATTCATTCAGTCAGAAGCAAACAAAGAAGCGTCCTTTACGAAACCCCTTAATACAGAATACCTTCAATAACAGATAACGCCTTTTTGAAGGGACACTGTACTAAAACTTGAACATTGCCTAATTACATAATCAGATTAAGGTTTAGAATGCATAGGCTACGTTCTCTCTTCCCTTTTCTCCCACATACGCATATTTGGGAAAAAGACAGGTGCGTTCTTCAGATCTGCTTCCGTGCGTCATCCCTGTGGAATCGCTTGCATCGGTAGTCACAACATTCTATTCCGCGGGGATAGTTTTCTTTAATTTCAGACTGCTACATTGGTCGCGAACACAAAAAAATCGGCGTAGGCTATGAAATGGGTGAAAATAAAATTGTCCAGACTGAGACAGCGGGAAGAGGACACGTGAAATCATCGTGACGTCACCAGGGTAGTTGGTGCGACGCTCGCAAAACGTGTGTGGTATTTTAGAGCGAGAGCTCTACTACACTACATCTTTCAAGGTCATTCATCGTGTCACAATGTCCTTCCGCTTCCGGTGCGCAAGCTGGGCACTTCTTTCGTTTGCTTGGTGGTTCGTCGCTGCAGTCGTTTCACTCTCGCCTGGGTCTAATTGCCGAACAGGGGCTGGGCCGCCGGTGCGTGCGGTTCAGCGCAAGTGAACCACGTGACTATGCGAGGGTTTAACGACTGATATGTGAAAGCATTGCGTTAACTGAATCTACAGGTACGGTGAGTGGAAAAACACAGGATGTAAGCATAGGAAAGCACTGCTTTGCCGGCTCTTTGCCGGCGCATGGTTCCAGGTCACGTGTTTCTAAACGCTTCGATGCACAAAGCACCCAGGGGACATGTGTGATGTCACTGCGTGCGCTATTCTTTTGAGCGCCTGCTAAAAGGCGCCCACCGTTCGGGCTCCGCGGCCTCCGTGTAGAGTACTGTATACTGGCGCTGACGGCTTGGTTTCGAGCCCCGGTAGGTCTATATCTTTTTTTTTTATATTTACATTGCATATTTTTGTCGAAATTTATTTTTAAATTTAAATCTACGTGTTGTATTGTTAATAATAGTGATTTGGTATGCTTTAGGTCACTTGAGGTTTGGGGCGCAGCCAATGACTATGTTTAGTTACCGTTCTGCATCGCCCGAACAGACATGTCACGTGGGTGCTCTGTGCAGAGTAGCGTTTGTAAATACGCTTCCAGGTCAGTCTCGCAATCGATGGCACGCCGGCTGGACTGCCTGGGCGGCGTGCCCTTTGGTGAAACCGAAAGGATGAATCAAATCATATAGTGGCCATAGCTAGACGGCTGGCAGCCAAATCTCAAGAAACTGAAAACTTTCTCCAAGCGCTGTGTTCATAGTCTTTGCTTTGCTAGTGATAACTAGGTTTAGAGGTGACCGGTAAAAAGCGCGAAGGTTCATGGGTACACCGTCCACTCCCGCCACTTCCGGTTCAGGATTTCTCCTTCCTTCCCGTACGCTGGCTGCTTTCACGCGCGTGTGTGCGTGTTGTATTTGTCACAGAGTGCTTACCTTTCTGAGAAGACCCTAGTAGGATTAATCGTTATTATTCATGGAATACGCGATGCATGAGCGTTTTTTTTTTTTTTGACGGGAAACAGATAAACACGCATACACGCGCGTGAAAGCTGCCGGCGTAGTGGAGGCCAGGGGCGGTATTCTCGTGCTTGTTCGTTTTGAAAACGTCCGTTTTTCGTCCGTTTTATTGCGACGTACTTCCAGTTGTAGGCGGGCTTTGGGTTGAGCTTTGCGCAACTGTTCTTGTAAACACATTTTAAACAACTAAAATTTTATAAAACCATTTTTATGTGTTTATTCTTCCGCCAGCGTACCAACAACAAGGCGACGAAGAATCGTCTACTCGAAATCGTCTGCTCCGAGAAGCCGGAGCTCATTTCTCCGCCGTACTAGCACGGCGTCACATCCGGGTGATCGCGTTTAGCCCATCAGGGCTTGCTCAAACGGACACTTTTTAAATGGACACAAAAAGGACAAACCACGAGAATACCGCCCCAGGACATCTCTCTAACCGGAAGTGGCGGGACTCCGTGGAAGCAGACAATCTACCCATGAGCCTTTGCGCTTTTTACCGGTCACCTAGTGTTAAAGCTGAGCCATTTTTTTCTTCTCGGGTGCACATTACGGACAAACGGGTGCTCTATATTCCGCTTAGGTACTGAAACAATAGATTTCACTCTTAAATTACAAAATAAGGCGAAAATAAAACTAAGGCCAAGTCGTTTAAATTCGAATTCACTCCTTCAAATTAGCCTTCAGTGCTAATAGCTGATGAATATGCATAAGCTTATCGCATCTTCATATTATTTTTTGTAGTAGCAGTGTAAGAAATAGTAGGAGTTCTTACGTCGTTTAGAATGTCCATTACGACGCAGTCAACTACCTGTAATGCAGAAACTTATAGTAATGCACGCGTACACTCGTACGCAGCAGTGAAAATACGTCAGTGAAATACATTGAAATTAAACAAATAGACCTAAAAACAATCTTGTGTATATTTGTGTTTAGAGCAAATTTCTTAAGGGAATTCACTTATTTTCGCATTGGACGTATGGTCACTTAAGGAATAACAACAAATAATTGTTGAAGGCGCAAATCCAAATTCCCTTTTCTTTTATTCTGCGCGGCTTGCCTTTTCGGTGGTAACCTAAAAGAAATTGCGTTTCATTTCTCTGGTTCAAAATAAATGATTGAGATTATCGAGCTTGTTCGTGATGGCCCTATTATTCTCCGTTCTGAAAATGTTACCTCATCAATTTATTTCAGTGTAAATTCCAGCAAGATGTTCCCAAATGGGTACGCAAAATTGTGGCAATTTTGAATTGTGTGACCAATTGGCGGCTGTTTGCAGCTTGTGTGACCGCGCCATTTCGTTTATGCGACCCACTTGTTTTATCTTCTACAGCCAGCGTTTATGCAAACCAGTTTCAACGTTTCTGTTTAAACTACTTAACTAAATGATATATTTATACGACATCTCATAATCATGCGGCTGCCTTAACGTAATAGTTTTTATTGATATCAGACATTATATCGTTTTAATTGGCACCCAGAAATTGGCTGCTAGCCTTACAGAGGGCCAACTTATCTGCGGACTCGCCCAGTTAGGCTGAGATTCTAAGTCGAAGAGACCGAATTATCATTTTTTTGTTACGGCATGGCTGACTGTGCAGCGCGAAATGTGTAAGTTTTTGAATATGTGTAGTAAAAAAAAAACGCCATGGTGGCCGAAAAGGAGTTCAGTGGGTTACCACAGGCTAGCTCTTTTGTGTTTCGTATTTTGTATTCGCCCTACTTTATTCCCGCAGTTTTATGACAAATGTGGTTTGTTACCTCTTGCGCCGTCGGTTCCGGTTCTATCGGCCTGCAGGCATCGAAAAGCTTGCATATTATCTGCATCCGCTGTGTGAATACACAAAATGCGATTTCAATTACAAGGCTATAAATTTTATTACATTACGATAAAAATAAACCACCAACATTACTTGACACTAGGGTCTGGAAAAGGCCAGGTCCGGTATATGCGTGAAGAGACAAGAGACGGAATAATAACAAAATTTGTGTTACTTATAAAATGCGCAGAGTATCGATCACAGTTGCAGACAAACCTTAAAACACGTGAATTCGGAAGCATTCGTTGCTGACGGCTATATTCAGTTGGAATGGCTTAGGAGAAACGATTACATCATTAGTCGGCAGGCTACGCAAAATTCGGAATCCCTACATGAAAACGTATGTGTGGATGCTTCGGCGTTCAGGAGCGCACTAACGGTATATAGGAGCACATACCCGACGGAAATACGAGGAAGGGTGACCATTTGCGCTTATTATAAGCGGATTTGAGCTCCTTTTTTCACCGAGTCACTTGTAGACATTTTCAGTCGCTTGACGCTTTTTTTTTTATGGGGGGAGGGGAGGGGGGCGGGGGGGTTCATTCACGCTTTTGCGGAAATATCGCTAATTTATGCGCCCCTCCTCAAATTGTTCAAAAAAGATCGATGCAAATTGCTTAATTTTACTTGCTTGCTTGCTTCCCCATCGTATTGGTGCTTTTGTTATTATATAATTAATAAACTTCGCTTCAATAGTGGGAGCATTTGTGGATCTACCGATTAGTTTGGGCTTGTTCATAGAAATTGTGGCGTGCTTTCTTGAGCTTATTTTGGGGCAATTATTTGCTCGTTAGCTCGGCCACGTAGGTTCATATTTACCCGATGTTTCATCAAGGTAACAGCCCTATATGCTAATTGATGCGTTGCCGTAGACGCGAAACCATTAAAACGAAGTGCGCATCGAGATACACTGAGTGTCCTCCGAAACGTTTGCGGCGCTATACCAGTGGCCGCGGTAATATGGCGCGCGGTGCTAAAACACATTTTCACATTGACGTCTATGCGAACGAGGACGAGATGCACATAATATTTTTCGCCCAGACCCGCCGTACACAAACACGAAGTGCCTTAGGCCAACGTGGATATCCTTTGATACTGTGATATAAATGACTTCGGTGGGCACCATAAAGCGCCTTTCATTATACTGTGGAATTGGAGGTATACGCGCCGTACGCCGAAACTTACCTGAGCGAAGGTTCCCCTTGAGTAGCAAATTTTATTTCTACAATGACAGCAGCAATTACGACGTTCCACAAAATCATGACTTCCAGAGACACCAAACTTCGGCGTCATCTATCGCGATTCGTCATCTTCGTCCACATGACGGTAGGCCAAAGAACCAAACGTAAATTACCGTGACTATATGTATACAACTGTGCGCACGAGGTGCCAGCAGTGGTCATTCTGTATGCATACATGCATAGAGGGTGCCGCAGTATATACGAAAATTCTAGTTTACTGGCAGCCACAGCAACGTCGTGCACGTGAAACGGTAGGGTGGCATGTACAGTTTTACCGTTAAAGGGTTTATATAATTAGGTACGAATTGTATATAACCGCATCTGAACCGGAGAAACGTTATCATAACGAATCAATATTTGTTAGCAGGCTACTCGGAAGATCAAGAATTAGGGTATTGCGCAGAGTATGGAAACAATACTTGCCTGAGAGAAGTGGACGACATCCTTTTGAGGCGAAATTCTTGCCAATGTTTCCAGCTCCTTTCGGCATGATTGCATGAACCTTCCAAACACAGCCTTCGCCTCCATGTCTCTCTTCAAGTCTTCTGTTGGCGAGGTAGCGGTTTCAATCATAATCACTTGCATGTTTAGCCGCGAATGAACTACAGTATCAAATTGATACTTCTCTGACCAGAAGCATTCAGTAACAGTAGCAATTGAAAACCCTGGATGAGGAGTAATGCTGCGCCGAAAGGTTGTCGTTTCTGCGCTGTTTAGCTCAGTGTTGTCTTGTAATAACTAAAATGTAAAAGATTTTAATGACAAAGCTTTTTTTTTTCAATCAAAATCAGTGCTCTTCTTTCTTGCAGTTATCTCCGTTGTCCCGTGCGTAGGCCGTCCTAAATACCTCAGTTTCAACTAAATCCATTCGAGTCCAATGCGAAATTTTACCCTTGCATTCCCTGAACGCCGACCGAGTTAACACGATAGAACTCGGCGCCGGCCCACCATGAAGCGAGAAAAAAAGAAAAAAAAATATACGATAAACTGCTAAATAAATTGGGAATTCGGTATAAATAGCATTGACACCAGGGGCGGGGCACGCAACACAATTTTCTGGAAGGCGAACCCATTCCCTGTTCCGTTGGTTCGACGTACGAAGCTTTGGGATGATACATAATGGTTTTAAATTGTTGCCTTGCCTCTTTAACAACGCCTGCTGCAATCTAATAAGCGCTGTCAGTTTGTGTGGTCCCCTTAAAAAATCTAATTTCATGGTCAAAGTCTGTTTGTGGGCGAAAAATAGCCGTAATTCGTTTAATTCGGATCGCAATTTGTTTGTCGACACGTTACAGCAGGGCAAGAGCTGTATACATAGATGGGCTGCGTTTCAAATAGTTCGTGAAAAGAATGTAGTGCCATTCCACTCTGTGAATAAGGATGACCAGCAAAGCTGCGGTGTCGAGCCTTAACGTGAGCTTTGACTGGGTCGTAGACCAAGGGGTGCACGAAGCAAAACACGTTTGTTTGCAGTTTGCGATTGAGAATAGTTCCTGGTTAATTAACTGGATGAACTTTGACGAACTAGAGTTTTGTTCCGGCGGGTGTCCGTTTCTCTCCCGTAGAACTCCATGTGTATTTACACTTGGAGGAGAATTCCACAATATTTACCACTTCACTGTGAACCATGTAATATTGAAAACTATTTAAAACCCGGCGTTCTGTTAGAGTCGCCTTGGCAGCTAATTTTAATTTAATTTGTTTCGGTATAGTTTCAATAAGGCAAGCGTTAGAAGCACTTTCTGTAATGGTATTTCCTTCGAAGGTTCACGTGGTTCACTGTGCAACACTCGATCTAGGAAAGCCATTTTAAAGCTCAAGCTCAGCAGCGTCGGCGTCGTCATGACCAAGCGAACGATGGGAAGACCGACGCGTGAAAGAAAGCAAAGGTGGAGAATGTCGCGAAATTGGGAGGGGAGGGCGGTTCGCCGTGGCAGCGCAAGCCAGCGCTCTCCGAAATTGTGCGGGGGAAGGGAAGGGGAGTATGGTGTGCCCGCACGAGGCGCTCGACGCTTGGCGAAAACGTGAGGGGGGCGTTCGCGTGACAATGATGTGCGTTCGCTCAATGCTATGTTCAGACTACCGACGTAATAGCCGTATAGTGCGCTATGGACGTACGAAAACTGCGTTTCACGCAGTTCGGTTGGCTGAGACGTCAAATGACGTCATTATTTAAAGATATTACGACAGTTGCGACAACAATCTGAACCCGGCCTTAGACGCACTTCGCGGTCCCTTCCTGAGACGCACATCGTGCCGCCGCCGCACAGGCTCACCGTCGAGAGAACCCACGAGTAAGTGCTGCCCCAGCGCACTGCAGCCATCAGGAGTGAGGTGCTGAACTGCGAGTGACGCAATTGGTCGTCCGCATCTGCAGCGGCTGTTGTGGAACGGCATACATGCGCTCTCAGCCAGTTCTTACTAAGCAATGAGCGACACAACTGGTGGAACTGCGTGGTTTGCCGCTGCTGCTAAACGAGCTGCCCAAACAGCTGCGCCCACATATCGCATTAGGGAGTATCGTAATCGCCAGCCCAGTGTTAAAAGGAAATATAAGCCGTCTTGTATGAAATTATGATGGCCGAATGACCTTTTTTTAATTTTGTATAATTTTTTGCGTGTGCCGGGGCTGTGGCGCGCAGTTTTACGATTCCGGGGATTTGAGCGGGCTCCGAAACATGACGCTGAGCTCGCTAGCGATTCTTGTCTACATCACTCTGTGACCGGAGTCGATCTGCTGGATCATAGCCATAGACAGCTTTGCGGTAAAAAAAAAAAGCATTTCGATGTACTTGCAAACAATTTGGCGTCATCGTAAGCGCGTCCGCTTTTGGCGCGTAAACAATGCGCGTGAGAACGTTCGAAATTCGTGTTTAATTCGAACGCTTGCGGTGGTACGTACGCGGCTTTGCGATGGGGAATATAAAAGCTTAAAAAAAATACAAAAACGTTCTGCGCTATACGGCAGTTTCGTTCACGTCAGGTAATAAATTATATTTGCGTCTGATCACGCTTCAGTTTTCTTTCATATTCTATTCTTTTGGAAGGTCATTATTATAGCGCGTATGCTAAGAAATAATTTGCTGGCTGTCAAAGTCAATGCTATAAATATCCACCACGAATTATCTTTAATCTAAAGTGGGCGGGTAACAAAAGTCACTGCTGCCAGGAGGCAAGCGATACTGCGAAAGCGAACACCTCAGTTATTTTACAAACATCATTCTCACTTTCCAGAAACTTCGATGTTTGATGTTGTTTCAACTACTACTTTAGCAAAATTGTAAAGGCTTCCTCAAAAAAAAATATATAATTGGTGTAGGGACACCAAGATGTTCATACTTACTAGGAGGATACTTTCTGCAAGCTTTCACCTTATAACTGAGTAAGATTATAACTATTATAAATGCGTACGAAACTGAAGCATTCAGTGCCTTATGCTTCATTGTCGAAATCCCCCCGACGTGACTACTGGTCAGCGCAGAGGCTTGGTTGAATTGACCTCACGCGACGCCCAAGTGAACTCGTGACTGAGTTTTGTACAGGTCCTGGGGCAACTCTCTTCCGCCATCTATCGCCGCGGACAGACATTATCATCAAAAGACGACAGTACGAGGAAAAAGGAAACTCATTAATCAAAGGTATAATTACGGCGGTGGCTGTGCCATCTGAGCAAACATGGGTATTCAATTCGTGCTGCTTCCACTGAACCGAAGCAATGATCAGTGGGGTGGAACGCCATATTTTAAAATAATTACAGGTAACGTTGTTTTTCTATAGCCGTTGGAAAAAACACCAAATATGGGTACAAGTAACGGGGACACAGGGTCATTAATTTGCTAACCCGTTTCTTTGTTTTAAGTACGAGAGAGCCATTCTTTTGGAGGCTGAGGCAACACCACCAAGATAGCTTCAGGCTTCAGCCCTGGCCCCGTGACGTCACGCACCTTGCCCATCGACGTGAGACGCTGCGGCGCGGATGCTTCCCGTGCGGCGCTTACTAGGGCTAAGTAAAACTCCTATGTCTGCATTTTAGCCATTAGGAGTAGCATAGAAAATTTCTGAACGAATGTTATTTGACATGAAGATGGAATACTGCTGGTGCCATCCATCACGGCGTTCGTGACAGCTTCAGACAGGTACACAAGGCCCGGGCGCATCGCAGAACATTTATTGCAATATAAGTAAAGTGTATCACAAAGAACACCCGACTTCCAGGTCTTAGTGCCGTCATATTGACTACCACAACCATATTGTGCGAGAAAAAACCCAAACTGATTAGCGTCAGCAAAAAAAAATCCAAGCCATTAGATTATTTATTACAATATATCAGTAACGTGTCCCAACGAAAAATCTTTTAGCATTTTGTTATGGTCATATTCACAGCCAATCACATTATGCGACAAAACAAAAAGCAGAACAAGCCAACTTTAACAACAAAACAAACTAGCCGTTAGAATATTTATTACAAGGCATAAATACGCGGATTTCGTCGAGACTGCACATATCATCCGACACGAACGGAGCGCACTTAAAATACACAGCGAACGGACAGATCCTTGACACCACCGCAGACACGAGCAGCTCAGGGGCTTGCAACACCGGTTCGATATGAGCGAGGATAAGGCGCGTCCCCATGGTGTTGTACACCAAAACGTTTTATCTCGACGCTCGTTAACCAGAGAAATCGGTTCAATGAGATTATAAATTTTGTACTCTCTTTATTAGGGGCGAAGCCCCTTAGGACCTCGCTCTGTGTGGAGCTTGGCGTCCGTGTACACAGTGTTCCGCATGCGCGAGAAGCACTGGATTGTATTGGAGATTTCTGAAATAGATTGAATTGACTTGGATTGGATTTGGATTTGGAATGGATTGGAGTGGAATGAATGAATTGTATTGGATTGGATTGGATTAAATTGAATTGCGTCGAATTGGATTGCATTGGAATTGTATATACTGTACACACGCGTTTTCACTCATTTACATGCGCGCGTGGGCAATGCGACGGGTGATTTACGGTAAAACGATCCCCAGTGCTTCACCCACTCGTCATGATTCACTTCGTGGGGATGCGTGATTTTTTTTTTTTTTCTTTTTCAAACGCTGATCGGTACTCTTGAATGGCTTTTTGGAGTAGCTCCTTTTCAGTTCGTTCTCTTCTCACTTCAGGCTCTTCTGCGGATGTGCGCGCATCCGAGATACGCGGAAGGCAGTTGAAAAAAATGGTTGGGAAGGCATCTGGAGTTAGCCGTGTCAACTTCATAGTAGCTTAAATAGTTTTTCCATCGCAGTCCGTATATGTGGGCATTGTACGCAGATGTTCGGCTTGATGTGACGCTCGCAAACCTGCGCGTGACCGAAACAAAAAATTGGCCGCGTATCTGCTCCTTTCGTTGCAAATGACGTCAAAAGACGATAGTCTTTATCGGCTTTTGCGAAGTAAATGCCTCCCTTCGCTTTCCCGCTCACCTCTCATGTTGTTCCTCTTGCGTCGCGCTCCTCCCAAGGTAAAGACGCCAAATGTTTGCTTAAATCATTTTAAATTTTGCGCGCTCCAGTGCTCCAACCCGGGTGTCTCGATGCGAACGCTGCCGTACGGTGAAGACGCACGTTAATCGAGGCACCCTACTTCAACGCTTATAGAACCGCGTTTCCATACTCCACGTGCGTTGCAAGCAGAACGTGGAAACTATCTAGTGGAACCTTGCGTAACTGTTGCCGGTTGATTTCTTAAAATGGCGCCAGAAGCTATAGTGGCGCGGGCGACAGCAGGCGACGGCGGAGTGAATTCTTTTTCTGCAGTTGATGAAGTATTTAATTTCGCAAAAGTCAAGCATGTTTGAATTTTTATAAAGGAATACTGCAAATATCACTTCTGTATTGATTTGTTGTCTCATATTTGCGTAATGTCTCGTTCTTCTTCAACAATGCTGACAAGTATGAACATTACACCGGACCAAGACGGGTAGGATTAGCTGCGACTATATAAGACTATTGCGCAGGCATTCTTTTGCTTTGGCCGGGTGGCTGAATCGAGTCACAGACAGACGGACAGACAGACATACAGACAGACCAAAATTTCTGGGTTTAAGTAGCCCAAGAAAGACTATCGTCTTTAAAAGCCATCAATTGGTATTTCTTGGAACAATTACGACATATTGGACATTCTGAAGGGCGCACGCTGGATGCACATTGTCTTGGGCTCTTTCAACAGCCCTACGTTGACGTCGCTCCACCGCACAGCCCGCTGCCATTCTACTCTTCGCTGAGTGTCTCTCGGAAACGAAAACAAGCAAATTTCAGGCCATTGTGATAGTTACCCTCGACAATTGGATACACAACAGCGCCCCATGTCTCAGGATACTTTCATAAACGAAATAAATTAATCGAAAACGGTCACTTCAACACGGAACAGCGCGAACGCCGTGGTCTCGTTCACCGAACGTGGTTAAAATGATGATGATTGATGGTTATGATGATGATTAGCGGCTTTTCCTTTGTAACGGGGTGGCATTGCACAACGGCCTTAGTCGTAACGCCACTGTACAATCACATCTCCATAAAAACCATTTAAGGTATTTTTGGGCTACTCTGACTTAGTTCGGATGCTTTCCTAGCTTCTTCTCTGCTATTTTCCCACCAACATTCTAACCTTCTTTTGCTAACGTCTACTGCTTTCCAATTCACTTTTCCGTTAACCTTAAAGCCAAGGACCTCCCTCCCTGAGGACTGGACGGATACTTTTGCCCTCCGTTACGATTTGTTGCACGGTTTCTGGCTCCATGCCACAACCTGCGCACAGTTATTCCTGTACCTGCTCACGGATAAGCGTTTTCGTTCGCAAGCAACCCGCCGGGCTACAAAAGGCAATACACTCCCTTTGGTATTATCACAGAACTTTTCTCGCGTGATCTCCCGCTTCCCAATTCTGTAGATAATGGAAGGGCCTCTTTGCGTCCGTCCTTTTGTAAGCGAAAGCTGCAGTACGCTACCTCAGGCAGTCTTCGCGGGGTGACCAGATTTGACCTTGAGAGTTAGAGGTCAAACCACACCCCCTTCCGCAAGCGCCCGGATTGGATCAGCGCCCGCTGGCGGGGAGAGATAGGAGAGGAGGGAACGGAGAAGCGCGCGGGACCCGTGCCGCCAACTGGCGGAGGAAGGCGAGGACGCCGCCGCCGCAGCGATAAGTGTGCGCGACGAAGGAAGGCGACGTGCGCGCACAGCCGTGTGCGATGGAGTAGAAAGAACATCCAGCTGTGGTCGCTCGTACAGCGGCAACGCTTAAACAACGCCGTGAGGCGAAAAAGAGGAAACACTCTACAGTTGCGTCCAGCTTCGCTACCTTCAAGTCTTACAGCGTTAGTGTCAGCTTACTGCATCTTTTTCTAGTTCGTTGTTTCTGAGTCTTTCATTTATTATTTTTTATTGCCGTGGTCTTTTCCCCTGTGCTTCCAGGTGTCATATACTGTGTCCCAAGACTTCTGGTGATTTTCTACACTGTGCGTCCGCGCTTTTCATGTAATAATTTCCTAACCCTCTGGCCGCCCATCTCTGGTCATCAAGAAGACGTAAGACGTTCTTCAAAACATATATTTTGCTCTGCGCTTCCCTCACTTCCAAAGGAGGACCCATCCCATGTCCTCCCTCCATTGCCGCATTTGTTGTTTTACAGTAGGCTGCCTGATGCAAATCGACCTACCACCCTCTGGTTTACTTCTAGCCCTGATTGAGCCTCTGATTTGACACACACTGCTGCATTTGAAAAAGTGAGTGCCGGTACCATTACACCCTTTCAGATTCCCCTCACTACTTCATATTTGTTACATCCCCATAGTGCTCTGTGCTCCATGATAGCGGCGTTTCTATTTCCTTTCATTGTTAAATGCTCCTGGTGCATTTTTAGATTTATAGGCCTGTCCTTCGTTTATCCATATTCCCAGATATTTGTATTTCTTAACCCGCGGTATTGTTGCTTGTTGAACGAATACCGATGCGTTACGAGCGTCGTCCTTGAAGAACCGAACTCCAGACTTTCAGTGCTAAACTCTAACCCGACTTTAATGGCTTCTTCCCCGCACATATGTGTGAGCTGTTGAAGTCACTGTTCGCTAACTGCTAGTGGTACTATTTCATCTGTATATATCAGTCCCGGGATATGTTGTTCTACTGGCTGTCCTTTGCGGGCATAACATAGTTTGAAACCTATTTTACTGCTTCAAGCTTTGTTTCTGGTCTTGCCATATAGAGCATGAAAGCAATGGCGATAAAGGACAACCTTGTTTTAAACCTCTATTTGTAACTACCGGTTAGGTGCACTTTAGGTCCTCCCAGGTATTTTTCACCTCGTTCGCATTGTAAATTCCCTGCGGCAGCTGTACAAAGTTCCTGGCATAATCTCTCCCGCTCAAGTAAGCTCCATACAAATTCTCTATCTACGTTGTCGTAAGCCCCCTGTATATCCAGAAATACTACCCATAATGGTAGGCTTTTGAGCCATTGACTGATCTATGTATTGGGTTACGACAAATAGGTTGTGCTTTAGGCACCTGCCTTGTCTAAATCCATTTTGTAGTTCTCCCAGTATGCCGTTGGCCTCTTTCCAAGCTTGTAATTTCGCTTTTATGGCTTGCATTGCCAGGCCTGTATGCCACTGAGGTAACTGTATACGAGTTGGCATCAGCGCTGTCTCTTTTACCTTTATATATATTCACCTTTAACTTACAGCGCTGCAGCAAAGATACGGGCTACCTTCGCTGCTCGCTTCCCCTCGAGAGGTCGCCCTCCCCTTTGCCTGTCAACGCGCCCGGACAAGCAGTAACTTGGCCGGTCCGGCGTGGCAGTTTCGGGCAAAGTTGGATGACGTCACACGATGGCACGTGGGAGTGAAGGGGCCTGAAGTTATTCAGGTGGTTTTGGCTGAGGAGGCCATATGTCCGGGAAGAGCGAGGGGCAAAAGGGAAGGGAGGGGAAAAGCAGTTCTTCAGGTGTTCACCGTTCCACACAAGCTTCCGTGTTCCGACAAATGTTTGCATTCATATTGAGTTCACTGTTTACACAAGGGCCACCTAGTCACACAAGACTACACAGGGCAGATGGAGCATGGCGTACTCTGGTGGAGTGGGCAAGACCACTACACTATTCCCCAGAGCCCACTAGTAATCGATTCGATAGTGGCGGGGGTCTTGCCACACATGGCAGATGTGTTTCAGACTCGGTTGGACACAGTCCAACCCAGGACCCAGGGCCAATAGCTAAAAGCTGTGAACGGCCTTAATAAAAAGTGGGATGTAGTGAGGTGAGGGGGGGGGGAGAGAATTGGTGTGCTATCCTTACGACGGTGTGGGCAGCGCTGGAACTCGTACATGGAAGGGGCTGTCCATTTGCATGGCACGTGATGGGTATAGGCCACATTATTGTATACTTTGATCGCTGAATATTATGCCCGAGCGTGAAACCAGCTGGAATATCAAACGCAGTGTGAACTGCTGGATAAATACGCTTCAAGCCGCTATACTATACACCGTGCACCGATATCCGGCTTCGCTACTATGCACTATTGCACTGCTAGAAGGCCATTTCTTCGTGGTAGATATAATAAGTCTAGTATCAAAGTCTGAGGACCCTAACGGCTTTTATTGTGTGTTCAAAAGACCCCATGTTCCCCTGTAAAACGCCAGAGACCGAGCCCCCGAATTCAGCCTAGATACCTCACACAAATGCAACGCTGAGAACACATCATTCCACGGGTAATCTAAGCGTTATCATATGAAAATGTGAAGGCCCGGAAGTTCTTAATAAATACATCCACAAGACACCATTTCTCCACGTGGCGGGCTGTACACAAAGCCCTTTAAAGTCAGCCTTAGTATTATACACAAATGCATTGAAAAGAGACATTTATTCATGGGTACAACATACGTGGTTTTACAGGAAAACATAATGGCCCAATAAACTTTTATTAATAGCATTTTTTTACGCGGTGAGAGTGACACATCAAGACTAATACACGGGCAGGCGGGTTTCCTATTTCACTCCACATATAAATGCGAAGCAAATAACATATATTAGTTACGCGCATTGCTACACTGAACGTAGCAGGAAAGACGTAGAGAAAGAAAACGTAGGACACAGCGCTATAATACACATAGGAAAAATAGGAGTTGATGAACCCAGCGTGCTACAAAGAAACTGCAGAAAAACTTGCGATTGGGCTAATTTGCTCAGGTTAGCTGGTTAAGCCTGCTTGAACGTAGTACGATGGACGTCGCGAAGAACACGAAGGACGTAGTGCTGCGTCCTGTCACTTTGTGCGTCCTGCGGGTTTAAGGCGAAAGCCCGAGATCTATGCTGTTTCAAGCACGCGCGTTGTGAGGTACAGAAAATACTTGATCCAAAAACCGGGCAGGGCAATCTCCACTAACGTGAAACCCGAGGAGGAGCGAAACATGCAGTGTACAAGCGTGTTCTTGGCGCCTTGGTGTTTTGCGGAGATGAAACAATTTGGGGTAGAGGTACACAGCTTTGGTGGAAAAGTCTCGTGTCTTTGAAACATGAAGCGTGCTAGCGCGCGGCGTTCGGAAACGAGCGTCCCGGTCTGTTCTTTTAGTACGCGTTTCTGCCCACGGAGATGAAGCGTTCTAGCGCGAGGCGTTGGAAAACTAGTGTCCCGGTGTTTCCTTTTAGTACGCGTTACGTCCTAGCGTGAGGCTTTGGAAAACAAATGTGTGGGTGATTTAGTACCGTGACTACATAAAACGACTACGACGACCGGAGACGCCAGACAGCCCGAGCGCGTTAGGGGCTTCGCCCCCAACAGCCATGTTGAAGTTGCAGGAGTCGGGAAGCGTGAGCCGGAGATCGTGCGCAAGATATCAGTGTTGGAGAAGGGTCGGACGAGGGCCCTGAAAAGCGCGATGCAGGGCGCGCAAGGCAAGGGAAACAACAGCGTGAAAGGAGGGTAGGCCGCTGCCGCACTTTGAACGGTCTCACTCCGTCCTCCTCTCCACGCCAGCTGCGCGATAGCGCGCTACTCCCTCCGTCCTCCTCTCCACGACAGCTGTGCGATAGCGCGCTGCTCCTCCGCCTCATCTCCACGCCAGCTGCGCGATTGCGCGCGCATGCGCGCCTCTCTCTCCATCCTCCTCTCCACGCCAGCGCTATATATAACCGCGTGCACGCGCCGCTGCCTCAGTTGCTTCGTCGGATGAGTCTCGCTCCGGCGTCTGATGAGTACCGACAGTCCTGCTAGCGGATTGGCTGACACAAGTTCTCAGCCAGCATCAGCCCACCAGTTAACAGAGCCGTTTGTCAGAGGGGAACCCTGAGGGGATGCGAAGCATCGCGGAGTTTCCAACAACGTTCACGCGACTTAGGGTAACCAACGCAAGTGAAAATAAAGGGAACTCGGCGATGCTTTGCATCACCTCAGGGTTCCCCTCGGGAAGGTGATGTAATTTTTTTGCAGTGCTTTATTTTATATCTTCTCCCCCACTTGCCGCATTTTGTGTTGAACTGGATAACACCTAGATACGGGCCACCCATGAACTGCACTTTTGCGGTGTTGTGTGCTCAAGATCCCAGGGCTACAACGTGTGATCTGGCGTCTGTGAGATGTGCATAATGCCGTCTTAGCTCTGACTCGGGCTTTTTTTTTTTTTGAGAGAGATAGAGAGAGAGAGAGAGTGCTGCAGACACTTGGGGTAATCTTTTAAAAATCCAGAGCTCGGACCACTCTTTTCCGCTGGTACTGTTCTCGCAAATACTGTACATATTATGTTCATAGTTTACCTTCGCGATACCCGGTGTAAGGCTTTTGCTTATTGGTGATTATTTTATTTTTAGTGCTTAATTCTCTATCTGCGGAATTGGTGTAACGTTATGTGATTGCCTTGCTTACTTTGGTGTGCGAATTATTAGTTTTTCGCTTTCCATGTTTATGGGTTCTCGGGAGGACATGTTTACACGTGATCTTTAATTCAATTTTAAATTCTGCGCATACAGTGAGCGGTGTATCGCGATATAGGTTTTTTTTTTAGAGCTGGAACTGCTGCGTTGTGTGATCTTTTGTGCCGAACTGACTTGAGAACTTTCTTTCTTCTGCTTCGTTTTATGTTCCTTTGCGCTTAGTTTTCCTTTTAAACTTTGTTTGGACGTCCTGCTGTTATGTACGTCGGGGGCTTTGTTTTTTTTTTAATCATCAAATTGGCTTTTTCTTAAAAATGTTTAGTTAGTTTTTCGCCCTATTTCTTTATTTTACATTGGCTTTATACCTGTCATAGCCTAGCTGGAGCAGGTCTCGTTCCCCACATTTCTTTGGTTCTTTTTCTTCAGAAGGGGAAGGGGGGAACATGGAATTGGAATTGGGTATCTAGCAATGTCCGAGTTTTGGGCACGCCGGCGGTAAGCGTTGGCCAATACGTAACGGGGGTTTATGCGGTGCTCTGTGGGTACAAGCCGCTGTGTGAGTACTTGCACTTGTACGAAACTAAAAGTTTTGGGGTGAGGGGGGGGGGGGATACTTTTTGACAAACCTGGCCGCCTAGTCGAACCCCCACTAGCGAAATCTCCTGTTCTGCTTCGATCTCACTTTCTATTTTCCTGTGCAACTACCAAGTATTATTCGCTTTTCGGACTATATAGGGTAGAGCGGTGAGGCTTAGGCGTGGACTAGTGCGTTTTCACTCTAAAAGCCTGGGATACGGGCTTTTGTTTCCCGTAAGGCCGGCAATGTTTTTTGCTGCAGTACGTTATCTTAGGCTAACTATACGAATTCATATAGGATAGTTTGGTATCTTTAGGTCGGTTTAGCCTACCAACCCCATTCTTTATGAACTGCACGAAGAAAATGTGAATGGGAGATGCGTCCATGTAACCAGGCTTATCAGATGCACAGAGGGGGGGGGGGGGGGGCGGAGCAGCAATGGGGTGTTGATGGTCTTTTCAGGCTTAATTATAGTAATTTCTACTATTGTTCCATTGACGTTCCAAACATCATTAAACTCTGTTTAATGTTACAGTGGTTACCTGTTACAATGGTACATGTTACAGTGGTTACACCCGAAACCACGGCGCTAGATAACGTCAGCGAAATCCCGGGGAAAGAGGGAGGGTCGCCATTGTCGGGGGGCCATGCCATGTAATGACGCCATGAAAAAGCTGAATAGGAGGTCCCGCAATTAGAGGCGGTAGTGCCCACTTTTCAGCCACCTTTGACGGAGGATCAAGCGCTATGCAGCGTATACACGGTTAACTATCATTAAGAAAACAGAGTTGATCGCATCCGCTGATATATGGGCACCAATCGCAACGGATAATTTCGTGATGAAGAACGCCGCTGAGAGTGGAGGCACGCCCTTATTACAACTGAAGTTGGTCCGGGTATTGAAATTAGGATACGGTATCGTATATATCCCAGCCGCGATAACCTGATTTCCAGCGGGTACGGATTTGATGGGGCTATCCACTTGAAATTCTCAGCGCGGTAGTACGGACTTCATATTTCAGCCGTGCTTATTTTCAACGAATTCTAGTTTCTCTTAGTAGCATTAAGATTGTCCAGCAGTTTTTTTTTTTTTTTTTCAGCAGTTCAGTTTTTTCCACCGAGCCTAGGAGTTGCGGAAAGCAGCTCTCCAGTTTCTTGCGGCTCTTCTGGCCTGGCACTCTGATTTGCTGCGGTGGCATTCGCTTTGCGTTGTATATCAAGCCAGACCGGCCGTGAACAAGCGATGGTGTCACTACTGCCTCCGAGATCACTGCAGAGTTTTAAAGATGATAGTCCTTCTTGGGATACTTCAACAGGGAAAATTTTGGTCTGTCTCTATGTCTGTCTGTCTGCCCCTCGAATCAGCCAGCCGGCCAAAGTGAAACAAAAGCTGCACAGTAGGTTTATATACCCACAGCCAAATAAGTCCGGTGGCAATGTCCATACTTGTAAACATTGTTGAACAAGAACAAACAATACGCAAATATGAGGGGAAAATCAATGCATAGGTGATAGTTGCAGTGTTCCTTCGTAAAAAAAATCATGGATGCTTGATTTTTGCGATACCAAATGAAATACTACATCCCCTGCGGGGAAAAAAAAAGTTATTTCTTTTGCAGTGCGCAGCCAGAAGTGGCGAAGACCGGAGATGCCGAGCGGAACGCGTTCCGCTCCCCGCTAGCAGACGACGCTCGCTTTCCTAGCGCAACTCACAACCGCAGCGCCGCGGTGGCGAGAGTCGCGGCCGGCCGCCTTCTCTCCACGGCCGCGGCGGGGAGATACAGAACTGAAACTAAAGCGTGGCAAACTGTTCGCATGGCGACGCAGTGAAACATCCCCCTCGCGAGGGGCACGATCAAATGCAGAGCATTTCCGGGGGCGCACGACGTTAAGTAGTTTGCGTTACGTTAATGTTGTTGCACTTGTGGCAACTGCTGACGAGAGAGCGCTCGTCAGCAGTAAAATTGGCAGCCTCGGCGCACGTTGAGTCCGAGAGAGGGGAGAGAGTGTCCTTGAAACGTGCCTGGGCGCGCTATCGAATGTTGATCGCGCCGATAGCGAAACGTCTGAGCCGGGCATGTCGAGGCGAGCGATGCGGACAACTACGGACGCCAAGAACGGGTGACATCGTGAGTTAAAGAAATGCTCTGCATTTAAAACTCACTCCGTCACCTGCTGTCACCCGCGCTATTATAGCTTCTGGTGGCATTTCAAGAAATCAAATGGCAAGTTACGAAAGGTTCCACTAGATAGGTTCCATGGTCTGCTCGGAACGCATGTGGAGAAGGGAAACGTAGTTCTATAAACGTTGAAGTAGGGCGCCTCGATTCACGAGCGTCTCCGCCGTACGGCTGCGCTGGCATCGACGAACCCGGCCGTGGAGCAGTGGAACGCGGTAAATTTAAATTGGCTTGAGCAAACCTCCAGGGTGTTTACCGTGGGAGGAGCGCGACGGGAGAGGAACAACATGAGAGGTGGAAGGGAAAGAGAAGGGAGGCATCTACTGGCAAATGTCGTCGACCTTTGCAACGAAAGGAGCAGATACGCAGCCATTTTTTTACAAGGATTAATAATAGCTTGGTGTCGTTTCGTAGCGGCCGCACGTGGTGAATGTGACGTCACGACACGAAGTTCACATTGTTTCATTCGGAGGATCGGAGCAACCGCTAAGTAGCGCAGTGAATTAAGTGCTAGAAAGGGACGGACATAACAAGTTCGCTAAACTCGGCGGGTAGGAAATGGTAAAAAAAAGGAAGGGGTGTTAAGAAGGGTCGGTGGTCTGATATATGTATTCTCGTGTTACTTGTCCACGCTGCGCACGAAGGTCACCGCTGTTTGATTAATGCGCATTGAGCGCACAACGCCGTGATAGCAGAAGCAATAAAAAGCGATTCGCCGTGTTTATTCAGATGGTTCAGCCAGTGCCCTAATTAGGTCCTACATTATTGAGCTCTGTGTTGTTCAAAGCAAAGGCAAGCTGCATCCATAGCCGACCTGGACATTGCTGAAGTTCATTCTGCCATCGCGCTCGAGGGACATAGCCTTTCAGGAGCACTCGAGACGTTTCGGTGTAGGGTTGCTATGAAGCACAAGGGACCGGATGGTTTGGTTTTGTACACCATTATAATGGTGCTCAGTCATCAGGCCAAGGCCTGCACGAGATATGCTCCCGGTAAGTGAAGTATTCCAGCACCCGGATACCATTACGGTGCGATTTTTCTCTGTTTGCTCTGTCTGGGATTTTTCTTTTTAAGTGAAATAGCAGCTGAAGGTTGTTAAAAACCGCAGTTTGCAAAACTTCGGCGCGGTTTGTGCAAGCTTTAAGGCAACCTTTACATTTCTTGTATCGCCTGCCTCTTGGCTTCGGCGGCTAGTATCAATAGCAAACTTGGAATTCGAAAACTTCTGTGTGCATATTTGTCGCTTTGACTTTGCTGGCGCAAAAAAAACATTACAGAGCCGGCAAACGGCACGAATACTGATGTAATCGCGTACCGTGTATAAGGCATTTCTAACGCAAAAAAAAAGTAAAAACTCAAAGAAATTACAAGCACCCACGAACAAACACAACATTACTAAACGATATTAACAAAACGCTCGCGAGAAGTAGATTGTTTCGTTTACCTTTTGTATTCTCCTTGTCAAACCTGTAGGCTCATGGCTGGAAGAGTCGTCCACACTGCTCAGAAATTCTTAGGATTCTCAGATGTATTTTATGCGCGTAAAATCACACCTTACAAATTCACGCCTATTCCGCATTGTTTGCGAGCACATTGAAAGGTTTTTTCCAAGTTTTCTCCAGCGTTCAATTGTGCGCTCAGAGGTACTGAGTCGGACATTAGCGGTCTCTCATTAGCACCCATAAGATGTGCTTAGGTCTCCAGTGCGAACATTCCCACCAGAGCCTCTGGTTGGCCCACCAGCGTATCTGTGAGGCCAATAGCCAGTTCTAATGGCACTTTATTGGTCCAACAGTGTTGGCCCAACAGTCCAACAGTCGGCCCAACAGGGAGGTATACTTTGATGGTGTTTATCGGCTGACCAGCCCGATCGGTTAACACCTACCGTAAAGAGTTGCGAAAGAACACCCACCCAAAATAGAGATATATCAAGTGAAAAAAAAAAAAAAACCGGGATGGGCGAGCTTTCGGGTCAGGTGCAAAAAAAACGACAAAAACATGGCCGCACCGCCAGCCTCAACTGCACAGAAATCAAGTAAAATACGAGGTAGGCAAAGTTCTGGATCCAGTGCGAAATGACGAATAAAGGACCGCATCGACAGATGAATAGGTGATTCGCGTTTATTTTGTTCACTCACCGACGCTAAAGGCATCGAACGGTGCCTCGCGGTCACAGTTGAACACGCGCTTATAGCACGTCGTCCACCATTTTGCCACGAGCGTCGGGTCCGCTCGTCGTTTCAGTGCTCCCCGAGGCCAGGTTCTGGTTGAACTCGCCGTCTTCAGAACCATCAAGGCTTGTCGAGATGCCTTACCGCTTTAACGACGCCGGGACGGTATCCCCCCGCTCTTCAATTTTTGCCATCTACTACCCCTTGCTCCTGCTCTTGCCAGACAAGTCGGCAGTGTTCGCGGCTTCAGGACATTTATGCTGAGGGAGCTCCCCGGGCTTTCGAAGGCGTCGAGGCTAGCGCGATTTTCGGGGGTTGACGATCTTTGGGGTATTTTGGTAAATTAAATATTTCACCCCGTAGGGGGGTGGCAGATGTTTCGGGGGAGGGCGTTCTCTCGGAGCTTTACTGTAGAGCTTCATTGTTGGTGTTAGCAACGCGACAAGAGGATCAGGCAGTGCCAACCTACCAGCTTGCAGGTGCTATGTCGGGCCTGAAAGATTCTGTTGGCTTGCAAACAAGGGGTGCTACGTTTTGTTTTAATAAAAGAAGCACAGATGGATCTAACATAGCGGGAAAAAATATCATTTCCGGGAAACTTTTCCCTTCAGTGAGGAACTGCTGTGGGCAACAGTAGAGGATGTCGCTGACCAGTCAGCATTACCTTTCAAAGCATAGTGTACTCTTTTATCAACTTGCGTGTGATGATCATTACAAGTGTGACTTCGTCAACAGCCAGTTTGAAGAAAGACTTGGAGGCGAAGGCTGCGTTTGGAAGAATTATGGAGTCTTGCAGAAATGAGCTTCTAACTTTGGCAAGGAGTATCCCGCTGAGAAACTTTGACCACTTGAATCAGGCAGGTATTGTTTACACTTCCTTCGCGGGAACTGCTTTGATTTTCTTGGGCAATATCTCAGTAATTAGATTTATTGAGCACTGATCACAACTATCTTGTCTACTGAGAAAGCGGAGAAAACGCAGATTGTTCTCAATTTCGTCATGAACAATGGTTTGGTGGCAGCAAAATTCGAAATTTTCTGAAGGGTAGCAACAGCCTGCGTGCATAGGAGCATATCTATGCATAAACGCACGCACGCATGTATGCCTACCCACACACACATGAGAATACACACATCCATAGTACGTACAGTCTTGGTCAAAATTTTCTAGGCCATTCCAAAAATGCGCAGGACACATAGAATTTAAGAACAAGTTACCTATCGAGCGAGTATGAAATAATTTATGCCGGAAAGCAGGAGCAAACACCTTTCTTTCTTACTGTCTTAAAATATTTTGGTAACAGTAAAATTTACACTTTTCCTCTGAATTCTGTGTAGCCCTATAAACCTTTGGCGTGACCTATATGAGCTTGAAAAGGACTGTACAGGTCCGCCCAGAAATAAATGTAGCACGGGAGTGGTGGCCGAACTAGAGTTCCTGTATATCGCGTAGCGCAAGAGTTGCGCGTCTGATTGCCACATGCCGCGGGTTCCAGTTCGACAAAAAAGTTATTTCTTTTGCAGTGCGCAGCCAGAAGTGGCGAAGACCGGAGATGCCGAGCGGAACGCGTTCCGCTCCCCGCTAGCAGACGACGCTCACTTTCCTAGCGCAACTCGCAACCGCAGCGACGCGGTGCGAGAGTCGCGGCCGGCCGCCTTCTCTCCACGGCCGCGGCGGGGAGATACGGAAACTGAAACTAAAGCAGTGGCAACTGTTCGCATGGCGACGCAGTGAAACATCCCCTCGCGAGGGCACGATCAATGCAGAGCATTTCCGGGGGCGCACGACGTTAAGTAGTTGCGTTACGTTAAGGTTGTTGCACTTGTGGCAACTGCTGACGAGAGAGCGCTCGTCACCAGTAAAATTGGCAGCCTCGGCGCACGTTGAGTCCGAGAGAGGGGAGAGAGTGTCCTTGAAACGTGCCTGGGCGCGCTATCGAATGTTGATCGCGCCGATAGCGAAACGTCTGAGCCGGGCATGTCGAGGCGAGCGATGCGGACAACTACGGACGCCAAGAACGGGTGACATCGTGAGTTAAAGAAATGCTCTGCATTTAAAAGCCCACTTTCAGTGCTGCGCACAGTCAGTTCTACTCAACTGGGCATCGGCGGTTGTGGAAGCCGCGGCAGCGGCGGCCGCTCATCTGATAAGCGGTCCAATATCGTGCGCCAGTTTTAAATGCAGAGCATTTCTTTAACTCACGATGTCACCCGTTCTAGGCGTCCGTAGTAGTCCGCATCGCTCGCCCCCTACACTATATAAAAAAAATAATACTTACCGGTGCCTGGTTTCGATACCACGACCCTGCGGGTGGAACGCAAGGTACATGGTGCTCTACCCACTGCGCCACAAAGCCGACACAGAATGGTAGGCTACGAACGCGCCTTATATCCTTGACTTATTCAAACTACGTCAAGAAGCTGCTGATACAACGCATTCACTACCTGTGGGCGGAACGCGAGGTACATGGTGCTCTTCCCACTGCGCCACAAAACCGACACAGAATCAAAGGCTACGAACGCGCCTTATATCCTTGACTCATTCAAACTACATCAAGAAGCTGCTGATACAATGCATTCACTACCACCAACTCCCCAAACACTAAACGTTAATGCAATACACCCACCCCCTATGCGACGCATTTACTCGAGTCCCCCTCGCGGGGAGATGGGCCCTTTTTTGCCCGGCCGCTCCTCGCCACTCCTCCTCGCCGCTGCCACTGTCGCGGCGGCCCGACGGGAGCTTTTTCACGCGAGAAGGGGGGCTTTATCGCACCACTTGGAACTAAAGATGGCGGATGGACGCGCAACTCTGCTCCACTAGGGAAGATATATACAGGAACTCTAGGCCGAACTGCATCGCTGCGCCACGTATGGGCGCCGACGGGAACCAAGGAGCGCCGGTCACGGCCGGGCTTGAGGAGCGGCGGGCGCGCACTTTCCTCCAGTCCGGCCGTGCGCCGGCCTGTTCGCACTGCCCCCGCCGCCCTATCTGATATGTGTAATCGCCGCTCTACTGGCGTGTCATTCTGGGCGTGACGGTCTTCAAAACGCCGCGCTAGGCTATATAGGGGCGCTGGTTGCATTCCCGCTTGCAGGCATCAGCGGCGACTGAATCTGCCGCTCTTGAACTAGATGAAGCTGTGCTACGCGCGCTAGGAAACGTGCCTTGTTGCGCGCTCTAAAGATCGGCATAAAATTGTAGGCCGCTGCGGTTTGCCATAGCATGTGTTTGCGATATAATTCATCGTAATCGGACAACAATATTGCCATGGACAATATAGAAAGCATATTCACAGAAATGTCTGTCATTCGAAAAAAAAAAAGCCATCCCGCTTCCAACACAGCTTTTTTTTTCCTTTTTTTTTCTTTTCTTTTTGGAAGGGGGGGGAGGGAGAGGCGGTTTCCAGAGTTATTGCTGCCAGTCAGTTCAGATCTGTTCCGAAGAAAGGAAAATTCAAGACACTCATGCGGTGGAAATTTTCTGCGGTGAAGAACGCTGTCAAGAGTAGATAAAATGTTGTCTTCTATAACAGCGTGCCTCATAGGGCGCTTATTTTGTTGTCGCATCAAAACCGACGTTGTTATTTTTAACGAGCACCTCCAACTAGTTAAGAAAAGGTTACAGCTTTGAATTAAACCTTTTGGCGCTGTTATGTCGATGGTATTTAGCCGATGCTTCGACACGCGCCATTAAAAACATTCAGGGCCCTTCCACTGTGCGAAGGATGGCCAGCGGAGCTGTGGTGCGTAATGGCGGAGTCATCTTAGCGGCTCATTGTAATATAATTTATTTCCTGATAGTTCCAGTAAAACAACAGTTACGGCCGTTTTCTGTAACCAAACTCCATCCGTAGACGACCATGAATTGACAGCAGACAGTAATGCTGTATCGTTTGACATCCTCAGTGTTAACTCAGAACACCAAATTTTGAGCCGTTTTCTGTAATCATATTCCCCGACGCGGCCCACGAAGAAGCACGAGCACTTACTAGCCGTGCTGGGCTCGCTCCCGCTCTCCACCACGGTTCTTGGTCGGTCCGCGATCGACTGCTCTCGTACCAAGAAGTCACAGAACATCACCGTCTCTCCCGCAGCCGCTATCCCCCTTCACCGCACCTCCCTCACCAACGCTCGGGAGCGCCAATGGTCAATTCCCGCGTCAGTCGTTCCCTCCTGCACAAAATCCATCCTTCGCAGTTCCCTACCCCCAACTGTGCCCTCTGTGACTCCCGTGACACTTCCACTCAGACAATGTGGCCTCTGCTCTCAACCCCCCCCCCTCCCCCACCCACCCAATCTGCAGCACTGAGCAGTGGGAGGACGCACTGGGCCACTCGCAGCCCTGCGGTGCAGCCACCGAGCCACCACGGTCGCCACCAGCCTTCGGCCGGCGGCGACAAAGCGTTCCTAAGCCGACTTGCTCAGAAAATAAAGGGATTTCTCTTTCTCTCCCTCAGTAGATGGCCATGCTTCACGGCGGAACACCAATGTGGGAAAGCCAGCCTACAAAGTCCAAAATTACACCGATCTTTTGCAAGCAGGCTTTGCCTCTAAGCACAGATTTACTGTTAGCAGATATTATATTAGGGGGAACAAGCCGTCTTCTATAAAATATGAAGGCCGCTGGACCACTTTATGTTTTTAGGATGTTTTCCCTCACTGGGATCAGTTTCTTTTTTTTTTTTTTGCGAGGAGGGGGGGTGGGGGGGGCGGGGGTCGGCGGAAGGAGCGTGACGCTATACCACACCTTGACTGTAGTAAAGCGCCGCCCTAGAACAGCTGCCGCTGTTAAAAATCTTTGCCTGACTCTGTAGCACAGCGATAGTTGTTTCAATTGGGCCAATATTCCTGAGGGTGCGGGAACAGAAATGGACTACATCCCAAGTCTTGACTGTTCTGGATAAGTTTGGTTTGGATATTTTGGATTGGCCACATGATAAAGCTTACCGTTACGTTCCCGTAAGTAATTTTAGGTCTTTTATTTCTGTAATTTATTACCTGTAGTTTTAGGGGTCCGGCATGTATTTGTTGTGTTTTTGACAGTTTTTGACATTTTTGATCATTACGTTTGCGCACTGCCACAAGTTCGTGACGTACCAATGGGGTTTATGAACACTCAGGGAGTAACCTACAAGCAGAGGCAAGCTTTTGCAGGCGACGTTGTTTGTCACCGTCCGCCTTCCTTGCGTATCGCCATCTTTGCCGCATGTATGAGTCCCTTTTATCTCTAGGACATCGTCTGCTTAGGCGGTGCTTCAGCGGCTCAGAATGGGGTCTTATAAATGATTTACGACCAAATAATTCAATAAAATGGGACTTGAGCGCGCCACTTTGAAGCCGGTTTTGGGTGATAGCTTCACTTACATTGGATGCAAATGTGAAGGAGGGCGTACTGCAGCTCCTTTATGCACGTGTGGCGCTGTTTTCGGTCCTTGTTCCTTTCACAATCTGTTGGAAGAACAGAATGCGCAAGCGTTCTCTGCCCCCTGGAAGGCACCTTTGAGATGCTTGCCCCTTAGAATGGGGGCGGATGTGAATGACTGCGTACTGCCATTCCATGTCCCCGGAACGGGCTAGCATCTTCTGTAGCCGACAGTCATTGTGGTGCACTTCGGCGCTCACGCAGTGCGAGCTTCGTCATGCAGCCAATAGATTTCCGTTGAGGACCAAATTTCCGCAGACTATATTTAGACTAACCAATTTGTAGTCCATTGGCAGTATCCTTTCCCTCCAAATGGCAATGGGATTTCATCTGTTTAACCGCAAAGAGGGATATTTCTCGGTTTCCCGTTTGGGGTGTGCTGTAAAATCGGAGCAGGACGGATATTTTCACGGAGAGAGTTTGTTTACTGAAAACAGCTGCCTCTCTTGTTTTAGCAAAACTATACAAAAACAAAATATATGACAATAGGCTGCTCAGGCGATTCTATCTCAGATCGAGTATGTGTCCCAGGTGTTTAGCAGCGGCCGGTGTTCCGTAATTGTGTGGGGTCCCATAACGAGGGACTGCCTTGGCCCTCTCAGTAGGTTTCCACGCCAACGAGCTCATCCCTAACGTAACGCCCTGAACGGGCCCTTCAAAGAGGGGTGCTACATCTTACAACATGATCCAAGCCCCTTCCGCACTTTCAAAGCCGTTTAGCGGCTACTGGAAGAGCGCGGTGTGCGGCTGTTCGAGTGACCTCCGAAATGGGGCCGATTTGCACCCCACAGAGGACATTTGGGGGCAAAGGAAATATAACTTTGCTCATCTCTACCTCACCGCGGCGTACGCCGACTATTTGTGGCTGGCTGTAAAGGCGGAGTGGGAAGCCCTCCGCCGAAACCGCGCCGGATTCCGAGTCAAGAGGTCCAACGCGTCAAAATGTTCATTATTGGATCTCTTGACTCGTTGGACCTCTTGTCACGTTGTACCTCTTGACTCTCCGTGGACCTCTTGACGCGGCTGAGGCGAGTCAAAAGGTCCAACGAGTCGAGAGGTCCAAGCTGTTAAAAATCACCGCTTCAAATCACCGCCACCTTTGGGCTTCAAGTCGCGGGGTTATTACGAAAAGTTGAAAGTATAACGCGTCTGTGTATATAAGTTTTGTATGTATATAATTGTGTATCGGTTGAAATTATAACGCCTCTGTGTATTAAAGTTTTGTATGTATATAATTGTGTATAGGTTGTGTGTATATTGCCGCAAGCATGTCTTGCCTTTTTCTTACCAGTGTTGCGACCGGGCGGGGGCACCCGATCCGAGCTCCGTGGCCTCCGACATACGAGTGGTAGCGTGTATGATGCGAGCGGCCAGCCGCTGTTGCAGCCGTGAAGAAGTCCAGAAGCCGTAGGCTAACGTAACTGTTTACTTCATAGCGAGAGGTGAGCCGAAGCAAAGAACAATGCCCCGACGGCGAGGTTACAATACAGGGACTCGAGCAGAGCGACAACATCGATTCGCTGCTCTAACAGGAATGGTTTACAACGCTTGGGAGCTCTATTTATACCCGAAAGCGGTAACGGTCAAACGCAACACGCTGGAACACGCACTACACTCTTTCCAGAGTTCGTAAGCTGTTCATAGCCTCGGGCACGTTGAGTCCGAGAGAGGGGAGAGAGGAGGACTCCGTTGCGATCACCGGGGCCTCTGTCCTTGAAGAGCGTGGAGACGAGCCACGCAGGCAGCCGCCGAAGTTCAGCCGCCGTAGGCAGCCGCCGAATGCGCAGAGAGCGAAGCGTCTGACGAGGCTTTGTCGCAACTTGTTGCCGACATGATTGCGCCTGTTTTCGAAGGCGCACGAGTGGCTTCGCCGCACAGCCGAGGAGTGATGCGGGGAAGTACTGCGGCGCTGGCCCATTCGTAACAGCTTCTCCGCCGGGGGTCCGAGATCCCGATGGATAAGGGTCTGCAACCGTTGTCCGGAGGGATGCTGTCGAAGTGAAGTGTTCGGCAGACGCTCGACTCCAGGCCTTGGCTGTACGACACCGTGCTGGAGCTTCACCGGGCGGGTCACTGGACGAGTAGTGGCTCCCCAAGAAACGTCTCTGGACTTGGTCAGAGCAAGCAACAGAACAACACAGGAAGACACAACCGCATCGCCGGCAAGTGCGAAGACAAATCAACACTGAAGATCTACCAGGCTTTTAGTTGCGAAAAAGTACGCTAATAACTAACTACACTAGTTATGTTTTTGCCCAGCAGTACTTTAGACACGTGAACAAACCTGAAAGTTGACATTTCGCTTGATTGGAAATGTCCCACACGAAAAGAAATGTAATCGTAAAGGGCGAAACCTGTTCCAGGAAAAACAATGAAATTGAGAAAGTCAGGCGTCTACAAGCCACTTCTCGCGCTGAGAGCTGCGATTCGAGCTCCCATCATTGCTCCGAGTTTTCCCCTTGTATCGCACTTTAGGTGCGCCCGTTCTCTGAAAGAGACTGCTGCGACCGCGTGAAAAGACACCGGTCGTCTTGTTCGACAAAGGTCGAGCGCGCGGAGGAGCGAACGAGATTTTCCAACGTTCAAACGAGAGGCGCGCACTCCCTTTTGGAGGCGGCGTTCCCTTGGCGCGAAGCGAGCTCACTGCTTGGCCTCTCGGCGTGCCCGCCCTGAAACGCGCGCCACAAGTACCCGCGGAAGTTTTCGCTATCTCCTCGTTGCTCGCCTTCTTACGAACGCGTTCGGCAAGCAAACGCCGGAACGCGTTTGCGTTCCTTCCCCTTGGCTGATCGGTTCCCGACTTCGGCTCAGTCACAAGAGAAACTGGAATCTCAACTAGCTCAGCCGATGTGGGCGTATCGTCGGGAGCATCAGCTGGAAGTGACACGGGCACGACGAGCTCTTTAGACACCGGGTAGCTTCGTACAGTCACTACCTCGTCGTCCCTCGCGCTTTCGGCGGCAGCCTCAGCACGCGAAGCCCGAAGCGTGTTCCCGTTCTGCTTCCTCACTGCCAGAACTACACTACAACTAAGCTGCCCTGTCTGATTCTCAAAAGACGGCTCAGCCGCCCGCGACACCTGAATCTCTACGAGCTCGGCTGGCCGTCGCTCGAGGTCAGCTACCTGAGCTGGTGGACACAACGGAATCGGCCTGCTCAGTGGCGAGATTTGTCATTTCTCCCAAATGAACCGTGCAAACCGTTCGCTCCTCGCTGCAGGCTTTGCCACTACAATCGCTCGTTTCCGCCCTACCGTCCGAAGGAACAACCTCCGTTTTCAGCGGACTCGTGCGGCGTCTCGGAAAGCTCATCGTTACGCATTCCTGCGAACGTCCGCTATCTCGCGAAGTGTTCACGTTCACGTCAGCAGCAGTTCCCTCGACGTTGCTGCGACCGCGTGAAAATGACAACCGGGCCGTTGTTTTCGACAAAGGCCGAGCGCGCGGAAGAAGCGAGCGAGATTTTCCAGCGTTCGAACGTAAGGCGTGCACTCCTTTTTGGAGGCGGCGTCCCCCTGGCGCGATGCGAGCTCACGGCTTCGCCCCTTCGCGTGCCTGCACTGAAACACGCGCCGCAAGTTGCGCGCAGAGGTTTTTCCCTCTATCCTTCTTGCTCGCCTTTTTACGAACGCGTTCGGCAAGCGAACATCGGAAACGTGTTTACGTTCTCTCCTCTAGGCTGATCGGTTCCCGTACTTCGGCTCAGCCGCAGTCGACACCGCAACCTCAGCTAGCTCCGCCGATGCTGGCCTATCTTCGGGAGCATCAGCTTGGAGTGAAAAGGGCACGACGTGCTCATTAGGCACCTGGTAGCTTTGAGCAGTCACTAACCTCGTTGTCCCTAGCGCTTTCGGCGACAGCCTCAGCAAGCGAACACCGAAGGGTGTTTTCGTTCTGTTTTGCGGCTGTCAAGGCTACGCTAGATCCAAGCTGCCCCTGTCTCAACAGACGGCTCAGCCTGCCCGCGACACCTGAATCTCTACGAGCTCGGCTGGCTGTTTGCTCGAGGTCAGCTACCTGAGCTGGTGGCAGGACGGAATCGGCTTGCTCAGTGGCGAGATCGTCATGACTCCCAGCTGAGCTGTGCAAACCGCTCGCTGCTTCGACTGCAGGCTCTGCCACCCCATCGCTCGTTTCTGTGCTACCCGATCCGAAGGAACAACCTCCCGTTTCAGCGGACTCGTGTTGTCTTCGGTAGCGCCATGGTTTACGCACTCCAGCGAAACCTCGCTATCTCGCGAAATGTTCATGTTCAGACCGGTAGCCATTCCAGGCGTCCCGCGAATTTGAACCGTCCGACACTCCGCCGAGATCTCCAAGAACCAACGCCGACACATGTATCGCACTCAGTGGACAGGCACTGCCCTCTGCCGCCTCTGCCGACAGTCTGAGGCTAATGCGCAGTCGTTATCTCTCTCAGCAACCTTGACGCGCTGGCGGGCAGCAACGGTCACCCATCCGACTCGCGCTCCCGAGCGTCCTGCTACTTTCTTTTCGTTACCGTGGCCAGTTTCTCTATCCACGACAACGAGGTCTTTTCGAGCAACGATTCTAACTCGGGCTTCACTTCTTGTTCGAGTTGAATTTCATGCTCTAGGTGCTTGTTCTCCCATTGGAGTCTCTCTCGCTCGAGCCTCTTTCTTTCCTTTCGGATTCGCTCGATATCGAGGTCGTACCATCGCATCTTTTCCTCGTGCTTGAGCTTGCGTTCCTGATCTTGTCTCTGCCACTCGAGCTCCTGTACTCGCTTTCTTTCCTCGCGTTCCTGCCTTTCGAGCTCCTCACGCTGACGCTCAGCCTCCGCCTGACGTTTAGCGGTCTCCCTGTCATTGATCAGCTCAATGCATTCCGACAGCTCGTCATCGTCAGCCCCAACAGCGAGTATAGCCTGTATCAGCTCTGGCTCTCTCAGCGCGTCCGTAACATCCAAGCGCAACTCTTTTGCAAGCTCCAACAACTGCGGTTTGTTCAACGTTTTCAAATTCATGGCCGGTCTAGAGTACTGCTTTCCCACTGCTCCAAAAATGTTTTGCGCGAATAACCCACGCGGCAAAAACACACGCCCTACCAGCTATCCTCAGAAGCCTGGTAAAACTCAGTGAAGACAAGTCCCGCACTCACCCTTGACCGCCGTGAATTCTGCGAAGTCCGAAGCCGCCTTGACGTCCGTGGTGTTGGGTCTCGCACCGCTGGCTTCAGGTGTTACGAAGTTGCCATCCCACCGCTGCCAACCAGTTGTTGCGACCGCGAAGGCCGACTGCAGCCGGGAAGACGTCCAGAGCCGATAGGCCAACGTAACTGTTAACTTCATAGCGAGAGGTGAGCCGAAGCCAAAGAACAATGCCCCGACGGGCGAGGTTACAATACAGGACTCGAACAGAGCGACAACATCGATTCGCTGCTCTAACAGGAATGGTTTACAACGCTTGGGAGCTCTATTTATACCCGAAAGCGGTAACGGTCAAACGCCAACACGCTGGAACACGCACTACACTCTTTCCAGAGTTCGTAAGCTGTTCATAGCCTCGGACACGTTGAGTCCGAGAGAGGGGAGAGAGGAGGACTCCGTTGCGATCACCGGGGCCTCTGTCCTTGAAGAGCGTGGAGACGAGCCACGCAGGCAGCCGCCGAAGTTCAGCCGCCGTAGGCAGCCGCCGAATGCGCAGAGAGCGAAGCGTCTGACGAGGTTTTGTCGCAACTTGTTGCCGACATGATTGCGCCTGTTTTCGAAGGCGCACGAGTGGCTTCGCCGCCCAGCCGAGGAGTGATGCGGGGAAGTACTGCGGCGCTGGCCCATTCGTAACACAAGCGTCTGGCCGCGCCAGGCTATTTTAGCTTTTTAGAGCTGAGCCGAGGTTTCATCTGTTTATTGTGCACCGCGCCGTGCGACCTCGTTTAATGGGAAGATGGTTTCCCCCTTTCAATACTTTTGTCTATCAAACGTCTCTTTGATGAACAATTTTCCCGATCCAGTTCAATTATTCGGGATATAATAACGCTGAAAACTAGATGCTCACCGGGCAAACACCGCTACATTTTAGTCGACGACGCTCGAGCGCGCACGTCACTTTGTAGGGCGCTTCTTGAACGTTTGTGTTTATTTGATTATTGCGGACATGTCATTCCATTTTAATATCATTCAACTGCTTAAAAAATGGTTCCTGTAACTGTGCGTTTCTGTTTCAATAAACATTCCTCATTACACCTTTCTCGAGTAAAATATTTAGCATAGCGCTTAAAGAGTAGCTAATTCACAGGGTGTGTCGGCGTTGGGAACTTGCTAGATGGAAGCTGAAATATTTTACTTTACAGGGACAAAAAAACGGGTATATGGTGCTACGCGTTGAAAGAAAATTAATTCAGTTTAGGGACTACAGCATTCGGCAACCTTTCAGAGGAGCCCTGATTGCTAGTCACGATTAAAAAAAAGAGAACACACGAGAACCCAGGACTGGTCCAAAGTACGCATGGAAGTACTGACGATTAAGAGTACTGAGATACTAAAAGGGAACGCTATACGTAAGATGCTGAAGTGCATTTCTATCGAATTGGTATAGTATGTGTCATAGAATGCGTAGACTGGAACGCCGACCCTAAATTCTAGAAGTCCAAAATATATCACTCAAGCAGTCGGTAACCGTCACCAGGAACCAAAATTAACAATATAACCGCGCAATCTGGAAAACAGTCTGCCTACTTTTCGCCAATAATCATATAGTAGTCGTATAGTACAGAATCATCAAAATAGCTAGAACAGTCCGTAACCATCACAAGCAGCCATTAATCGCTATGTAGACCCGCATAACTCAAAGGAGTACTGACACTAAATTTTCCTGTTACGTTTTTTTCGCTGCTCTGGGTACCTATTAGCCTACATTAGACGGTTGATAGCAGCCTAAACAATTATTTGCGGCGTCGTTTATTCGTATCAGTTTCAGTTTCACAAATCGAACGACGAGTGCCCGCCATGACAGGAAATAGCACTTGACGTCACCATTCTTGTCGCACCGCTGCGGGTCTGGACGCTCGCGCGAGCGACCGCACGCGCTCGCCCAGACCGGCCGAGGTATTCACCATCTCCGCGCGCCCGGGCAGCACGACGTCGGTCCCAGAACCATGACGTGAACACACAGTGTAGCAGCGCGCGCCAACCGCAGCCAGCGCGTCGGCTACGTCACGGGAGCCCCGACGTCGGCAGTTTGGGGCAAGTAGCAGATGATGTCATGCTGGCCCGCTCATGGCTTTCTCGTGAGGGCAGAGAGTAAAATGGATTTAAAATATGTTATCGGACCGGTTGTTGGAATTGTGGGGTTTCCGGAAAAACAAGCATTTGCATGAGGCGCGCTTGAAATTTTGGACTCCGATTAATTCGACCATACTACGAGATTTTATTTGGTCCGCCAATCTTTAAAACCGTTTTTGGTTTGTATCAAAAACGGCCCCGGGGGAAATCGAACCCAAAAAAAGCCTCGTGCTCAGCAGCGCAACGCCTTAGCCACTGAGCCACCGCGGCGGGTTTAAAATATGTTATACGGACCGGCTACTGTTGGAACTTGCTGAGAGATGTTTCCTGGAAAAAAGCAAGCATTTTACATAGTTATCTCAGCTTTGAAATTTCGTGTCCCTACTCCTTTAAACGACCAATATTACTACGAGATTTTATTGGATCCAGCCATTTTATAAAATATTTTATAAAAGGGTTAATGTATTAAGAACGGCTGAGGGGAAATTATAAATTGGAGAACACACAAAAAAAGAAAGGCTTGTTGGACCTTTCCACGCGTTGAACCTCTTGACGCGTTGGACCTTTCGACGCGTTGTACCTCTTGACCCAAATTGGACCTTTTGATTCGTTGTACCTCTTGACTCGGCTGTCACGTGACTATTGGACCTCTTGTCTCATTGGATCTCTTGACTCATTGGACCTCTTGACCACAAGCACGCCGGAAGCCAGGGCACGCTGAGGGTACGCCTCACTGCCCCTCAGGATTTATGACGTCATTAGGGTAAAAGGCGCCCGCATTTGCTATTGAACATGTGAATTGAACATAACTTTCTTTTGTAAGGAATTTTTATGTGATTTTTGTTTCAAAACATGCAAATTATTTTCATGTATTAAACACGTAAATGGATCGGACAGTCAAAATCCGGACGTTGCCCATTATTTCTCACGCACCCTCCAGAATACGAACCTAATTTTAAGTACTTTCACGATGCTAGACGGTTAGACCAGGTGTTTTTAACAGCGCAGTTGTTGTATGGCTGCGCTTCACTACCGTTGGCTATGGTATCTCGTCACGCTCTCTCTGGAGCAGGTTTTCCTGCCACAAAAAAAAAATAGTTCCCAGTATGGACACATGGATAAACCTTATCAGAACACCAAAAAAGGTACTAGGACCTCCATATTTTAGGAAGGATTTTATTGCCCCTTCCGAAATGCCTTCTAGCAACGCATTTGTGCGTACAGGTGAAGCCAACTAACAAAAATCGCTGCAAGCTTGGTTTTGTAAGCTGGCTTTCTCACATTGACTGTTGCGCAGTGAAGCATGACCACTTTTGGATATAGTATCGTTACAGAAAACGGCTCAAAATTTGGTGTTCCTGAGTTAACACTTAGGATGCAAACGATACAGCATTACTGTTCGCTGTCAATTCATGGTCGTCTACGGAGGGAGTTTGGTTACAGAAAACGGCCGTAACGGTTGTTTTACCAACTATCGGGAAATAAATTATATGACAATGAGCCGCTAAGCTTACGCACCACAGATTCGCTGGTCATCCTTCACATAGTGGAAGGGCCCTGAATGTTTTTAATGGCGCTTGTCGAAGCATCGACTAATTACCATCGACATAACAGTGCCAAAAGGTTTAATTCAAAGCTGTAACCTTTTCTTCACTAGTAGAAGGTGCTCGTTAAAAATAACAACGTCGGTTTTAATGCGACAACAAAATAAGCGCCCTATGAGGCACGCTGTAATAGAAGACAACGATTGTATCTCTTCTTGACAGCGTTCTTCACCGCAGAAAATTTCCACCGCATGGGTGTCTTGTAAATATCCTCCCTTCGAAACAGATCTGCACTGACTGGCAGCAATAACTCTGGAGAACCTCACCCCGATCCCCCCCCCTTCCCCCCCCCCCCCAAAAAAAAGAAAGCTGTGTTAGAAGCGGGGTGTTTTTTTCAAATAACAGACATTTCTGTGAATGTGCTTTCTATATTGTCCAGGGCAATATTGTTGTCGGATTGCGACTAATTATATCGCAAACACATGCAAACCGCAGCGGCCTACAATTTTATGCCGATCTTTACAGCGCGCAACAAGGCACGTTTCCGAGCGCGCGCAGCATAGCTTCATCTAGTTCAACAACGGCGGATTCGGTCGCCGCTGATGCCTGCAAGCGGCAATGCAACCAGCGCCCCTATATAGCCTAGCGCGGCATTTTGAAGACCGTCACGCCCAGAATGACACGCCAGCAGAGCGGCGATTACACACATCAGATAGGGCGGCGGGGGCAGTGCGAACGCACTCTTAGACCGGCGCTCCTTTGTTCCCGTCGGCGCCCATACGCGAGCAGCGATACAGTTCGGTCACCGCTCCCGTTCTCCGTTTACTTCTGCGCGGACCTGTATATACATACACAGATACATAGATGCATACGTACATACATACGTACATACATACATACATACATACATACATACATACATACATACATACATACATACATACATACATACATACATACATACATACATACATACATACATACATACATACATACATACATACATACATACATACATACATACATACATACATACATACATACATACATACATACATACATACATACATACATACATACATACATACATACATACATACATACATACATACATACATACATACATACATACATACATACATACATGGTGTCGCGAAATTCATGTCCCTCCTTGACGGGTTTTCGTGCCGCTCACCATTTTTGGGCCGAGAGGAGGAGTACCACGTAGCGAGGGAATGTTTTCGCCGCCATTGTCGCACCCGGGTCGGCTGGCCATGTGTTTCGGGGAGAGAGGTGGGTGAGAGTGCCGCGGCCTACGGAAGGCTGCGCCCCGCGAATTCTCGGAAGACGCGCGGCCCGGTGGGCTGTGTGCGTGGCGCAGCGCGGGGTTTGCGGGGAGAATGGGCTGAGAACTGGCGGTGGCCGGACGGACGGTCGGGACGCGGCGTCGGCCTTGAGGGCTGTGCTGGGGAGGCCGAGCGACGACGGCAGTGAACTCCGGGCCCCCGAAGATCGCCTCGAGGAGGTGAAAGTGCGCGGCCGAAGTTCGCCCAAATTGCGTCGCTGATGAGCGGCGCCCCACCACAGACGACCGACAGCCTCCGTCACCCCGGCGAGACCATCAGCCGGACCGCAGCTAAGATGTTCTCCCCTTCTCCACCCTTCTTCGGACTCTTTCTACTCGTCTTCTCTGTTGTATTTCTCTAAGTGGACTGCACGGGCTTCTTATCCGCCTCCTTCAGTGCACCACGCTGTATGTGTTCTTCGCGGGCCTTTGTTAGCAGTTGGGGGAAGCCTCCAACCCCGCCTATTGCACACTCTACTATCCCCTTCATTTACTGTCGCCTCCTTCTTGGGCTCGAAACGGCGAGTACCGTTTCATTCATTCTCATCAATGTGCTCAATGTCGGTCTCTTGGCAGCTCTAACCCCGACGGGGGGTCAACTGCAGTGTGTTATTAAGTTGTCAAACCTTCTGTCTGTCTGTTCTAGAATTCCTGTGTATGTGGATAAAGTAAATCTGCCTTGTTTTGAGACGGTTATCCCGTGCCCCGTCTCGTGCCTCACGCCAGCGGCCAATCAGGCGTGGACCTATCGCCGGTTAGCAGGTCCGAACCACATCCTCTATTAGTATCCAGGGGGGAGTTGTTTGTCGCTCCTCCCGTCCGAGACATCGGCCACTAAATTACTTCTCAATTCTGTGACACATACATACATACATACATACATACATACATACAGACAACATACATACATACATACATACATACATACATACTTACATACTTACATACATACATACATACATACATACATACATACATACATTACATACATACATACATACATTGATTGATTGTGGGGTTTAACGCACCGACGCAACGCAGGCGATGAGGCGCGCCGTAGTGGAGGGCTCCGGATTAATTTTGACCACCTGGGGATCTTTAACGTGCGCCGAAATCTCGTACACACGGGCGTTTTTGCTTTTCGCCTCCATCAGAAAGCGGCCGCCGCGGCGGAATCGAACCCGCGACCTCGTGCTCAGCAGCACAACGCCTTAGCCATACATACATACATACATACATACATACATACATACATACATACATACATACATACATACATACGCGCATGCACACACGCACGCACACACAGACACACAAATGCACACACACACACATGCACGCATACATACATACATACATACATACATACATACATTAGCCATAACATACATACATACAGCGAATCAGAATGGGAAATGAGAGGCTCGTTGAATTGAGACAGGAATACGGGTTGGCGGTCAAGAATGCCTCGGAAAGCAAAAGGGAGAATGCCAATGGGTCATTGAAACAGATGAAGAATTTGGAAAGACAGAAAGTGGGGAAAAAATACCCGCCGGGTGGCGTATTCCCAAACCATATCCCGTAGGGGCCCAGGCCGAACACACCCCCTTCAAACGGTGACGTCACAGCATGACGTCACTTCTCTCAGTGCGCGACTTCATGCGACGTGGATTTTTTTTTTTTTTTTGTCTCTCTCGTTTGGGGCGGCGGCCGATGGTTTCGCTCCGTGCGCGAGGGTGGGGCTGAGGCGCTGGGGAGCTGACGCACATTTAGTAAAAGTTAAAGACCCAACCACATGCAGCGTACTTTCGGCGTTTTCTCGCGTGGCGACGCGAGCTGACGCGCGAGCAACGCTGATGTCTACACTCGCCAGATATCCGTCGACGCAGCGCGAGAAAGCAGCGGAAAGCTGGCAGCGGCGGTCGGGTTTCACGTCCTTCTCGTGCTTTGGGGTCATTCCTTTCAGCAGAAGAGAATCAATTTCTTTTTAATTAACTTGCGGTTATCGGCTGCCTTGAGACAAATTGCAAGCTATTTCTGTTCGAAAGCGCTCATTCATTTGTGGCTTGTTTGGTTTTCATCAGGGAGATCGGGTATTTGCGATAGCTTTTTTTTAGTTAAATAAGGGAGCTCTGGCTACGTCGCTTGTAGTATTAGCATGATAAGGCTTAGCTGCAAGATTGGTGCGTGACGACCAAGCCTTCTCAACGCCAGAATGCTAGCGGCGCAGGCCATTCCATTCGTTGCTACCGTGGCTTGCATAGGGAAGACCGAGGTTTTGCGATAGCTTTTCTTGACTCAAATCAGGGAGCTGTGTAGTAATCATCGCTTGTAGTAATAGCATAACTGGCCTCGGATCCAAGATGGGTGCGTAAGAAACAAGCGTTACCACGGCTCAAATCTCTCAAACATGACCAAAGCAAATCACTCGACAATATTCGTTGGCAGTCTCTGTTTGGGTACCAAATTCTTGGGACCCTAGCCTTCTCCTGGCGTGGTCGAGCGGTTGCGCGCTAGGGTGCTGGCGTTTTGTTTTGAAAGTCCATGGTTCGAATCATGGCGAAACCTCGTTTTTTTTTTTTTTGCAAGTGAGGGTTTTACCGGCTTTTCTTTTTCAAGCTAAACAAAGGGGGCCAGAGGGCTTGCCGTTTAACCTACAAGTGACGTTCGACGGTACCCTCACTACCAAGGCAGCCACGAAATTTGCTTTGCTCACACTTTGAATACCCATGAAGCTGCAGTCGGTACATAACATCAACGTTAAATCAAGTTGCAAGTAAAGTTGTCCTAATTGCGCCTTCGTTCATCATCCTATCTTTGTTCAGATTTGACGGTAATGACACAATTATAAAAACGGATCAACACGCTCGCTGATGTTAACAGCCGATGAACGACCGACGTACGCGTGTGCTTTCGACCGATTGGGAGCAAACGTTCTGCGCTTCGGTACGGAATCCAAAAGACCACCCAAGATCAAAAAAACATTTCCGTCTTCACTGTAATGATCGAGAGTGTTCGCTTTCAGGAACGTAAACAATGACCACATGTACGTGAAAAAGCGTCCGCCTGCGCGCGCACTTAGAGCAACGCGCCCAGCGCTAGCTTAACTAGGAACAGGATGGAAGAAGAGCGTCTGCAGGCTCGCAAGAGAGTGCGGAGAGTTAGAAGCGAGAACAGGTACGCAAAGGTATAAGTTGAACACGCATATATCGAACTCCAAGGGGATCATATAAAAAAGTTCGATATATCGATAATTCGAAATATAAAATATGTCCATCTAAAGCTTATCTGAAAGCTCCGCAAATCACAGAGCTCTTCAAAGTCGCATCAAGCGGTAACTTGCTGCCCAGCGTTCGATATATCGAATGTGCCCGTGATCGGGAGCTCAATACACGCGTACAACAGCGCTATGCTTTTGCATGAGATTTCCAAGGGGATGTTCAGACTGTTCGATATAGACAATAATTCGATATATGCGTGTTCGATATACCCGTGTTCGACGTACAGTGCGCAACACCCTTGTCTATAACACTGAGTTTGACTTGAACTGGTTATCTCTCAAAACTGCGGACTTAAACTTGTCACAAAAAACGTTGAGGTTTTTTTTTTTTCAATTTTTTTTCGGCCGAGGCAAGATAAGGCTACAAGTACGAAACCTGTGTTATAGACAAGGGTGTTGCCCTCTGTACTTCGTGCTTGAAGCTTCCCAGCGCGTACGTAATGCTCGCGCACGGAGCGAAACCATCGACCGCCGCGAAGCAGCGCTACCACAAAAGAGCCAAACAAATTGTTGTCTTTAGTTTAACGAGAGTGCTTTCCGGAACGTATAGATACGAAAAGGTTAAAGTCCTAACCACATAGACGCGAAATCACGCGTCGCGCGAGCGTCGTTCGGCGGCAACGCACAAACACGGGCACTTTCAATCGCGATTGAAGTGAATCGCGATCGAGTTTTCGAACGCTCTCGACGCACTCCCGCTATAGTCACTATACTCCCGCTGCTACACGGCACGTTTCAATCGCGATTGAGAAGTTGCACCGGTTGCATTCGGGTACGCCAGACGGCGCCAGATGGCCCGCTTTCCGCTGCTTTCTCGCGCTGCGTCGACGCCGATATCTGGCGAGCGTAGACATTCGGCATTGCTCGCGCGTCAGCTCGCGTCGCCGCACGAGAAAACGCCGAAGGTACGCTGCATGTGGTTGGGCCTTTAACTTCTACTAAATGTGCGTCAGCTCCCCGGCGCCGCCGACCCCAGCTTCGCGCACGGAGCGAAGCCATCAGCTGCCGCCCAAACGAGAAAAAAAAAAAAAAATCTACGTCGCATGAAGTCGCGCTCGAAGAGAAAGTGACGTCACGCTGTGATGGCGCTGTTTGAAGGGGGCGGGGTCGGCCTGGGCCCCTACGGGATATGGTTTGGGAATACGCCGCCGGGCGGGATCCCAACCCACTACCTCCACAATATGCGTCTGGTGCGATGACCACTGCGCTACCGGCGGGGCTGTTTCCCCTCCACTTTCTACGGTGTTTATGTCAAGGTATGGTTGTTCCCTGTGCTTGGGGGTGTTAGCCAGCGCCACTTAGGCTACTCGGGGTGAAAGGTGCCTTCTTTTTAAGCCCCGGGTCGTGACTCGAGTGTCTACGACATGTCGAGAGTGGTAACACCCCCAAGCGCAGGAAACAAAAATACCTTAACATGAACTCCGGAGAAAGTGGAGGGGAAACAGCCCCGCCGGTAGTGTTGTGGTCATCGCACCAGACGCGTATTCTGGAGGTCGTGGGTTCGGATCCCACCCGGCGGGAATTTTTTCTCCACTTTCTGTCTTTCCAAAATTCGTCATCCGTTTCAATGACCCATTACATTCTCACCTTTGCTTTCCGAGGCATTCTTGACTCTGCCAATCCTTATTTCTACATACATACATACATACATACATACATACATACATACATACATACATACATACATACATACATACATACATACATACATACATACATACATACATACATACATACATACATACATACATACATACATACATAACACACACACGCACGCACACACAACCGAAGATCAACCAAAAAAGGTTGTCGTCTAATTTAACACTACGAATTGTTAAATGCAAGCACACCGCTCCTAGTTGACCTCGGCCGGGATTCCTTCAACTCAGCTTTACTGGCGGTTAATAGTAGGCCTCTTTACGCGACGTGATGGCAGGAACACCCACGACTCATGAAATTCATCGCAGGGTGTTGGCGGCGCACCCGAGGTTTTGCGGGGAAGAATCAGCAGGCACGTCATTCTTCTTGTTGTGATATCTTCGAAATTTCGGCTCTCCGTGCGCTGGTGCCCATTCACACGCATTTAACCTCGCGGCGTAAAGAGCTGAACTATGTTTCTGCTCTTGTTGTCCTGAATTGCAAATAATTACAAGCCGAATAACTGCACTCTATTGTCTATTTTCATACAGCGGCAAAAGGTATTCTGCAAGGTCTACAATGCTTGCAGGATGATCGACGCAGAGCCAAAGACCTCACAGGTAACAAATCGCAAATATTCAACTAAAGCCGCGCCTCTAAGCAACGTTCCAACCAATTTTCTCTGCCGAAGGCCACAACGCTTTCACTTCGTCCATCACCATTTAACAAGAGACACCAAACTGTCATGGTGTAGGCGGCCTATGTTCATCCAGCAATTCCGGGGAAACTGGTTGGAATTCCACCCGGGCACGAATTTAGCCATTTTGATGTCTTGTTTCATCTAGACCCCCTAGCTGTGCTAGGAACTTCCTTCAGAAGTTTGGCATCAACTCGAGCTTTCTTTGACCTGGTTTTTCTTTTTTGAGAAGTCGGCCATTTTGAATGCCATCAGCGATCCCGGGAGGCACGGTTTGGGCCTACCGAGGGAGCTATTCCTACCTAATGAGTAAGGAAACAATTGCAGAGATGCGTGTGACAAAATTAATTCCCGCTTTGTTTCATTTACCTTCTCACAGTTGTCAATGGAAAGTTCCGGAACCGTCCGCCATTTTTGCAATTGTTGAAGTAGCCAAAAAATCGCTTCGAATGGAGCTCGACACGGGGGCCGGGTCTCCATCATGGGAAAAAAAGCGTTTAATGAGCGCTTTCCTGAGCTAACAATAGAGCCCTCGGACGTTGTTCTCAGAACCCCTACTGGGGAAAAGCAACACCTGTCAAGGGTAAAGTTACCGTTCCGGTACAGTTTGGAAACCCGGGCAAGCGACCTTGCCGTTGTTTCTCGCCCCTGACCAGTGTCCTACACTCCTAGGAAGGAACTGGATTAGTGCTCTCGATCTAGACCTCACCGAAGTTCAGTCCATCAAGTCACTTTCGAGTGTGGACGAGCTGCTTTCGCGCTACAAGAGCGTGTTCTCCGAAGGTCCGGGAAACCCCTCAAGGGAGTGAAAGCCAAGCTATTCGTAAAGGAAGGTGCAGTTCCAAAGTTTTTCAAGCCCCGCACAATTCCGTTCGCACTTCAGGACAGGGTTGCCGAAAAGCTGGAAAAAATGCAACGCGAAGAAGTACTCGTACCTGTCAGAACGTCTGAATGGGCAGCCCCGATCTTTTCCAGTTGCGAAGGAAGACGGCAGCATTCGCGTGTGCGGAGATTTCAAGCTGACGATTAATCCTGTCGCGGTGCTAGAAAGGTACCCAGTGCCGAGAGTTGAGGACCTGGGGGCCAGGCTTTCCGGAGGTCAGAAGTTTACGAGGCTTGATTTGAAGGATGCGTACCAACAAGTGGAGCTGGACGAAGAATCGAGAACTTTGCACGATCAACACGCCGCAAGGTCTTTTTAAATACACCAGGCTTCCCTTCGGCGTTTCCTCGGCTCCAGCCATTTTTCAGAGAGAAATGGAGAACTTGCTGCAGGCCTTGCCTCACGTCGCCGTGTATTTCGACGACATCATTGTGACCGGAAAGAACGACGCCGAGCACTTCACAAAGTGAACCGTGTCCTGCAACGACTCGAAGATGCAGGCCTGAAGCTTAAGCTCGAAAAATGCACTTTCCTCGCCAACGAGGGGGGAGTACCTCGGACACGTCATCGACGCAGAGGGCCTCGCCCAACACCGAAAAAGGGTTTGAAGCAGTCTTGAAGGCCCCAAGCCCCGGGGGACGTCCGACAGCTGCAAAGCTACCTGGGGCCATCAACTTTTACGGGCGTTTTCTGCCAGACCTGTATCAGTGCTCCGACCGTTGTACTTGCTGCTCGTGAAAGACGCGCGGTGGAAGGGGAAAGGGGGGAAAGAGGGAAGAAGCTTTCAATAAAAGCAAGGAGCTGCTGACTTCCGCACCCGTCCTACAGCACTTCGACCCGACAAAGCCCATCGTCCTGAGCTGCGATGCTTCGCCGTACGGCGTGGGAGCTGTTCTCGCACAGCGAGACGAAACTGGAGAGACCCAGTGGCTTTTGCATCGCGTACCCTTTCCTGCCAGCAGAGCAGAAATACAGCCAACTCGACAAAGAAGCCTTGGCCATAATATTTGGAATCCCCAAATTTCCATCAATACCTGGGGGCCATGATTTCGAGGTAGTGAGGGATCACAAACCCTTGCGGGGAAACTGCTGGGACAGGAAAAAACCGATTCCGGAGCGGTCGTCGCCCCGTGATTAGATCAATTACGCTATCGGCGTTCAGATCCCAGCTCATCTACCGACCGGGAGCGTGCATCAGCAACGCCGACGCCTTGAGCCGGCTGCCGCTACCTGCACGAAAAACGTACGTCCCTCAGCCCTCAGATATCTTCATGCTTGAAGGATCCTATCCACGACTCCTGTCTCCTTCGACTATTTCGAAGGCAAACCCCTTTGTGACCCCGTACTGTCTCGTCTGCTTCGAGGTTACTGTCAGGTGACGAGATTCCGCAAGGAAAAGAATGGTCACTGTTTCAAAAATGCCAGACGGAGTTCAGCGTTCACGAGAACTGCGTTTTGCGGGGTGCCCGTGTTGTTATTCCCGAGTCCCTGCAGGCAGACGTTCTAAGCTTGCTCCACGAAACACATCCTGGAGTGGAGAAAATGAAAACAGTCGCGCGAAGCCACGTTGGGGGTGGAACGGACTTGACCAAGACATTACCGACAAAGGGAAACACTGCCAGGCATGCCAAGAAAACCAGCGCATGGGAAGGAGATTCAATCGACTCCCTGGCCGTTCCCTAAAAACCGTGGTCGCGACTACATGTGGACTTCGGCGGGCCATTCAGAGGGGCCCTTACTTCTTTTTTTTGGTCGACGCCTTTTCAAAATGGGTGGAAGTGGTCCCCGTGACTTCACCCTCTGCGGAGAGTACCATCAAGTGCCTGCGAAAAATTTTTTCCACGCACGGATTGCCGGATCAATTGTATCGGACAACGGCACTGCGTTTACCAGCGACAAGTACGCTGACTTCCTCGCTCGCAACGGGATTCGCAGAATTCTCGTTCCCCCTCCCCTCCTGCTTCGAAACGGCGCCGCCGAACGTGTCGTCCAAACCATCAAGTCGAAGCTCAAGAAAGCTCAGCCGGGGGATTTTCCCGACGAGCATCGACCGCATCCTCCTCTCCTACCGGACTACGAAGCACTCGTTGAAGGGTCGACACCCTCTGAGCTCCTCATGGGGCGAAAACTTCAAACAGCTCTCGACCGGCTGCATCCGAACCTGCGAGCAGACGTGGAGTTTAAATTACTCAAGCAGAAGCTTCGCTGTGACGAGAATGCCCCCAGGGCCCCCATGCCTTCGCCCCGGGGAGCCTGTATTCGCACGAAACTTTCGCCCAGGCCCCCCTTGGATTCCTGGAAATGCCCGGGGAAATTTCCCCAAGCTGTCTTCACTTGAGGGAGAGCTGCAAGACGGCACAGTCTGGAACAGACTGGGGACCACGTTCGACCGGGAATTGCCCCCCCTGCATTATTCCGGGCGACGAAGAGCCGCCGCAAACCACACTTGAAGCTGCCGAAAGCGGCCAGACCGACGCCCGGGGGCAACACAAACCGGATTTTACTGTTTATTTCCGCGCCCAGCCGAGCCCCCCTTCACAAGCAACGGGGCCAGACACGAAACTTGAACCGCAAGAGGGGTCGGACCGCCATCTTCGGCGTCGAGCCGACGACGGAAAGCCGCCAGTATTACGCACAGTGAAGACGGGCTCCCCAGGTGGTGAACTCGTCAAATGGGGGAGGAGTGTTATATTCGTGTATTCCACTGTACTACGAAGCGAGAGGCTGCAAGCGGGGGCCCCCTGTGCCCGCCACTGCTCCGCTTCTCGGGCGCGGGGCAAACGAGGGAGGGGCCTTTTAAACAATAAACGCTCCCCCGATTTCTAGCGGGGGAAGCCAGTCGTCTCTACGCCAGCATTGCGTCTGCCCTTCTTCGCGGCGCTCAGCGTGCCGCCCCGTTTGGGGCCTTCGTAACGTTTTCTTCCCCCTTTTTTCCCTTTAAAATTTTAAAAGTTTTCCTGATTTGTATAGGAAGTCTTCATTGCGCGATTTTTGTTGGAGTGGCCTCTGCTCTTTTCCATTTTGTGTCAAGAACACTGTCAAGGCAAGCTGTCAACCAAGGCAACCGGACAATGCGGACCACAATGATAATTACGCGGTGGCAGTTTAATCTGAAGAAGCCGTATCAATGTTCTTTTGGTACATGAAAAAATAATTATTAAATGTTAAACATTATAACTTGTGTGTTACTAACTTGAAAATCGTTCAAAGTACACAAAGAAATAAGAGTGGCCTGTACAAGGTAGTCAGCAGGTTTCGTAAAACCCGAAATTCATGCAGGAGCTTTGAATTTAACTGATAATCGGTCGCTTTTGTAGCCCATTATACGCTACAGAATCCTCCACCAAATTTGAAACTCCAAATAAACGTGTATCATGCGGCTGCCCGGCCCAATTTCGCTCCTTAGAAGCGTTGTACTAGCATCAAATATTTTTCAGCTCACATGAAGTGTAACGATTTTTAATGTAAAAAATCTCATGAATACGAACGTTTTAATTATCACCATCATCGTTTTTTCTAAAGAACACGTGGTTACAGAATTTTTCTACAGGAGTTAGGACAAGCATTAATTAGGAAGCCAAACAACGCATTATACTTGTCGTACGAAACAAATTTTATCATTATATTTTTGGGGAGCATGCTTTGAAAATTCTGATTCTGAAACAGCCCACAGGTTCCTTTAGAGCTTTTCATTTATTTTCTATTCACACCGATGTATTTAGCGGCTGCACGCGGCTGTGTGGATGAGTATGTGTTCCCCCCCAACAGGTAATGGACTGCGTTATAAAGGACGTACAAAACGAGGTAAGTGCTCCCACATTTTATTGACCTATATGCTCTCAGAAATCGCCGCAAGGGGGCTTCACCACAAAGCCCCAAAATGACCAGTTATCGGGAGGAAAAGTGCGAGCTTGGCTATTGACGAGGGCCAGCATCAGTGTATTACTGCGTGGCCAGACGCTCTTTGTTCGTCATCAGACGTATGGTGGCCATGGAGAAATCGTGTACTCCGTGGGCAGATGCTTGCCGTTCATCTGGGGACCTAGACTGGCCAAACAGAGAACGCCGCCCCCGTGGCTGGACGCTCGCAGTTCGTCTTCCGACCTCACCTGGCCAAAAAGGAAACAAGTAATCTGTGGCCGGACGCATGTTGTTTGTCGTCGGACGTATGGTGACCAATGGAAAAAACATGTTCTCTGTGGTCAGATGCTTGCCTTTGGTGTAAATACCTCTGCTGGACGAACAGACAACAAGTATTCCGTGACCAAATGCATGCCAAAGAACATAAGTTCTCTGGCAGTCCAAACTGTTCCAATGGCCAAACAGGCCAAGCGTCGGCCAAAAGCAAGCCAAAGGTTGGCCACGTTTTCTGTGCTGCCTGGGTAGTGCACAAAAATGGCATCTCCAGTCCATAAAGTTTGCTTTGCCGCAAGAAGGTTTGATGTGAGGGCATCGCGATATGTATGAAAACCTAGCTCCTTTCAGCTCCGCTTATAGGTGGTCACCTTAAAGGGTGTATAAGATGGGGCACATAGCGCACCAAAGACACACAAATGTAGTAGATATATTTTTAAAGTGTCGTTAAAGAGACCGTAAAGACAAAATACAAGTTTAGATCCTAAGAAATACTGCCTTGTCTGGATAAAAATGATACCAATTTTATCTCGAACTTCGAACCAATAACGAATATTTTAAACAAAACATGTGGAGCAGTGGTGACTGCCCAGCCACTTTCCGGCAACTCATCTCCGACGTCGCATAATTATGTTGGTGCGATTGACGGCCACCGAACTAACCCACCTCCATGACATCTGACTGGACGAATGTAGTGGGGCCTCTAGTTCCTTTTGACCACATCACATGAATGTTAAAGGGACCCTGCAACACTTTCGATAAGCGCTTTCACTCTTTCCTTCGCGTCTGGAACCACTGCGAAAGCTATAGTTATCGCCAGCACGGAGCGGCACTGCGTGATTTGCTCGTTGCACCGGATACGCCTTCCATTTCTGCTTTGTTTTTGTGGCTTTTTTTAAGTTGCTGTCGTAAACCGTTCATTGCTGCAACTAAAGGAAAACCGGCCAACAGCTGCTACATGATATCAGTGACGTAATTCGTGCGGTCGAAGAACGTCGAGACCGGGAAAGAGAGAAAAGTCTTTTTAGCGAGTTTTCAAGTTATCTGATGGGCATAGATGAGTAAATTTGGCTGAGGTACTTTGTGACCCCCTAATCTAAGTACTGGGCGTGTTGGGCGACTACGTTCTGCCAGCATTTAGGATTTCGAAAAAAGTTGAAAAAAGTGTTGCAGGGTCTCTTTAACGAGCATTTAACACACTGAAAATCACATTTTTGTGCGTGCCCATATGACGTCACTTCGATCTATAATACGTCATTGTAGCGTGAAATTTGAAAATTTTACCGAAGTTCTTGCGTTTTAATGCGTGGCATTCTTTGCCGAGCACCCCCACAGTCAGGACAGTGTAACGCCCTGCATTTGCACAATAATGCATATTTCGCGAAACTTCCAAGTTTAATCGTTGTAATAACGTGAATGGAGATAATTGGTGGGACGAAATTTTTAGAAACTAAAAAATAAGAAAAATATTTAACAAATACGGAAAATGTCAAAACGCATACCGCATGCCATTTCCACAATAATGCAGATTTCGCGAAAGTTCCACCTGTAATCATTATAAAAGCGTAAGTGTACATAATTGGACGAACGACATTTTGAAACACTTAAAAAATAAGAAAAATATAAAATAATTATGGAAAACGGCGAACCGTGTAACGCCCTGCATTTCCACAATAATGCAGATTTAGCGAAAGTTCCAAATGCAAGTGTTGTAATAACGTAAATGAAGATTAATGGGTAGGACAAAATTTTGAAAAACTAGAAAATAAGAAAAATAATAAAAAATTACAGAAAATGTCAAAATGTATACCGCATGGCATTTCCGCAATAACGTAGATTTCGGGAAAGTTCTACCTGTAATCGTTATAATAGCGTAAAGGGACATAATTGGTTGAACGAAATTTCGAAAACAAAAAAATTCGAAAAATATAAAATAAATATGGAAAATTTCGAACCTTGTAACTCCCTGCACATCCACAATAACGAAGATTTCGCTTAAGTTTCACCTGTAATCGTTATAATAGCGTAATTGGAGATAATTGGTCAGACAGGATTGAGAAAAACCAAAACGTTTGGCTGAAAAAAAAACTCACACTCAAGACAGGCGGCATAAAAATGCTACGCATTGCTAGATAATTCTCCGAATTTCTACAGGAATTTTTTCGGTTAAAAAACGTCTTTCGGGGATGGAATGGAGCTGAGTGAGGAACTGAAGCCTTGTTCTTTCAAAATAAAGTTGTATTTTGTCCACGCGGCCCCTTAAGTAGCCTAAACACACCGAAAAATTAATAGTCTGATCTGATAACAGCTGCTCAAGATTGGTCTTTATCTTATTCCATCTTTATTGCAGAAAAATGATTGCTCGCGGTAGGTATAAACACTTCTGACCACATAAAATAGCCGTGAGAATTGCGTTCGCATGCATTATGACGTTCAGTATGGTGACATTGTGGGGCTCATGTTAAGATCAGACCTGCCAAAAAACTGTAAATGGTGACGACTACAAACCCGTCAGCGGAAGATTTCGCAAAGCCTTGAGTACTTTCTTGGTTTTCCCAGGTAGCCATTTTAGTATGCTGACACTTGCCCACTCTCCCCACAGACTGGCACCTGGTTAACTTGCAACTACGCTCTGGAGCGAAGCCCGGACATAAAAGCTGCGGATAGGAAGCTGGTGGTGAGGCAGCCATGTTTCAGTAATATTGTAAAGATTGAAGTGCAACATACGATCATGAAGTGGGTTTTCCCTAGCTGATTGTACATGAAAAACTATCCGAGCAATCCCGCCTTAATGGCACTCACTCGTGATCGAGCACAAGTTCGGTGAAGCGGTTTACGAGAAAAGCGGCAAGCTGCATTTCAAGCAAGTAATATTTGCGGACCAAGCCTGTTTCGAATAAATTATATTTATTATGCTTCCATCATGGACTCATGTAAACGTGTCCCCTTATACGGTGAACCGTCAACTGAATGGCTGGAAAAATACATTTGTAGACTTCCTTTGAACACCGCCCGTACCTCAGGTATATCAGCACACCAGCCAAAGGGCTTTTAATCACTGGCTAGGAGTGCCTCGTCTTTAACCTTTGGCTATTTATTTCAAAAACGAAGCGGCGAAGCAGGCCGACTTCGCCGGCGGTAGCCAGGATTCGCGCGGGCCCAGCCAAGACGCTGTCGGTGGCGCTCGGAACGGACGGCATGCCACCGACCGGAAAGGTAGTACTGCGTTCGTCGGCCCTCTCCTGCGGGGAAGGCCACAGACGAGTCATTGATGAACCTGTGAATAGAGTGGTCGGTGCCGTTGTTGAAATGGGGATGGGACCCGTTAGCTCCGGCGGATGATTCCTCTTCGGGGGCCTCCTTAATTGAACGGCGCACTGCCCCCAAGTACACGAAGGAGTCCGTGCATATAACCGGCGGCCCCCGCATTTATTCAGTTATGAACGCTCGTTGGATTGATTTTTGCGATAGTAAGCGAAAAAAAAAGCCGTCACGCAAGAAAAAAATGGTGCGTTCGAAATTCCGCAGAAAGGCTCCAGTCGCGCAACAACAACAACAAAAAAAAAATACGCGTTCGAAATGACGGAAAACAGCTCCAGCATACAAAGTTAAAGCAAGCACAAAAAGAACTGAACTTACGCTGGCGCAGTTTCAGGCAGGGGACGCGCGAGCACTGCGAAGGCGGGAAATTTGAATTGCATATTCATCAAGAGAGGAGTGAGACAGGGCGGCAACGAGCGTGATGGGCTGGTAGCAGTGAGCGGATAACAGCGCCACCACCCATTATGATGAATCATTGCTCTGCACTTCCGGCAGCTTTCACATTGAATGAAACGACTTTAATTTTTTCTTCATGCATGCCTCTTCAATATGGCCAAACTTCTGCAAAAGAGGCAACGTGATGAGCGGTGTGCGCAGGAATCTGGGCTGTGCTGCTCGTCGCAGCGGTAGCAAGGCTTGTCCCATGTCAGATGCGCTGAATTCTTCTTAGGCACCTTCGCACCGGTTTTGTTCACCTCCGCGACGCTGCCTTTGATGCTCTGCTGTTGCAATTGGCCCTTTCGGAGCGTAGAGATATGTTCAACGTTGCTGGGAACGTAAAATCCTTTTCGGCGAAGAGACGTTGTTGCAGATAGGCACCTTGCAAAGGCCAAACGAATCTGTAACGTAACATGACATTGAGGGGTAGCGTTGTTGCATGCGGCCCTGACCCGTCTCCGCCAACAACGTCCGCCAGCAACGGTGTGCCGAAATTACATTGCGCCGCTAAAGTCTTAAGGGCGGCGACGTAAGCCTTGACAGACGCGCCTGGTAGCTGGTCGCGTTGTTGGAAACAATAGCGACTGTAGAGTTCCGAAGGCCTGGGGTCGAAGTGGTCTTCCAGACGAGAGACGATCTCCTCAAAAGGAACTTCACTGGGTCTTTGGGGCGCCACCAATGCTTTTACCGTCTCGTACGTAGTAGTCGGTCCGCAAAGCGTCAGAAAAACGGCACGTTTCCGATTGTCCTTCGAGATGCTGTTGGCTTCGAAGTAGAACTGATGCTGCTCCGACCACGAAGCCCAGCGGGTACCCGAAAACTCTTCGATGGAGCAGTGCGGCGCAATGCAGATGTAGTTCAATGCGTCACTTCTTAAAACTGCACATCCTCGTCGCCAGCGTCAAGTCTATAGGTCGTTTATTGCGGAAGCAAGTCAGAGACCTGCCGCTGGCTGCGACTAAAACATGAGGTCGAAACAAGCTGCTCGCTTTAGCGCCAGGGGCTCTACCGCGTGAACCCCAGGATACGTGAGCGCGTGTACACCTAACCCTGGTACGTAGCAGTATGTAGCAAATAACTTCCTAATTACGCGTCTAAATTCGCAAATTTCTTCAGCTCTCGGATGCAAAACAAACAGCGATTTTTATTCCCATCGCTCAGCTTCATCATACGTTCTGAGGTTTAACATTGCATTCATTGTGCTAATGTAAGATACTCTTTGTGTATCTTTCGTAATCACATCAAGTGGATCATTTAAGCAACACTCCTCCCGACACTGGATGTATACAAGGATGACGCTGCCTTTATGGCAGAATTAAGGTACAATATAACACGAAAAGAAACACCTTCAATCCAATAAATAATTTTGAATCTCCCGCGCACTAACACGACAGGGGGACAACAGACCAAGTGGGAAGCTTTTGAATCGGGCCGAGCATAATTGTTTTCGCGCAGTACATTGCCCTGCCCCTGAATACAACCGGACCCACCTAATACTCAAATTAAATATGTCATTTCAATAAGGGGTTCAAGCCTCTTGTTTTAAACTACTTTAAGTCCACGCGGGGAAGAAATGAAGGGAGGAAAACCACTCGGGACTTGCAAGCAAACATGCTTGACCAAATATTTATTGAACTAAATCCTGATTGGTGTGGCTTATGACTTTCAAGAAATCTGATACACAAAACTACACAAGGAGTGAAGCCGGACTGGTTGAGTAATACTTAGTGAAACAAATCATGAGCCATTCCTACCTCTTTTCGATGTCGACGCTATTCATTGAACTTCCTCGTTCTGACCATTGGAACTTTTGTTGTAAGCTGCGATTAATGTTTATAATTCTTTAGGGATTCTTTGTGACCTCTCCTTACACTTCATTTCAGCTTTGCGTTCGAAGACTGCACATGGAGAGCCTTCCAATCCAGGCCTTCGATGACGTCATCGCGCTGTCCTGGCACGTTGCTCGCACCTACGGATAGTATGGTAGAATGGTAAACCTACAGCATTAAAACACAACTTTATGCCCGGCGTGCCATCAATACTAGTGAATCTCACAGACATTTCTAACGATTCGTTGTTTGGTTAATACGCTTTGAAAATTTGAGAATATTGTGTAACTGGTTGTAGGTCTTAGCACGCGAGCGAAGTTTTAGTGCAAGTAACGACGTGAAAACGTGGAGCCAACTTGCCAGGAGCGGACTGCTCGCAGCGTAAAAACTTAGCAAATAAGATTTTGTGAAGCACAGAAGAGGGCAAGTGCGGCAACAGTGAGCTTTTTAAACGTTCTTGGTTGTTCGTAATTCGGACTATTCTAGAAAGATCTGTTGAACGACATATACTCAGTGGTATTGACGAAGCAGTTTACTGGAGCAAGTTTACACAAGGAAAAAGAAAAATACCGAATTCAAAAGCGAGAATTGCCATGTTCACTCACCTTCGTTAAACGTCGCTGCTTATGAAGCGCCCTGAATGATGACTGGTTATACAGTTACAGCCTTCGGGTATCAGTTAGTTGCTTACTGAGCCTTTGTAACGGGCGAAATTAGGCGGGTTGGAGGATCTCAGTAATTCGTCACAGCTCGAAGGACGGCAAGAAGGCACGGCAAGAAGGACGACGACGTAAGCGTTAAGATTTGCCACGAAAACTGGTACCCTGTGTTCGGTATTACGATGTTAGAAGGGCGGTAAGTTGTGAGAAAGTTTCTGATGAACAATAAAGCTGACATAGGGGATGTGTGGGATGTGAGAAGAGCCGACCTGCACGCCACCGAGAAACATGCAGGGGGGACCGTTTTACGCGCAGGCTTCGAATAAATGAATAGTAAACCAGTAATAGTCGATTCATCTCTTAACAAAATATAGACAAAAGATGCTGTAGTGTTGTGTACACAAAACCGATGTTAATATTGGTTACTTTTGCCTTAGTGGGACGATGCCGGAGTGAGAAGCGCATTATCGCACAGCTGGCGTGGAGAGGGATATGAGGAGGAGAGGTGCGGACGCCAACGGACAACGTACAATGGACAACGGACATAGCCCCGAGCAAAAGATGCTTTGCATCTAAAATACCCTCCACAACGCCGACATTATGGAGAGCTGGAAGGCAAGGGCCGGCATGGCGTGTGCGACGGGCTCAGATGCAAACCTTTGAACACATGTAGGCGCCACACCTCGGGCATAGATAGAGAAATGAAATCGACAAGCTCCATGAGAATGTTCACGGCTGTTGAGTCCAATAGGTGACGAAGCTGTGGCGGCTGTAACGATGATCTGGACAGCCTACGAAGTCTCTTAATGTAGCTGTCCGTTTTCGGGCATTCCATTAAATAGTGCAAAACCGCAGCGTCAGGCGCACCACAGAAGCCCTGACAGTTTGGCGTGAGTTGTAGACGGTGAAAATAATACGGAAACCGTCCGTGTCCGGTTATCAGGTGAGCAAGCCTCTTCGAAGGCAGAAATAGGAAGGAAGATCCGATACACTGGGGATCTATCGATATAATTCAGTGTGGCAGTTGTTGGTACTCTACGTCTCCTGCCATACCAAGCGACCGACCTTCATCAGCAAAGAGCGCACCCTGGTTTTCGACCACGTTCCACGAACCTCCTGTCCTCTTGTCGCAGCACTGCGGGCGATAGTATCCGTAAACTGATTCCCCCACACACCAAAGTCAGTTGGCACGTGGTATATATACAGGCAGTAAACTTGAACGTAGGGAAATAGTCTCTTTTAGGCGATTAATGGTAGCGGGCTGATTAAATGGGCTATTGAGAGCCAATAAAAGTGAAAGGCTGTCTGAGTAGATACTGATGGAGGAGGAAGGTCTGTCGTCCAAGAGAAACAGTACGAGTTGCTGCATGGCAATCACCTCGGTATCAAACGACATGGTCGGACACGCCAGACGGAACCGCCTCACCGCATACATATGGTCTGTTCCGTTCTAAATGACAAAGGCTGCTCCTGATGCAGTCGACGTGTGCGATCCGTCCGTGAAGGCTTGCAGCGTGGGGAAGTACAGCCTGCGGTTTGCTTCAGCTCTGGTGAGACGCTCGTAGCGGACACGAAGTCGTCGCGCAGGATGTGTGTCGACCTTGATGGGCAGGTGCACAGTCGGAAAAATCAAATGATGTTGTGTTGAAGGTAACTGGCTGCTGGTGATGAAACAACAGAAACATGCGCACTGTGATGTCTGGGTGGATGTGAAGCGGTAGCGCATTGGCAAGGGCTTCGAGGGTGGTGGTCCGTGTCGTAGTATACGCCCCGGTGACGGCGAATAATGAAGATCTGAGTAGCGAGTGTACCCGGGCTTTCAGTAGATGGTGTTGGTTGATGTGCTACTATGCAGGCGCTGCGTATGATACTGCGGGTAGGACCACAAGGTGATGTAACTGACGGAGGTGAGATCGACTGACTATTGTATGCATGCGGGCAAATCGTGTGAGCTAAACTGTTCTCTTCTCAACCAGGAATTTCAAGTGGTTTGTGTGCTCCACGAATGTGAGGTGACTGTCGAAAATCACTCCGAGGAGTATCATTTCCGTCACCTACTTGATAACTGCGCCATTGAGCTTGATGGTAGGTTTCCTAATAGCCCCGCGGTCACCCTTGGAGACAAGGAGGCAGCAGCCTTTAGCAGGGTTCAACTTAATTTTGCGGCTCCAGCCCAACTATCTTAGAGAGGGCTAGGTCAGAAGTCGCCTCCAATTGTCGTGTATACGAGCATGAATAATGATCACGGTGTCATCCGCATACGCTTGGATATATGCATCTTGAGGCATGGGCAGGAAAAGCATATCATACACATATGCGTTCCAGAAAAGTGGGCTGATAGGAGAGCCCTGAGGAGAGCCTTTTGAAGTGGCGTGGGCAATGCTTCCTGGAAATGTCTCAAAGGAGACGATGCGACCCTTTAGAAGCGATCTCAGAAGCTCGTAAATCGTGCGGAGACAATGGTGAGATTGAAAAAATAATAGACGAGGATGCCAGATGCTACCCTAATGCGCCTGTAAAATCTAGTGATATTACGACTGAAAGTCCATCGCTGTCTTTATGTTGCTGCAGGCGATTGCGTAAAGCAAATAAGGCAGACGTTGTGCTTTGACCGGCAGTGAAACCATATTGCGTCCTGGTTTTAACGGAAAGGTGACACGCGCTTGTTTCCAGTGAGGGGGAAAGTGGCCAATCGCAAGAGAAGAATTGAAAAGACACAATAAAAAATATGGAATACGATGAACCAAGAGACGAACCATGGGAGTTGTGACACCTTCGAGACATGGCGCTGCATTAGCGTTTAGATTTCGAGAGGCCAATTGCAGTTCTTCTAGCGGGAATGTATCAACTTGTGCTTCCGTGGTGTATGGAGTTGAAGCCACTATCGTTCTCATTGCCATCTGGGCCAGGGTATCATCACATTCATGAGCAGGAAAGCGAGTCGTCATAAGTAGATCCTCCGAATGTATTGTGGATGCTGTCGAAGTGTTGTCGGTCACATGTAGTGAAGGTAAAACCGGGAGAGCTCTAAGTTGGTGAAACGCCACGTTAAAAGGTAGTCCAAAAAGCTTGCCGGATGCTCTAGGGCACGCCTGCCGCACAGCCTTGTCGTTTGCAAGCTGAATATCTTCCCTGTAAGCAGCAAGTTGCCGATAGTAAATAAATTTATAATCCGCTCGTAAAAAGGGGTCACGACATTGCTGGTACCGGCGGCGCAACACCCGCACGGCTGATCTTTCTCTCGCAATGGCGTCACTCCGCCACATGTTTCCCTGTGCTGCTTCGGAACTTTCAAACTTTCTTTTGAGACAGTCCAGCTTAGAGTAAAATATGTCCAATGACGCGTTGAGGGAGCTTGGTGTAGCAATATCCTGGTGGGTGAAACCTTGAATCTAATCATCATTTGCTAATTCTTCAACCAGATGTTGTAATGCGGCCTTGGTTAAGCGTTTTTTCTGCGGTAATTGCACCATTCTGGGACCAAATACCCCATATTTATGATCACATAGAGTTGGTGTGTCTCGCACTTCCCACAAGGGGCTGCCATCCCAGATTGATCCGGAAACGACGGTAAGATCAATCCAAGACTCTGAATAGGCATTCTGAAATGTTGCTAGGGAGATAGGGTCGTTTAATATTCGGAGTTGCGCCCCATGAATGAAATGAGCAAGTTGAATGCCGTAGGAGTTTAGAACGCTGACACCCCTAAGAGGATTCCTGGCATTACAATCACCGCCAGCACAGAGTTCGGTACACAGTGGAGCTTCAGAACGTCGTCAATGCCGGAAAACGTAAAGTCAAGAGGTACAGATGGAGCCGCGTAAACGGCTATTAGGAACAAGGTGAACTCTTGGTACTGAAGTAGGAAAGTCACGATGTATGGAGACACTGCCAACGGAAATACACCGAATCTCCGCTTCTGCATGACAACCATACAACACAGGGTGGCTGAGTTAAGGAGAGGGAGCCAATTGTGCGGCACTCGGGGCACGGCTGATCCACGAGCGTAGGGGTCAGAGACAACAGCCACATCTATGTGCTCCGCTTAGATGAAATCAACAAGGTGAGAAGTAGCTGCACGGGTGTGATCCAAATATGACTGAATAAATTTTAAGGAAGTCATTTGATTTTTTTGTTACGGTGAGCCAGAAACCAAAAGTTGTTTTATGCAGAGACAACGGAGGAAGACCAAGATGTCTGGGTGCATTCATAAATGGTTTTTTGACGCATGCGCGAGACCCTTGATTCTACAGTGTTGCAGCAAGGCGCATTAATGACGTGATCTGAACGACGCCCTTCTGCGCGACACTCCCTGCAAACAACCGTTTCCTTGCGAGATGAAGTGCAGCCCGCAGCAGCATGCTCTTCGGCGCAGTATTTGCAGCAAACACTTTCGGAATTGCATCGTGTCGCTACGTGACCATACGTACAGCAGCGGCTGCACGCTGCCAAGTAAAAATTTTCCTTTATGGGACATAACGTCCATCCTACCAATAGACGGTCCTTTTTTTTTTTCAAGATGTTGCATTCAGAAGGCGAAACTTCGCCGATATGTACGTTGTTGCCCTTGCGGTCTTTGAAATAAGTTGTGTGTTTGAAGTCTTCTTCTGGAATCTCTAATCCATTTCGAGCATTGATGTTCGTGTGGAGTATGCCGGAAACAACGCCTGGGTCAACTCCACTGACCTTAAACTGGGGAAGGCGGCGTGGAGGGCGGGTGACTTTGATTGCAGCTTTCAATTGTACATTTCCTTCAATGGCTTTTTTCCAAATTATCAATGAATGCGCGGTCTGCAGATATCACTGTGAGCCCTGAACGGTTCGGGATAAGTTTCACCTGTTTGTCACCAATGCCTGATGAATCATTTCCGAAAGTCGCTTTTCGCAATGTGATAGTTTCGGCGCCGGGTCGAACAGAAGGAGAAAAGGAGTGATGTGCAGTACATGATTCGGAGCCGAGGCGAAGCTAGCTGCGCTATCCGGACGTTGTTCCGTGGGCCGCGGAGGGGCAAACGACGGTGCGGGAACCTGAGAGCCACGCAAGACACTCTGGTGATCTCTAACAGCGTTCACATAGTACCGCCGTGGCGTAGAAGGTTGGTGGGCGGCTTCACACCCTCGGCACTCAGCTAGCTGCGAATGAAGTTCGTCAATTGTACCCTCAGAACGAGAAAGCTTTGTGCGAAGCCCAATGAACATTGCCTGAATGTCAAAAAACACTTTCATGATTCTTTCACGCGAGGGACATGGCACTTTGTGCTTGCTGTCGCTGAGACTATTAATTAGTAGCTTCCATTTGTCACAGAGAAGAGAGGTATCTTCCTCTTTTTCTGTCGATAATCCCTCCAAAAGGTATGTTGAAGATACCGGAGAACTTCCACCGCCACTGGTATCGGCTGAAGCATGTCCCCGCGGGGTATTGTCCCCCTCCAGCTGATGATACGTATCAAGGAGATTGCCTACTGGTAAAGATTCATGTTCGCGAGGAAGCAGAGCGATGTCGCCGGCTACAAGCGAGCCTCGAGATGTTGAGCGGAGCGTGCAGAATGCCCGAAAGCCATATTATAGCCGGCAAAAGGTCCTGTCCAGACTCCAGATTTGTAGGAAAAAGCTTGCTAGGTGAAGCCAGGACGTGGTCAAAGCCTAACCGCACACCGGGTTCCCGCGAAGCAACTACACGGCCTCAAAAGAAGACTGGTGCGCTCACCGCCGATGCTTGAGATGTTACGGCGATGGATCGCAGTGCTGGTTGTCGATCTCCTAGCATGGGAAATTGAAAGACGCGTTCCGAACACAAAGCCGAAAAATCACTGATTCGTTTTTTTAGTGAAGAGATTGACCTCTCTATTGACCACAGGGTAGAACATACGCACAGTAGTGTGTTGGTCAAAATATTCTCCCCGGGATTTTCTATTTGGTGCGCGTCCCAAAATTCAGTGTGGCCAACCCTTACCGCATACAGTCGCTAGGGCTGGAGCCAGTCACACCGTCAGTGCGGATGCCTGCTGCGTAAATACCAGTAACGGAATGGTAATCTTCGTAATCCACATCACCCACCCTCGGGCCGTGGGAGGCCGCGCTGTGCAGTTCGAACCCTGATGACCAGCGACAGCTGGTGAACCCGCGACAGGGGCCCCGGACTGAGGGCTTCTCCAGATTTCTAGCGCGAACCTCTTTGGTTTGAAATGAATACTTTACCGCCGCCACCACCACCACCACCGTGGAAAATACAAAACGGAAAGGGGCATCTTTATGCATAAGAACTTTCCATGGCTGACACAATAACAAGCAGTGTAATCGTCTGCGACATTATTATTGACTTTGCAAGACACAAAAAGTACTGGTTCCTGGCTTTGTCTGGGGCAACTTTAAACTCGACTGCTACAACCACTGTCACTCGACCACATGGTACAAATCGTGTTCGTATTTCGCCTTGGCCAAAAAAAAAAAAAGAATTACACTGCGATCCCTATAAAAACAACGAAACATTGCGTGCATTCAGAAGGCGTACGTTTAAGCAACCGCTTCACTGGAGATCCATTTTTGCAAGGTCACGATGGCGTCATTTTTTTTATATATGAATGAGATACTGGGTATTTATTATTCCATTGTCTAAAGTACCGTTCTCAGGTTTAACGAATGCAAAAAATGGGTGTACAACGTTTCATAAAATCTACGGATGGTTATGCGGTCGAAGTCTATGGCGTACACGAGAACACGGAGTTGAAGCTCGGGTCATTTTGGACGGCGAAATTTATCCTGAAAAAAGAAAATAGGATCATTAGGATCATCACCTTGTTTGCACAATTTTCGATTATTATTCCGCAATAGATAGACACGTCTAGCCCTAGATCCCAAAACATCATGGTGTTTAGCTGCTGAGCATAAGGGCGGATTCAGGACGTGGTGTCCGTTTTTTCCGGGTTGAGCTGAAAACGGAAACGCTTGTGCGTGAATGTTTAGGGATGCACCTCAAATTATCCAAGTATAAGTTATTCGAGCCGCATGTAGCTTTCGTGTGTAAAACAACAGTATTAACCTTTAATAAAATATGCACGGAGGCAGTTGGGAACAAAAATGAAGTTTGGTGACACACTTTCCCGTTGCCCCGTTACTTGTTTTCATAACACACTAAAGGTCGCACAGGCCGCAAAATTGTGTCATAACAGCATTCAGATATTCCGTTCATTCGCTTGAATTCACCCGCTGAGAACTTCTTGTTGTTAGGTTGACAGCATACCCACGTTCGAATTGAACAAACACCATATGGAAAGGAAAGGACAGAGGGCTGTTTTTTTCTCCGAACTAGAAAAATCCCCGGAGGACGTTTCTAGGCTCCCCTCTGGTCCCTGACTCTCGTAATGAAATTGCAACCAAAAGGCGCGCGGGACGTCTATTACTTTGCGCTCAGATATTTTCATCTGCTTTCTATTTGTCAAACTTGCACAAGTTTGTTCATGGCGAAAGAAGGGTGCTCACACATGGACGTGCCCCTTAGGGCACATCACCCATGATTGTCCCCCATAGGATTATCAAAAAGACAGGGCCAAAATTGATGCCCCCGTCACCGCCAGAGATTTGCACACGGGTGTTTCAAGGTGAGCGGCATCTTCCTGAGCGCGCCAAATGATCTGCACTTGTTTGCGCAGCCGTACTAAACCATTTGCGCTTCCGTGTCAAACACGCTCGGTGTCAACAGTAAGTGAGCTGAGCCGATGGGCCCACAGCCGCACATGACGGCGAAAAATTGTATTGTTTACTGCTCATCGCAGCATGAAAACCCCTACCATGAAATTGCGTAAACCTGTGCGAGAAATGGTGCCTAGAGGAGGAAATAGCCCAGATAGAGACTAATTTCTCGGGAATAAAATTTTATTCCATACACAATCCTCAAAGGATTGTGTTTGCAATAAAATTTTAGCGCTGTGGTTTGTCGTCTCTTTTCTTAGTGTCCTTGTGTAAGTGCGCTTCCATCAAGAGGTTCCACAATCCTTAAAGGGTCCATGCAGACAAAACACACGTTTGGTTCATTCGAAAGATTGCCTCATTATAATCCTACTGAAACCACTTTCAAGGCACACTTCGCCCAAATAAGGTAAATAATTAGGAAAAAAGGGAATGGCCATGTGACCCCCAAGCTCGTTACCCGCAACAGAACCTATTATTTCATATGCCAGCTGTGCGATTGGCTGAGGCCGGCAAAAGCAAACACAAATTAGGCAGGGCTTATAAGCTTTCCGAACGAGTTATTTCTGCCTAAATGTAATGCATATTCATTTTACAGCAGTAAGAATGGTGCAGTAAGCAATGAAATTTACGAAAATGCACGTAAACATAGAATTACCCATGCGCACTGCTGTTGGTACTGGGTGCACTATGCTTGTTTTATCTGCACAGCAGTCCGCCGCTTTGGAGTTGCCTTACATTACACTGGCCGATTGGCGAAACCCTGTTTGTCGAGCATGCCCCCTGTTTCACGAAACGATTACTTTCTACCCTAAGAAAAACAAGCCAGGTGCAAATACGGTCAAAAGCAAAGTAACGGCGGACAATGGTCCGCGGCTCCTTATGGTAGCGCTATCTGGGAGGACTGAGGTAAGCAAGGCTGCACAGCCTAATGACGCACTGTAAGTTCGTCTGAATACCAACCCTTGTGGCTTCATGGCAGACGTCACGAAAACTCACGATTTGACGGGAGAAACAAAATTTTAGCCTAGATTAATTAATTTCTCAGTGAATAGGGCATCGTTTGCTGCCGGACAAGCGCTCGGGGCACTATAGAACACGAAATCTTTCGAATAAAACAAACTTGTATTTTGTCTGCATGGCCCGTTTAGTGAAAAGTAGGCGCCAGAAATTGTGAATGACAACGTAGGCGTCGGAAAAACTTGCTACTACTTACTCTTGCTGAGGAGGCAGTCCATAATCATAAACAGCCTGCAAAATGCTGGTGTTCCCTTGGTAAAATCGACAAGCGGCCTGCAGAGAGATGGGGGGAAACTTGTCATATTCAAGCCTTTTTAACCGCCTGTTCAGTCTCATCAGCAGAGCACTGACTGAAGCAAACCCCGTGTAGTCATGGCGCAGGCAAGGCTAAAGGCACGAGTTCAGACTGTTGTCGCAGCTTTCGCAATGTCTTTAAGTAATGACGTCACTGTACGTTTCAGCGTACAGCGTATGTATGTATGTATGTATGTATGTATGTATGTATGTATGTATGTATGTATGTATGTATGTATGTATGTATGTATGTATGTATGTATGTATGTATGTATGTATGTATGTATGTATGTTATCGGTCGCGTCATGAACTTCTCTAATGACGTCATACCAAGGCTTGCACTGTGGCCCAACGCCAATGTTATCGGTTTTTTATTATTTTCTGAAATGTGTCCATCAGGCCTTGATTTTTTGTCGCATTTAATGTTTCGTGTGTGCGAGACAGCATAAGGCCCTTTCAGTGTCCTTGGGCACGCCCACAAACGATCGATCGATCGATTGATTGTTGGGTGTAATACGCCGAAGCTGCACCTGGGCTACGAGGCGCGCCGTAGTGGAGGATTCCGGATTAATTTCTACCCCCTGGGGACTGTTATCGTGCGCCGAAAACTCGATGCCCGGGCGTTTTCGCATATCGCCTCCATCAGAAAAGCAGCCACCACTGCCGCGATAGAACCCGCGTCGTTGGGCTCGACCGATCGATCGATCTATCGATCGATCGATTGATTGATTGATTGATTGATTGATTGATTGATTGATTGATTGATTGATTGATTGATTGATTGATATTGTGCACGTAGTACCACTTCTCAGCAAAAAATTTGGCTCAAAGTAAGAACTGGCATCACAGTCTTGTATATTGTCTTGCACAGTCATACAGTCTTGCATATTGTCTTGCATTGTCATACAGCCTTGCACAGTCTTGCTGTATGGCTTTGCAGTTAGTCACTGTGATCTGACGAATGCCTCACCGATTCCTGTGAAGTTCGAAGAGGCTACTAGTGACTGCAGTTTGTCGCAGTCATACCTCTGACGGTTTTCTCCAGTTGAAAGTAGGTAACCCTATATTTGACACTTTTGTGCAAGTCCTTAGTTCACGTGTAACGAGCTGATGGAGGGAAAATACTACGCGCCGATCGCGGCCGCAACTGTCCCAATGACCTCGCGCTCATTTCTAATGGATTTCACACGATAATGTCTGCAAATTGACGGGGAGGATCGTTGCGAAGGGAGCCACACTTTAGAATAGATTTTTCTAGTTGAGAACGCTGGCACATCGGAAGAAAAATGTTTTAACATTACCTACGCATTTTCGATTTCTTTCTAGAAAGGCAATTAGACAATGCTTACAAGCCACTTCAGCATCTGTTCATCATGCGACCACCTGATAAGCATGACCAGTGACAACTGTATCATCAGTCGATAGGTAGATTAGTCTATTTATGACGCTCCAACAACCAATGTTTGCATGATGGAAATAGGTCATTGCTCTTCTGGGCCCTAAGATGGAGTTCATTTTTTCTAATTTTAAAGTTTTGTTAAACTTATTTGACGGCGTTAACAATGAGAATGTGGAGGGCATCTTCATGGCAAAGCCACATCCACAAGTCGTCGATATGCACTCTGTTGCAGTGTTTGGTACTCAGCGTGTTTCGGAGTGCCACATAACCCGCTTGGCTTCCGAGTGACCTTGTTTCATGCAACTGTGCGATGTGCTTCTGCGGCTTTAAAAAAATTGGCAGACCAGTATACGACAAACCGATAATAGGAAAAACCGTGGCGGCTGATACCATTATCTGCCGGCATTGTTGCGACAACGCTCTGATATACCACGAGGATGATAGCACTTCGCTACAGCTTTAGAGTCATTGATAGTCTTATCACAACCATACCGATTGCTTGGTTGTGATAGGACAATGCATTAGGATACCAGTTTGCCTGTGCCCGAGTAGCTCCTCGTCAGTAAAGTTGTTACGAGGAGCCACAAGAACTGACTGTACGAAAACCTAAGGAGTGAAAGACACACTTTGTCCACTTTTACCTTCTTTGGCCTCTTTTTGTGTCATCTGTTGGCCCGCCTCTTCTTAAGGTACTTCCATTCTTCTACACCTCCCGCCCGATTTCAGCAGATTATGTCGTACATGTTTCGTAGTACATTTGCAGCTTTGCCTATACAGGTAGTAAAGCTCGGTAATGAGAGATTATTACGATAAATCTTACCATAAGTTTCGGTATTATGATGGGAAGAGGTAGTCGCTCCAAAGGCTTTATTTTCAGTGAATTTAGCCTAGAGAGCATATATGAGAGTATACAAAGCTGGAGATCTTTCTCTCTCGCTCTCTCTATCTCTCTATCTCTCTGCTATCTGACTGTGACGTTGTAGTAATTGTCCCTCTTTCACCGAGTCACCTGCGCGCATGGGTGTTTAGTCCGGTTCGACTACTTTTATTTGCGCGCTTTTATCGTCACAATATAAACTTCTGTCTCTGCCGCTATCGAGACGCTGCTGCGTGCTTTAACGTTAGCAAAGTAGCGGGTGCTGTTTCACTGCGTACAGAAATTGTGGAACATGGCACGATTTTACGTGGTGTCAAATTGACAGCGGTCGGAGTAGAATTTCACCGCCCCCCTTTCTCGGGCGCGCAACCAGTGTTGCTAAAATATCCGTAACATCCTGAGTCTAATTAGAGGCACAACACCTTACGGCTTAGCATTCCTGACGCCGCCTCGTTGCTCCTTGCAACAGTCAGTATGGCTTACCTCGGTAAACAAAATATACTTCATCATGAACTTGTATTCTGCCGGAAGGCCTTTGACCATTGGCTCCGCAATACCATCAAATTTCTGGAGAGAACGCAGAAAAAAAATTACATTAAATACCGCGAATGAAATAACAGTAATCAGTTTCATAGTGCTACGTGGCGGCAGAACGATTGAAACATACTATGTTTGATAAGGGTGCGACGTGTTTGCAAGATGAGAAAATCTATGTACGCGTCTCCATAAAAGTACCAGATAGGCTACGGGCTGCGCACTCCTTTGCCGTAGTCGTTGGGGGTGATCCTGGCCCTATGCAACACTTTTCACTTCCTTCCTTTGTTGTTACAGTAGCAAGGTGCAGAGGCCATAAAAACGCTTCCATTTGAAATCCCTTTTCGCCGTGAATCTGATTTCTTTTTACGTATAAATCTTTTTCTGGTCATTCCCTTATAGCTATACGAATGCAGGATTTAATTCTGAATGATTTGGAAGCGTTATTGCGAGCTCACTTCGCGACGCCACTTGCTGACATATGTGCAGAAGGGACGGTGCAAGGAACTCTGGCAAAAAAGGCGGAATAATCATGTACATTCCAATCAAAGTATTTCTGCACGTTCGTGGAATGCACTGGTGAAAGGTGTTGTCGACGGACACATTTCTTCCTATCTGATTATTCGCTGGTACTGGCGGTAACGGTATTCCCAAATGAATTATCCGTATCGTGGTGATGAAAATGTTACCAAAGCAGTTTTTCCTCGAAGCGCAGCTATGTCTTTTACTTTGTTGTACTGATAGGGATATTTGCCATAATATAGCATTATGTACTTTATTATGCGTAATGTAACAGATCGAATCGATATTAAATTTCTTTTTGTTCTTACATAGTCAGAAAGTTAGAGTTGTTGCACTGCATGCCGCAGGCGAGTTCACTCAATGTAGCAGTAATAGTCCCCTTCGCCATTACCGAGGCATTTTGTTTGATTGATTGATTGATTGATTGATTGATTGATTGATTGATTGATTGATTGATTGATTGATTGATTGATTGATTGATTGATTGATTGTGACGTTTTACGCACCGACACTACACAGGCGATGAGGCGCGCCGTCGTGGAACGCTCCGGATTAGTTTCGACCACCTGGGGATCTTTCACTCGCGCATAAATATCGAACACACGGGCGTTTTCGCTTTTCGCCTCTATCAGAAAATCAGCCCGCCGTGGCCCGGAACCGACCCCGCGCCCTTGGGTTACTGAAACATTTTGGCCGAAAAATGTTTTGAGCAATCGTTGCTTTAAACAAAGGGTGCTCTTTTGTGTAAACTGTTGATCAACTTTACAAAATGCCATTGGGCCAACAGCAACCATCCGTTTCGAATAGTAAATGTGATGTGAACTCTACATTGCACTCTTGCTTGAGTGGAATTGGGCATTAATATTTGCTTATGCTGGAATTAATTTTGCAACAGTCATAAAAAGCACGCTGAAGGAAGGGTAAGTTACTGGACACTAATCAAAATTGAATTTTATTTTGCAGCTACAACACTGCGAAGAGGTGTCGGGGCAGAACATTCTGAGAACAGCTGGCCTCCTCGTTATGTCGAGGGTCGAAAGAATACATCACAAATAAAATCCTTGTTTGCTATTGAAAACGTAAGGAAAGCTTAAAAACAACTGAAAAATTTGCAGGACCACAAATTGTATTTGGAGCACTCCTTAATGAAGGGGGTGGTATGACAAGGCAGAAGGCTCGACATATTCGGAAACAAATGAACTACCTGTTTCTTACCGTTTTAAATACGTCGACAGTACATGGCGTAATCAGTGTGGAATCAAGAAGCCATCAGTTGCACCCGGGCTTGTTGCCAGCCATTTACTTTTAACTTTTTTTATAATAATTACCTTCCGCATTATTTTGATTGTTTCCGAACGTCGTACGTACGTACGTCTTGCTTGTATAGCCCAAGTCCGCACAGCATCTGGCTACTGTTGGCGAGTCCCAAGCTTTTGTCTTATTCCGTCGTTTTCCTTTTTACTCTATTTGCAGACGCCACTACTCCAGATCCCCTCGGAGAGCATCCAACGTGAATGCGCCATGGCCGAGTGAGCAAAGCACTTGTCAGGTATGCATGATCCCAGAATTCCACTTTCGTGCTTGGCGGGTTGATTCCCTTCATAGACATTTGTTTTCTTCAAACTCACTTTCGCCAACCATACATAAAGCCTCTAATCTCCGCGTATATATGCTTGGCGCCAAAAATTGGAAAGCCTTGTTCCTAAACTGGGTCAGGGAAGATGCATGCAGCCATTGTTGCACGTATGAAACATTTGTGTATCGAGGCTTCAGGGAAGTTTTGGCGCGTACCCTATTTTCTGGGTATTGAACCGCCGAGGTATCTCAGGGGTTATTCGGCCTGTGCAAATTGGGCCTGTCCAAACATGACATGTGGTTGACATCCGCGATCCGCGGTGGTGTGGTTGATGTCCGCGACGTCCGCGATACCGTTATATTCGTACTCTGCAGTTCAAAATACGCCTAAAGACCGTGCCTTGGGATGGTGTTATGGGTTGGAGAAACCCACAATGATTCACAGCAAAGAGCAGTAGGTACTTAGTAAGGCGAAACAGACGTACAAGCAGTTCATTGAAGCCGCAAGCGTGAATGTCACCGAGAATTTTCTATCACAAGCTTTAGAGTTTAAAAGTGTAGCCCACACCAAAAGCAACAGCATGTGAAAGCCTGAGCAAGATTCGCCTGCTCACCTTGTTGAGGAGGTGAAAGAACTTCGCCACAATCAGGTCAGCATACAACCAACTGTGTGGCTGCAAGTGAATAAATAATGCAGAAACTCTGCGTGAGGGTTGTCGTTGACTACTTAGGCGTAACAGCGCTCAACTATACACAACGTTTTTGAAAGCCGGCTTCACCCCTACGCACAAAAAACTTGCTGCGAAGGTGTTTTGGGGGCAAAATAAGCAGTCTGGTAAAGAGGTGTAAAGGCTCTAGATCCTTTTATTCAATACCTCCCTAAGATCCTTGTATCGCCAAGCAGGTCTCTACTTGAAAGCCATCTTCAGTAATCAACAAATATTCATTGCTGGTAAGACATCCTAAAGGAGTAGTGACACGAAGTTTGAAAGCTAGGATAACTATGTAAACTGCTTCCTTTTTATCAGGAAATATCTCCCAGCAAGTTTCAATAGTAGCCGCTTCACATAACATGATTTTAAATCCATTTTAATCCTCTGCCCGCACGAGAAAGCCCGGGGCGGGCCAGCATGACATCATCTGCTACTTGCCCCAAACTGCCGACGTCGGGGCTCCCGTGACGTAGTCGATGCGCTGGCTACGGTTGGCGCGCGCTGTTACACCGTGTGTACACGTTATGGTTTTTGGACTGACGTCACGCTGCCCGGGCGCGCGGGGATGGGGAAGACGTCGGCCGGTCTGGGCGAGCGCGTGCGCTCGCTCGCGCGCGCCTCCAGACCGGCAGCGATTGCAACAAGAATGGTGACGTCAGGTGCTACCTCCTGTCATGGCGACCGCTCGGCGTTCGTTTTGTCAAAACCAAAACTGACACGAATAAACGACGCTGTGAATGATTGTGTACGCTGCGATCTACCGTCTAATGTGCCATTCTACGATTAGTGGGCTAATAGGCACCCATAGCAGCGAAAAAGCGTAACACGAAAATTTTGTGTCGGTACTGCTTTAACGTCTCTTTGGCTTTGTGCTTCCTTTCGCCGTCTCGACTATGGCCGATTAAACAAAGGGGCGAAGATCCCTGCTGCGTACAACACATGCTGGGTCCGGGCCTTCTAAGTCGATTGCGCCAGGCTCAGGCAGGTTGCGGCCGTATTGGTCTGGCTTGTCCGCATTAGATCGAAAGTTACCGATGGGAATGAAGAAGCAATGCTACTTTAAACTTTTCAACGGCCTTTATTAGAGGTGCGCACGTGTGGCGCGTCGCGGCCCACCGCAACATTTAAAACTGTGGAACTAGCTGCAGCCTTCCTTCAAGCGTAGGTAATGGAATATCTCGCCTATTACGTCACACTTTCTGCGCGGAGCCACGTGGTCCAGAATTTGGGATGGTTGTTATTAACTTTCCTGTCAGCTGCGCGTCTTTTCATCTTTCTTGCATTAGCCCCCCCCCCCCCCCACCACGCCTTTAATGAGGCAAATTTAATAGATTGGAGGAGGGGGGGGGGGTTAACGCGCCGGCGCTGCACAGGCAATCAGGCGTGCCGTGGTAAAGGTGTCCGCATTAATTTTGGTCGCCTGGGTATCTTTAACGTGCGCCGAAATCTCGAACACACGGACGTTTCCTCTTTTCGCCTCCATCACAAAAGCGGCCGCCGCGGCCGGAAATCCAACCCGCGTCCTTGAGCTCAGCAACACAGCGCCGTAGCTACTGGGACACCGCGGCGGGTATGAAAATGTCATAGTTTTGATTTACAGGGGCTTAGTTCTAGCGAAAATTCTTACATTACATGAATTCAGTGGTGACGTAGAAGCAGTCCAGACCCAATTCTGACCGCAACGGTGAGGCTGGTACTTCGCCTCCGTTTCGTTATTAAGGCCAAAGCCTTTTATGACTCATAGCCTTCAATAGCCCCGGCATTGAACCAAACGGTACTAAGGCCAAAAGCAAATCAGAGCACTCCAGAGCGGCATAAGAAAAAAATTATCCCCACACCTAGGAATTATTAGTAATAGTGGTAATGATTATTCAGGTGTGTTATAATCGGATTTTAGCGGGCCAACAAGGTGCATTATGATCAATTAAATGGTGTAATGATTGATCAGTGATATATGGTAGTGATTAAGTAAGGTTCGATTAAGGTAGGTCAAGACGCATCAAGATGTACTATAGTGGATTTAGTGGATCAAGCTCGATCAAGCTGGAAGTAACGTTGATGAACTAGAATGAATTAAGCTTAAAAGCATGTAAACAGGCTTAAGTGCCCCAAGAATTTTTGCGTCCTGTTGTGAAAGCAAAGGAAGAGAAATATTTTTCTTCGATGTAGGCAGTTGCGAAACTCCGTCTCAAAAAACGGCCCGCACCTGGACACCCCCCCCCCCCCCCCCCCCCCCCCCTGCTTTGGATCGTGGTACGGTGGCGCCACTGCGACTGCCGCAAGCACTATCCAAAAAAACACAGTAATTATTCAAACTGACAATTTAACGTAAAATTTTGTTTTAAAGTGCGTAATTCTTTATTTTTGGCGTTTCATCAGTTTTTTCATTGCTATCTTAACTCCGGTGTTTAGGTTGCGATAGTTTCTGCGTCCGCGCAACTGCCTCGACCAATTAGCGCTTGTGCGGGCACTCCGGCACAACGCAGGTCCAACCTAAAGTACTAAATTTGCAGTTATCATTTGGCCTACAGCACATTGTATGCGAAAACTAATCCAGTAGCCGATCAAGCGGTTCTAAATAATCATTTTCAGCTAGCATAACGCAGTAGAGGCGACTTCTAATTTATTTTTTTGCCACCAGAAGACCGAATAGGACGCGCAGCAGACTGACAGTGTGCAAGTAACGGTTGACCCCACGGTTGCATTTCTCTTTACTACTCGTGCTTTGCTATGTATATATAACACTTGCATAGTTGAACACATTGGGCTCCTTCTGGCATAGACAAATTTACGTAAGCACTCAAATACCATTTCTCGCCCAGGTCGTCGAGCGGCGAAGCAAGTCGTATAGTTTATTTTGTCACCAAGAGATGGCGCCACTGTAAAACAAGATCCAAAACACTGGACCAATCATAGGGCCACTTTTTGCATGCATGGGGCCTATGAGGGAGTTTCGCAACTCCTATATCAAGTAACTCTGCCCTTGTCCAACACTACCAGTCAGCCGGTATAAGACTACCCTGTGTAATACAAAGAGGCCCACTCGGCCCTTGTATACCCACAAGCGTCAATGAGAACGTAGGACGGTCGACCGCAAACGACCGGAAGACAGGTGCCTCTTTCTGCGTTTTTTCAGCCTTCGAAGGAGCCATGAGGACAACATACAACCTGGTTCAATTTCAAAGAACTAGACTTTTGTAGCTCACTCAGCTCTATTCCATCAATGGAAGACATTTTTTAAACAAAGAAAAAAAACGTAAAAAATATTGAAAAGCTTTCAAGTTTCGAGACACCATGACGCATTATGGCCAGCAGTCAAGCAATAGAGGTCAGAACTTAGAAAATAGTGTTAAATGCACACGCTAGCGTACAACTGATACGAAAATGGCCTGCGTATCTGCTCCTTTCGTTGCAAATGTCGCCGAAAGACGATAGTCAACTGGCGCCCGTGAAACGCCTCCCTTCTATTTCCCGCTCACCTGTCATGCTGTTCCTCTCCCGTCTCGTTCCTCCCAAGATAACACCCTAGAGGTTTCCTCAAGGTAAGTTAAATTTACCGCGTTCTACTGCACCAGGCCGGGTGCCTCGATGCCAGCGCTGCCGTCCGGCGGAGACGCGCGTGAATTGAGGCCCCCTACTACAACGTTTATAGGAATACTATTCCCTACTGCACGAGCGTCCTAAGCGGAACGTGGAACCTCTTTAGGGGAACCTTTCGTTGCTTTCGTTTGATTTCTTAAAATTCCGCCAGAAGCTATAGTGGCGCGGCAAACAGCAGGCGACGATTTTCTGCAGTTGAGGTACTATTTCATTTGATATCGCAAAAACCAATCTTCCATGAATTTTTCGATAAAAGAAGACTGCAAATATTAGTTCTGTATAGATTTTCTGCCTTACATTTGCGTCAATGTTTTGCTCTTGTTTTCCAGACAAGTATGAAGATTGCCACTGTACTTCGACGTTTTGATTTGGCTGTGGTATATAAGACTTGTGTGGGTATATAAGACTTGTATAAGACTTGTGCCGGGTGGCTGAATCGAGTCACAGACAGACAGACCGACAACCAAAATTTCTGCATTTAAGTAGCCCAAGAAAGGACTTTCGTCTTTAATAAAAACAAATCGAGGTGCCGAATACAATCGTCCACTAATGTTCACTGGCGGCGGCTTTCCGTCGGTGACCACCGTGAATCGCACAAACAAGTTTCTGTGACGTCATAGAGAAATAGCTGGAACATGGCTGGGGAGTAGTCACTGCTTCATTTTCTTTTTAATATCTGCATCATTTGTTTGAAGTTTGCAATAAAACTGTTATCCTTGTTTTCAGGACAAAGCGGTCTTCTTAATGAGCCAAGGTCGTATTTCATCTTAGGCCCCTTTTTATTTATTTATTTATTTATTTATTATTTATTTATTTATTTATTTATTTATTTATTTACCCTCAGGGCCCAGGGGCATTACAGAGGGTAGTGGGGGATAACAAAATTATTGGAAGAATGTACAGAAAGTAATAATATGAAAACAACAGCTCTTTACACAAACAGTACAGACACTGCGATAGTTATATCAACAGCTTCTTAAGGAAGCATGCGTTGCACAAGTTCGCGTAAACACTCATAACTCAGCTTTACTCCAACAGAGTCGGCACTGCACAAATTTGGCTGGCGACAATACAACGTACCTTCACCTGAGAAGGCTAAATAAACAAATAAACACTGCCCAAGTCAGGGAAAGTAAAACAAAAACATAACGGCATACCACATTTTCACTCAAGCAGTCTGGAAACTGCACGCCTAACAGACACCGACGGTCAAGATTTCGGCAACTGCTTGTGGCAGGTTGATTCCATTTAACAGATGTGCTCGGTACAAATGAATCGTGAAACACTTGTATGAGAAGATGGAATGCCTACTTTGTATCGATGATCAACGCGCGCTGACATGGACGTTGGATTCGTTAACAGTCTGTCCTTAAGAATGGAATTGCCATGATATATTTTGTGGAATAGGCACAAACGCGATATTTGCCTGCGATGCTCGAGTACCGGTAGGAGGATAGTCGTTTTCATTGTGTTGACGCTGAACGTGCGATGATAATTTGAAAGTATGAAGCGACATGAACGATTTTGAACCGCCTCCAATTCGTCGGTGAGTGATGCAATACAAGGAATGCCAAACAGCGGCCGCATATTCCAATTTCGAACTGAACCAAGGTTTTATAGAGAATTAGTTTCAAAGAGCTAGGTGAAGAATTAAAGTTCCTACGAATATATCCTAACATACGGTTGGCATTACTTACAACATAATCTATGTGAGGTTTCCATGATAAGTTAGAAGACACTATAACACCTAAATATTTGTACGACGGCACGATTTCAAGACAAACATTGTTTAGTGAGTATTCAGGAGGTGTAGAGTTAACTCGGGAAATGCGAATGATTTTACACTTTTTAATATTAAGTTTCATTTTCCATAATTCACACCAATCTGAAATACTGTTAATATCTGATTGCAGAATTTGGACGTCGTTGTTAGTTATTTGCCTGTAAATAATACAATCATTGCCAAAGAGTCTGACAGATGAGCTGATGTTAATTGGAAGGCCATTTATATAAATTAAAAATAAAAGAGGCCCCAGTACAGATCCTTGGGGTACAGCTAAATGAACCGAAGAAGGATGCGAGTCTGTATTGTTCACACTTACGAACTGATATCGGTTAGTCAAAAAGGAACGCAACCACGCAAGTATATCATCATCTAAGTTTAGTTTAGAAAGTTTTATAAATAATAAATCATGCGGAACCGAATCAAACGCTTTAGAAAAATCTAGGAATATACAGTCTGTAAAGCATCCACGATCCAGCGCCGAGTGTACATCATGAGTGAAACAGACTAGCTGGGTCTCACAAGAATATTTCTTTCCAAAACCATGCTGCGCTGGGCTGAAAAATGAATTGGACTCCAAGAAATTTACAATGTGGCTATAAATGACATGTTCCATTGTTTTACACGGAATACTAGTTAATGACACAGGCCTGTAGTTACTAGGAGAACATCGATCACCAGATTTGTAAAGCGGTGTAATTTTCCCAATTTTCCAGTCATCAGGGATGCAACTAGTCTGAAGCGACTGAGTGAAAAGTTTCGTAAAAACGATAGAACTGTAATTTTTAGTGTTGATAAGGAACTTCGAGTTTATATTGTCAACACCACATGACGAAGAAATTTTAAGTTTTTCTATTATGCGGGTAATACCTAGTGTGTTGAAAGCTATGGGTTCCATTTGACAAAAATTGAAGCATATGCTGTCTGGAAAAGTAGCTGCACAGCCGGTAAAGTGGTCAGTAGTAAATGTAGCCTCGAAACAATCAGCACACTCATTAGAAGGAATTGTCACACCCTCTGGGGTCTTAAGGTTTATAGTACAAGTATCACGTTTGTTTACAATATTCCAAAATTGCTTAGGGTTGTTAATTAATAAGGACGGCAAAGTTTCCGTGAAAAATACATTCTTCGGATTTTTTAATTCAGTCCTGTAATTAGCAGCTGCTAATTTATATGCATCGCATCGAAGGGCTGAGTTTTGAGCTTTGGCTGAGCGAAACAAACGCTTTTTCTTGTTAGAGAATCTTTTTAATATGCTTAGTAAACCAAGGGCAATCCTTGTTAGAGGTGATAGTTATGACGGGTATAAACCTTTCGATAAGATCAACTACCTTCTCCTTGTACAAAATCCAATTTGTGTTGACTGTATGGTTTGGGAATCCTTGCAAGCAATATTCCAGGAATATAGAAAGTTCACGATTAATACTATCGAAGTCTACTCGTTTATAGTCCCTTATTTGTTTTGCATGCGTGCCGTGGTGAAGGACAGGCATGTTTACCAAAAAATGGAGAGCGGAATGATCGCTTAAGGCAGGCAGATAAGATATGGGTGAAAAAAAGTCAGGCGAGGTGGTTAACATAAGGTCCAAAATACTACTTGTTGTTAACGCAACTCTAGTTGGTTCGTTCACAAGCTGAGACAAACACACATAGTCAGAAAATTGCTACATTCGGTTGAAAAAGGTGTGGGGCGAGGGTCCAGACCCGACCACTCAATATTCGGATAATTGATATCACCAACTAGAATTATAACCCTTTAAAGCACATCCTAAATCAAAATCCTTGATTCCTTTACTCACGTTGTCGACTGCGTCCGTAGGCAAGGCTGGCGCCCGGATAAACTCTTGCCAAGTGGTGGTTTCCAGTGGGAGCGTATACTTCCGGACTTCTTTTCCTCTCTCGACGATGGTTCTGCTTGTGGATTCTGCGGACAACAGAGACATGTTTCAACGTCGACTTGTAAGCGTTCCTCCCTTCCCCTCACTGCGAAGAGGCTCTATGCTTCCCTTTCTAGGCAAGCGGGTTTGGAATATCCCGTACTTTTACCGCCTGCAGACCCAGTTTTGATAACATGCAATTAAAACCAGCGCTGAAAAATTCACGCATCTCCACGAAGTGAATCATGACGAGTGGACGAAGTACTGGGGATTGTTCTTGCCGTAAATCACCCGTGGCAATGTCCAGTCGCGCATACAAGTGAGCGACAACGCGTGTGTACAGTATATACAATTCCAATCCAAGCTATCGCGTTACAATTCAATTTAATCCAATCCAATCCATTTCAATTCAATCCATTTCAATTCAATCCAAGCCAATCCAATTCAATGCTCCTCGCGCATGCGCAGCACGGCTCTCCAGGAGCCACGCGAAACTGCTCAACCTCTCTATATCTCTTATGAATATCTCTCTCTCTCTCTCTAACCTTTTGTGAACCTTTTAATTTGTTCTTGTGAACCTTTTGTGAACCTTTTGTTCTCAGATGTTTCGATTTACACGGTGCTGTGCGTCTCTCTCTCTCTCTCTCTCTCTCTCTCTCTCTCTCTCTCTCTCTCTCTCTCTCTCTCTCTCTCTCTCTCTCTCTCTCTCTCTCTAACCTTCTTTCCGCGAATTAGCGTTGATAGTTATGGTTTTTGCTTTTTTGCCGCGTTCTGCAACCTTTTAGGCGGTTTGACATACACATATTCGGTTTGTTGTGAGGTCCTAAGGTGCTTCGCACCTAAAACGAGACCTCTCGCATACTTGCAAAGATCCTTACTAGCTTTTTTTCAAAGAGGGTTATTATTCTTGGCAACATAATTTTGTGCATGACGGACAATAGAATAAACCTTGTTAGGTGCCCAAAAGCACTATTTTGGCTTCGTAATCTCACCCTCGTAATCACATTAGAATGCGTTTTTTTTTGTTACCAGCAACCATTCGGCTTTCATAAAAACGAAATAAAACCTTATCGTCGGTTTATCTTCCCGCGTATTAGTGTCAAGGAATTTTAACAAAATGTGAGCCCGGAAAAGTGTTCCTCAGCTAGATGACCCACATGCTAGCCGATGTCTTGACTACATAAACGGAATTGCTGCTAATTTGCGAGTTCTGTTGGTTGAGAAATATTTTGTACACTCAGCAAACCGATTGTCGCTAGTAGGAAAACCCCTTCGGTCTATATCGCCCACCGCTAAGAGCATAAATGTCAACATAAATACTTTGCTACTGCTCCTTTTTGCCAACACTAAATAAAGTACATGTTTGGGAAGTCCAAACAATGGTGTGTCACAGTAGGTGTACCGCTTTACACTAGGTAACTTTAGTTTTTGAATTTTCTATGAGGGAGCGCTATTCCTGATGGAAGCCCTGAGTAACAAGTTTCCGTGCATGTCTAAGGTCCCCGTTCTTGTATGGCGCGTATGTGCAGTCTAAGGCATAGATTTAAATCGTTGAGCTGCCATTTTAATTCGGAATTTGCGATTGTATTTGTAAAGTGCATGACTGACGAAGACTCATTGACGTGGGTGCTTACCTTCGTAATACAGTGACCTGAAGAAGGCCTTCATGAAGTCATATAGCGACATCATGATGTACGTTTCCCTGAAATGTTAAATAAAAAGCGAGCAAACGCAATGCAAGCAAACGCATCATTTGAAAGTTTCTGTTGTAATGATTAAAGCATGCAAATTCTTATCAGAGGTCTTTTAAAACATACGAATGGAGTGAAGTAGAATAGCTTGGCTGCTTCCTTTGTTGTCCGTGTTTTAGTTCACACTTAAGTTTCTATGGTGCATAAGGATGATAAACATTGGAGCGTGAAATTCTAGTAAAAGTGTTGCTCCACGCGGTAACTCCAAAAATATTTTTTTCAAGTACCTTTTCCTCGACATACAAGACACACATGTTCACTTCTCTTTTCGTGTGCCATTGACTGTACTACTGGCAATAGTTTTTGATTCTTGTTTTAGCAAGCAGAGGTAGCTACCATTGTAATTAAACATACAATATTCACATCGAAGGGCATGTGTGGCGAAATCGCTTGTATTATTTTTTTAATCAATGGAATGAATGACAAAAGCCAGCCAAAAGCTACGAAAACGCGAGATACATTTTTATGTGACCGGCCGACGTTGCTGCTTGGAGAATTCTTGAAGCACAGAAATTTGCGGAGTCGTCAGGTTGCCCTGCACTTCTATGTTATGACCGTAGGCGTATCTTCTACACAAACCGACTTAAACAAGAGGCCGTCCTCACAAAGCGGTTTTTGTGTACACCTGTATACACTGTGCTGTCTGGCACGGCCGGTTTGTCCCGAGTAGAACCAAAGTGTTTTGCCAAACCGAATCAGGGTTCGCTAACTACACAAACGCGTTTTGCTGATCGTAATCACGGGATTTCCCCTAGAAAACTTCCTCAATTCCGCAGCTTAGGGTGTGGGGGCTCTTGCTTCACGGCAGCGACGAGCTGTTTTATCTTCTAAAGATACAACGATTAGGTGCTGTTGAGCACTACAGGAAAAGTAACCATACAAAAACTTGCGTGCAGCGAAATGAACTGCATTAGTGCAGGGTTGATTGATTGATTGATTGATTGATTGATTGATTGATTGATTGATTGATTGATTGATTGATTGATTGATGATTGATTGATTGATTGATGATTGATGGTGGTATTTAATGATTGATTGATGATTGATTGATTGAGTGATTGATTTGCATAATTTTGCTTGTAGGGTGGTTTTAACGCACCGACAGCCACGGCAGGCGATGCTGGCCGCGCCGTAGTGAGGGCTCCGGATTCATTTGACCATCCTGGGGAATCTTTAACGTGCGCCGCAATCTCTTACACAACGAGGCCTTTTGCTTTTCGCCTCCCTTTTCTACCCTTTCACCTCCCTTTTCTGAAAAGCTACCCTTTTTAAACACCAAAACGGTATCAGCTACCATATAGCTGAGCCATGAATCTCACCGTAGCTGCCAGTCTGTTATGTTGCCATGTGATTAATTAAAACCATTCAATTACGCTCGGCATGTTCTGCTCCCGACAAGCGGGTTTACCAGAGTTAGGCGACCCCATTTCAAAGCTTGCGGGGCGAAAGAATACCTTGACCTTATAATAATCGGTCGCAAAATCCTTGTATGATTGAGTGGTATCCCGCTTGCAAATTGAATGGCTTTCATTGGAGCACATCTTGTCAACTTTCACACTATGCAGAGCGGACTTAACATAGTGCTCCTTGCTGATATGCTCAAGAGGACAATGAAAGGGAATCCATTGACATACTGACAACAATTTAGACAACACGTGACCGTATCGCGAATGTCGGCTTCTCGCGTTCAGGTGGGGTGATGACCGAGGTCAAACCCTATTTCCGACCAGGAAAACAAAGGACAACGGAATTCAAGGTGAAATAATTGACGTCTGGCAGAAAATTATTGAGAGTTAAAAATAAATTCAGCGTTATAAAAAGTAAATTTCATTCAAAGCCTCACACGACATGTCGACGACTCTGGTCAATGCTCTAATACATTTGAATGCAAGAGAAGAAATCAAAGCCTCTTTCATAACAGAACGATGGTTAAAACGTGAGGCTTCCTCCGATGCGGTCAGAGTGAAACTCATCCAAACTTCTTCGGCAGATCTGGAACGCCGCAATTGGATAGACGTCGCCTCCATAACGTGGGGCACCCAGGTTCACTTCCGACCGCGGGAAACGTTTTTTTTTTTTTTCTTCAGTCGCTTGACGTGCCTTGTGCAAAAGCATTGTGTAAGTTGGCCTCCCTGCAGTGCGTTCTGAGCCTTAAGATTTGGATTTTGGACTTTGACTTTGGACTTTGACGACATTGGCTTCCGACGAGAGAAAGCTTCGCGTTTCAACCATCTTTCGATTCACTCACGATCATCATTATCATAAGAGAAAGTTGGCTTTCCTGCCGAGCGTTTTGGTGTGGACGGTGGTCACCACGGAGGCATAAAAATCATATTGGGAAACAGCGCAAAACCAAACTTGGACAAGAAAGACAAATGGGACGAAGCGCTAAAAATCTTTAAAACATAAAAAACATAAACATAAAAAACATAAAAATCTTCGCTTCAAACAAGCAAGCAAGCAAATAAATAAATAAATAAATAAATAAATAAAGCATATTGGCGGCGTGTTATCCAAGTCCGGATGATCCGAACCGAGTTATAGTGGTATAAACGTGGCAGATGCAGTTAACACTGCACAGTTATAGAGCTAGCTGAAGGAGTGTTTGAGAATGCCGTGAATGTGTGAAACCGGTTGATGCTATAGTTGTTTCATACCTTTTACATACTTACTTGAATGGCGGATTCAACAGGGCCAGAGCAACGTACACAAGAGGTACAACTGAAATACAAGGCACATTAATGAGATGAACGTGACACAGCGCTTCAATGCCGCCGCTTCTGTAAACGAGTATAAAACTTACATATTTCGGATTTTCCGAAGTGGAAGTCGAAATTGAAGTTGCTGAAATCTGGGTCGCTGGAAAGAGATAAATAATGGTTGAGAAGGGAAAAAATATCGTCTCTGCGATTTCTTTTGGTTTTTGTTGTGGGAGGGGTAAGGGAGCAAATATTTTTTGTCCGATGTTTAATTAACCCGCCAAACGCGTACACCAATGTTAGTTAACAATAAAATAGACCACGAAATTATATCTTCCTGCCGATGTTAGTTCACAATAAGGTAGGCTACAAAATTAGACCTTCCTGCAACATTCAAGGGCGATGTGTGACACTTCTCTAGAAATAATTTAGGTTTTTTTGCGATAATGCCGTGAGGCCTGCGTATTACATGTCGCAAAACTTGTAAATCACAGAACTTTACTCTAAGGCTTTCCCCACAGAGATGGTTCCTACCATTGCAGGATAAATCGGTGACGAGGAGGTGACTACTAATTTACCTGACATCGTTAGATCATCTGAAATTGGAGTTTCGGCCATGACTTGATTTGCAGTGCTGGCGTAGCATTTACCTGCACGAATCCGACTATGATGCTCCGAAACAGAAGTTGAAGAACGTGTTTTGAGGAAGGTGGAAACACGCGCACTGATCGTTAACAGAGTACAGGATGAGACACCCTCCTGTGAGGAGACCCATGAACTAGCAGTGTAGATGGCATGGCGAATGGTTACCCATCGTTCCCCACGCGCTCACACCGGTGGGTGCGTCGACAGGACGGCTTTGTCGTCTGCTTCAGCGAAGGTTGTTTAGGGCCTGTTTTTGGCGCAGATTCGCATTCATTGCGCGCTTCCTCCGCACGGCTGGATAAACTTGTTCGACAGCACCTCCTGGGTAATTTGGGCCCGACAGAATTAAGTGGTCGTTCGGCAAAGATACGTTAAGGATTAGTTTGCAGAACGGGAAAAGGAAATGTAGGGACCACATAGAGACATCTGGCCGCTTGAGAAACGCTACCTTTTGCACACTGCTTGCCACGAATGGGACTCCATTTTCTAAATTGGTGTATACCAATTCGAGTGTGTTTTAAGAGGTATTACAGAAGGCGAAAGGAGAAACTGTTTCTGATTAAAAGCGATTATAAAAGTTTCCTCACTTTCTCGCAATTCTCAAACTTGCTAAACTAACTAGCTAAAATCGGTATGAATCACTAAGCTTACAGGCCGAATTGTTTCGGTGAATGCGCATGTGTCGCGCGGTGGTGTAGCCCCGAGCTAGCACATCAGGGTGGCTCGGTTTTGATGACTCTCCCTTCGAAAGACGCTCCTGTCCGTTTTCTTTCTGCCGACTCACGGCCGAGCTACAACGGCGACGCCCGCCGCTCTAGCCCGGCCGTGGCCGACGCTGCTGCTGCGTTCGGGACGCCGTACCCGCGAATTCCAGGTAACGGCTGGCAAAATCTCTGGTTTCATTCTTTGTGGAGCCACGTGCGTGAAGCAAGTGACGTCGCATGGGCAATTGTTGTGAGTGTCGTTTAAAACTTTGCTTTCCAACCACCTTCACAGCGTGGATCGCAGCCAATTTTTTTTTTAGTTGCAGCAACAAACGAACTCGATATCCAATTAAAAACAGCGCACAAACGCAAAGCAGAAACAGAAGGGGCACCTGCAGCAACGAGCAAATCACGCAGTGCCGTTCTGGGCTGTCGATAACTGTAGCTTTCGCACTGCCTCCAGACGCGAGGGAAAGAGTGAAGGCGTTTGTCGGAAGTGTGGCGGAGTCCCTTTAATCTTGCCACACAGGTAAGAAGAGCTAGATCCATATCTTGAAACTGTGGAGTATAGCTGGGAAGTAAAATGCACTGAGAGACTCCAACAGCGGCTTATCTAAGACCCCGCTAAGCAGCTGCTGTCCGAACGACACCGTTCTTACGTGTTGCAGCAAGCGGCGGGGCACACCAGTAGTCGCACCGGTACAAAACCACTCACTCGTACGGCGTGTTCTGGGGTGTGTAACGCTGGTCCCACGTCTCTGCCGAAATTTGTTTGAGGCCCTCCACAAAGTAGAAAAGGACAGTGTCATCATCCTCAGAGACGTTTCCGGATCTTCTTATCGGACCCTGTGCAGGGGATAGAAAAAAGATGCACCTCTGCTTTAGGCCGAAAATATTGACTCGTGTGTTACCCTTTGGGCTGCCCTTTCACAAGTCCTTAAGTGTGAACCGCCTGGTGCGTTTCTCGCACGCGATTCGTGCGCGTCGGCGTTGCGCGTGTGATTTTTTTACGCCCGCGGTCGACGCTTCCGCGCGCGCGGCAGCTTGTGCCTCACTCAAGAAAATCGCGCGCGTCGCGCGCCTGGCGACTCGCGCCAGTGGGGAGGCGCGCGCCTCATGGCGGCAGTTTTGAAGCGCTTGAGACAGCCGCCTGGCTCCGCCAGAGTTTAGGCTTACCACCCCGGAAGATATTGCAAGGGCGCTTTCACTAGCCGCGCGGATGATGTTGTATAGTACTTTTTTCTCCCACATTATGAGCTCCTTTACAGAACAAGCAACTTCGTGTGTACCTTGAGCGGCATGTTAGAGAGCGGTTTTAGGCGCGGTCGCTCGATCTCCCCACACCACTTCGCGGCCGCTGCGCTTCCGCGGCTCTACCGCACGTACTAAGCCTGACCAGGAATAAAACGTGTTTCTCTCTCTGTCTCTCTCGCAGCCGAAGCCGGCGCCAGGTTGCCGCTGCCGGCAGCGCCGTGCGCAGCGTGGGGGTAGTTCCGCGGTAGCGGCAGCGCGCCTCTGGCGTGCGCGGAACGTTTTCGCGAGCAAAAAACGCCCCATGCTATAGCGCCTGGAATATACTGGCTGGAATATTCCGAGCTACCTAGTACATTCTAGGCACTATACCCATGCAGTTCACGCTTCATAGTTGAATGGACAGATGAGAACAGTAGCCGAAATTCCGAATGGGGAAGAAACGGCAAGAGGGTTCACGAGTACGTCATTGGTAAAGTGGGATTGCGCTCATAGAGTGAAGGTTATATTAGGTTATTCTCACGACCCTTAAAATTCTGTATGTTGTGCAACTGTTGCTCTTTGAACACTGGGACCGGTATTCACTGACGCGAAAGCACTTTCCGTGCGTGTTGAAAGGAGTATCTTTGTGAATATAGCAGTTTGCCAAGGGTAAACGTAAAAAATCAAGGCCCCTTTCTTTACAGAAAGACGGTTAAAACGCGAAGCTTTCTCCATGCAACTGATTCAAATCAAAGTCCAAAATCTACGCTGCCTCCAAGGTGCGAAATCCGAGCTACCAAAGTCCAAAGCCAACTCCCGCGCAACGAACGTAAATAAAATGCTGAGAGACTCGAATGAGATGATTACGTTGAACATCATTAGCGACTTCGTTACAATGCGATACCTTCGATACAATGCGATACAATGCGACATCCTTCCAAAGCTATACACCATCGTGTTTTGTGCGTAAATACCTCTCATTGTCTACGTGTGTGGTATCATTCATTCGCCCTTGGGGAAAATCATTGGGCAAAGGTAGCTTTCTTGCAGTGTGCTATGACGTAACTTCATCACCTATTGGTGAGGCATACAACGCTTCGCTTAATTACCTTTTGCGAATGGCGCAAGCAGACGGCGTCATAACGCGAGGGACTCACGTTCGATTCCGAACACGGTAAGCGTTTTTTTCTTACACAAAAGGGTTCTATGCCGCAATCCACCAAGGTCTGACTGACGTCATATCCGTCACGGAAATGACATCACCAGAAAAACGCGGCTACACCAGGATTTGAGCAGGGTGCTCCGTCGTCGCAACGGGAGGTGCAAGCGCTTTACCGACTCCGCTACGAACTGAAGAGCAGACAGTCGGCGACCGTAGGTTCGCCGCTGTCGAAGCAAAAGCGTGTGACAATGCCGAGGTCGGGGATGAACTTTTGCAGCTGAGGCAGCTAACCGACCATCTGAGCAGAGAAAACGCTAGGTTACACGATGAACATCTCAGCTTGAGGATAGAATGAGACGCAGTAACCTCTTGTTTTAGGTTTTGACAGACTGTCCCCAGGAGAAATGGAACCAAACTGAAGAAAAATTGGTTTAAAGAGATCACTACCGTTTTTAAGTCCCAGTGCCGAGCGAAGCATTTGAGCGGAGTACACAGGCTAGGAACGTAACAGGCACAACCAAATAGGCCTGTTATTGCGAAGTTCGCATCTTTTAAGTTAAAGCAGGAATTTACTATCGCTCAGCGGAAAATTCAAAGAGAATGGCATCACTGTAAGCGAGGATATTCCCTTCAAACACGGCAGGTGCGAAAGAAGCTTGTAGAATTTGCCAAACAAAGGGACGTTTCCTTCAAGCTTCGGTATAATAAGTTGCTCATAGGTTGATAAACGTTACGGTTACAATTTTTCTGACGACAGTGTGTACGAACTTGGCGGTCCCTCTGGGGAATTCGTTAATCAGCAGCCTTTCAGATGAACACTCAGTTTCCAGAGCACCGCTATCAGTTGCAAACTCACCGCAGTAGCGACACGTGAGGGGTGGGGGGCGGTGCCCGAAAAATTCGCTTTCTTTTCTTTTCACGAACATAAGGAGTGTCGTATCGAAACGCGATGAACTAACTGCGGCGGTCGACACATGTGACGCTGACGTTTGTGTTGTTAACAGAAACGTGGCTTACTTCAAAATTAACAGCAGTGAATTGTTTGACTCTACAAAGCGTTTCAATGTGTATCGTCGCGATAGAGGTGAAAGATGCGGCGGTGGTGTACTTGTCGCGGTTGCGGATAATATTTCTTCGTCTTTTGTGCCTGTTGTAACCAATTTAGAAATCGTATTTGTTGAAATTGCACAAGTTATAAAAGATTATTTTGGGTATCTGCTATCGTCCACCGTACTGTGATCCGGGCTTTGTAAATAGTCTTCACGATGCTGTTAACATAGTTATGGAACGTTTTTCCTAATGTACCAGTCCTTTTAGCCGGAGATTTTAACTACCCAAATATATTTTGGCCCAGTGATGTACCACAGTTAAGTCCGTTTTCTACTGACAGTTCTAATTTTTTGACCTTTTGTTCTGATTTCAACTTTACGCAAATTGTTACCCAACCAACCCGCATTACACCTACTACTTCGAGCATTTTAGATCTAGTGTTAACCAACGTGCCTGACCTGTTCATGTCTCCACTTTGTTTGCCTCAACTAAGTGATCATTGTTTGCTCCATTTCACTATGAATGTTTGTGTTCCTCATCATGAAAATTATACTAAGCGCATTAGAGATTACGCTGCCGCCGATTTTGATGCCATCAATAGAGAACTTTGTTTATTTCTGGACAGCTATCTTGATGAATTCGAAGCTCGTTCCGTTAATTCGAACTGGAATTTGTTCAAAGAAAAAGTAACATACCTGACTGAAACGTTTGTTCCCCTGAGGCTAGTCACCACCAATAAGCATGCTCCCTGGTATAGCCAATCTTTGAAAAGGTTGGCTAATAAGAAAAAAAGGCTGTTTCGGTCCGCTAAAGTTTCTAACTCGCAGGCCAGATGGGATTCTTACTACGTTGCTAATGGGGAATACAGGAGGGCCACAAAAGCAGCAAAGGAAACCTATTTTAATAACACACTCCCCAATATGTTAGCCAACAACCCGAGACAATTTTGGAGGGTGGTGAATAAAAAAGATACTCGCGAAATAACACTTACAACTTCGGACGGGTTAACCCATAAAGATGACTGCGCTGTTATTCTCTGTGACACCTTCGCGGCGGCAGTGTCGGGTTTCCTCAACAAAGGATCAAATCCTGTTTATCAAGCTAGTGGTTATCTCCCGATGGAAGCAATTCGTTTCGACACAGCAGGCGTACAAAAAATAATAGAAAACCTTAAAGTCTCGTCTTCTTCCGGAATCGACAACATTACTTCCAAGTTTCTAATAAACACTAAAGTCTACAGCTCCATAATCTTAACAAAAATATTTGAGCAATCTCTGGAAGCAGGCTGTCTTCCGGACGATTGGAGTGTGGGAAGAATTATTCCATTCTTTAAGTCAGGTGATAAACTTTGTCCAGAAAATTATAGACCAGTATCAATCACTTCGATACCATGCAAAATAATGGAACACGTAATTTATTCGCAGCTTGTAAAATTTTTAGAGGGCAATTCTTTTTTTACTGATTCGCAGCATGGATTTCGTAAAAACTTTTCCTGTGAAACGCAACTATTATGTTTTATTCACGATTTGCATTCTATTCTTGACAACGGCACACCCATTGACTGTATCTTTTTAGATTTCTCAAAAGCGTTTGATAAAGTACCTCATGATTTACTCATTTTAAAATTACGGAGCCTCAATATAGATGATAACGTCCTCGCGTGGGTGATTGCTTTTCTCAGTAACCGTTCACAATTTGTAACTGTTAATAACTTTGTCTCGCCCAGGGTCCCGGTTGGCTCTGGGGTCCCACAGGGCTCTGTGTTGGGACCATTGCTCTTTCTGGTCTATATAAACGATTTGCCTCTAAACATTACTTCTTCAGTCAGTCTTTTCGCAGATGACTGCGTAATTTATCGGGCAATTAAGGGTCATTCAGACGCTCTAGAATTGCAGGCAGATATGGATCGGGTTCAGAAATGGTGTGAGACTTGGGGCATGACGTTAAACGTTAACAAATGCAAGTACATGCACGTTAACCGTCACAGCACTAGTATCAGGGCGTATCAAATTAATGATGTTCTTCTCGAAGCAGTAACTTCGTATAAGTATCTGGGTATATACATAACTTCTACATTATCTTGGAAGACACACATTGAATATATTGCAGCTAAAGCTAATAGCACGTTGGGCTACCTTAGAAGAAATTTTAATCAGGCACCCGTTTCCTTGAAACTCTTACTTTATAAAGTATTGGTACGTAGCAAATTAGAATATGCGGCATCTGTTTGGGACCCTGGTCATGACTCTCTTATCTACGAATTAGAACGAGTGCAGAATCGGGCAGCGCGTTTCATCCTTTCTAATTACCATCGCACCTCGAGCGTCACATCAATGAAAATCACACTAGCATTACCCCTACTGTCTCTTCGCAGGAAAGTGTTTCGGCTGTGCCAATTTCATAAAATTTACTTCACCAATTCATTACTCAGAAATAGATTATTCGCCCAACCAACTTACGTTTCCACTCGCATTGATCATCGCCATAAAGTAGGACTTCCGTCAGCGCGCACCAAGTGTTTTCAGGAGTCATTTGTGCCAAAAACTTCTGTATGTTGGTATCATCTTCCTCATGATATTGTTGGTATCAAAGATGCTGCTTTATTTAAAGTTGCTGTCACTAATTTCATTTGTACTTAGCCTTAGTTCAACCCTGTAGCAAGCGATGTTACTTGATTGCAATTTTTCTGTTGTATTTTGATTTGTGTGCTGTACATGTATATATGTACCCACTCCCCTCTGTAATGCCCTCGGGCCTTGAGGGTAACTGAATAAATAAAATAAATAAATAAATAAATAAATAAATAAATAAACGCGCCATATGTCTTCCCTATAACCTCCTCTATTTTGATGGTGCTGCCGTCTAAGAGAGGTGAAGCGAAGTGGTGCGTCACAATGCTAATGAGCGCCGACAGTTGGCACCAGCTGAGCTCGTGGGATGCAGTGGTCGCACATTTGCGAAAGCGACGCGCCAGCAGGTTGTCGCTCACCAAACACATCCACAACACAGCCCCGAAAATCATGCTCTTTCGCTGCAGCGGACCGAGAGTTCACCTTAACGATTCGCTGGCAACCCGTTCGGTTTCGTTCGCATGGTTTGTGAGTGCGTGTGGTTTCATTTGGGTTTACGCAGTGCTCTGGCGTGTGTAATCCAGTGTCTAATGTTGATAAGTCTGACGGTCCCATACCGACGAAATATAAATAGTGATGTGCAAGTTCATATGGATGCAGAATAAATATTCAAATGATCCTGTGAAGGCAGATCTAAATTTCGTGTTTTGCCAATTCCTATGAAAGAAAGATCGACCACATTTCTTTTTCTCGAGGCGCTCGACTTTTTTTTTTTTTGAACATCATCGCAAGATTGATGTTCCCTTGTGGAAACCCATTTTGTAAAGGTGGTTTTCTTGGAGCGCGTTTTGGCGTAATTACATCACCATAAGTGACGCATAGAAAGCTTCGCTTTAAAAAATGCGCGACGTTCCTGTGCAGTGGACTGCCGCTACAATTTCGGCCTTGCGCAGCATGCGTGCGAAGCGAAAACCGAAAGAGGTGGCGTGAAACTGGACCGAATTTGCCTGCAGTGACTTCTTCTCTCACCACGTTTTCATTTTAATTGTGCCGGCGTTCTTGTGCGATGACATTTTCTCTCAAGGTCATTCATCGCGTCACAATGACCTTGAGCCGCCGGAGCACAAGTGCCGCTGGTGTGACGTAGAGCCACTAGATCAGGTTTAAGAGTATCGGCACTCTTTTCTGTGATCGTTGAATAATGCCGCCGACAGCGGCCATTGGTCGAAGCATGTCACGTTACAATTGATGACCCCATGGGGGCTGACATTTTGGAGCCTCTGTGTTGCCGCGCGCGCGCTCTTCTTTAAGTCGTGATTTTCTGAACGCAGCGTGGCTGTACGACACGTTGAGCGTGAGTGTTTAAGTCCCCAGACAGAGTAGCGATGCCGTGCTGCTCTGTACTGGGCTGTTTCAACCTGCCGGAAGGCCAAAAACGCCTGCATCGCTCCCACAGGGAAAGAACGACAGTGGCCTAGCGTAACCTTTCATTCTTTCCATTTCATTCTTTCAAACTACAACAGAACTGCTAGCGCAACACAAATGAAGTTAACTCTGCAACTACCACTGTTATCATTACGAAGAAAAGTTTTCCGTCTCTGCTTATTCAATAAAATTTACCACCACCAGTGTTTAGCCAGTGAACTAATTGCAAGGCCATCTTATCGATCTTCACGTGTCGACCACGCCTGCAAAGTCGCGAACATTTTTTGCCACACAAACTCATGTTTTTATTCTTTCTTGCCGCAAACCTCGACCGAATGGAACCACCTTCCCGGTGACATTGCATCAATAGCCGATTCATATCTTTTTCGCCGATCGTTGTTCGCCTTTTTCGGGTTTATTGATTCCACGTGACGTTCTTTCTGTTTGTGTTGTTGTTATATTTGCTTGTTGCTTATTTTCATTTCTCTTGAATAACTGTTCTTGAGCGCATGTTCTGCGCATTTCTTGTGTAGTACTGTGTAAATTTTGTGTAGTTTGCTTTGTAGCCTGCAAATGTTTTCCGTTTGTTCTTTAGAACGCGAATATTTCTTCCCATTCGTCCAGAAGAACCACTAGCGTATTTCCTTATGAACTTTTTTGTCTGTTACTACCAGCATATGTAGTCTGTTACATTCTTGCCGCCTTGTTACTTGCTACGTACTTGTATCTTTTTCCCCGAAAACCCACTCCCCTCTTCAATGCTTGTGCGATTGAGGGTACTTGAAATAAATAAATAAATAAACCTATGGGCACCTAAAAAGCGTAGCTTAATTAGTGGCTCTAGCGTAACCTAGAGCCATTAGAGAGTTTTAGCATAGCGTGCTCCGTCCGCTAACGCTACGGCGGCGGGTAGCGGGGCGCGACTGGGGAGAGCAAATTCGTCACGGTGGGGTGGATTAGTTCCGCGCGGCCTGCCTTCGCCATGTCCGCTCTTTCCCTCCGCTGAGGGGCAACCTCCTCGCACTCCCCGCGCGCGCATGCGCAGTCCGGTCCCGCTACCCGCTAACCTTAGCGTAGCGTACGGGAGCCGCTATGTTAAAACTCTCTATTAAATAAGCTACGCCAGCGTAACCGAGCCTGACCCCATCACACCGGTGCGCTGTCTCTAAATCTCCGAAAAGTAAACACAGCTGCCATGGTTGCCAAGTGGCGCCCGGACAAATTCCATCCGTCAATGTCAGCCGCAATAGGGCGCATAAGGCTGGCCACCCTGGCGTCAGGCACCAACATGGCTGCCGCCGTATGACAGTGCCGTTACTATTAAGCATTGCTTATTTAGTGGTTCTGGTGTGACGTAATGGTCCGGGATCCGCCGAGGAGAGGCGTTGCAGCTGCGCTAGCTAGGAGCCTCGCCGCTACAGTACCACGTGACTGGTCGAGGGTTTACGGCTGCTTCGCTGACGCTTGGCGCTCAGTATCGCCATGGGTGGCGCCACGACTGTGCCGTACGTATGTGCCGGCGCTTCAGCTTTCGATCGTGGTAACTATGTTTACAAGTTTCAAATCTGAGCCATTTTTAATGCGTAGCATTCTTTGCCGAGCCCTCCTCCCCCTCCCCCCGGGCAGGACCGTGTACTGCGCTGCATTTCCCCCAAAATGCAGATAGGGTGAAAGTAACACTTGTGATCAATATAAAAGCGTAAATCGAAATAATTGGTCAGACAGAATTTCAAAATCCAAAAAAAATAAGAACAATAGAAAAAAGTCTCACAAAATTATCTGTCAAAATCAAAAATACGCGTCTTGTACACCTCCCACCAAAACTGAAGAATAAACATAACAGTCAGCAAGAAAACGTTCAAATACAATTAAAAACTACCGAAAATGGCGAACCGTGTATCGCCCTGCATTTCCACAAAAATGCAGATTTCGTGAAAGTAACACCTTTAATCGTTATACTAGCGCTAATGGAGATAATTGGTGGGACAGAATTTGGAAAAACTAAGAAATAAGAAAAATATAAAAAGCAAAATTTTTCACTAAAATGATCTGACAAAATCCCAAATATGCACGTTGTAAATCTCCCCCAATAGTCAAGAATAAACAACAAAAAACACCAAAACACGTTCAAACTGCGAACAAAAACAGCGAAAAGGGAGAAACTCTGCCGTATGCCTTCTTTTTCGAAAAAAATCCGTAATTAGCGAAGTCCCGTCGTTGTTTTAATGGTATAAATTTACATCATTGGGAAAAAGAAACAAGCGGAGGGTTCAAAAGAATAAAATGATTTAAAGTATTTTGTTACTAGAACTCATCTAGACAAGCGACATATGAATGCTACGCGTTAGTAGACAATTCCATGAGTCTCTCTCTCTAAGTGGTGGCGCTTGTTGGTCTCTCTTTCCCTTCTGGGTGCTCACTGCTCCCGTTAACTCTGCGAAATATTAGGGGCATTTTTAGATGCGACGCTGAGAGCATCTCTTGTCGGCGGCCCTGTCCTTCCTGCGTGCGTTCGTCGTCGTCGTCGGCGGCGGCGTCCGCACTCTCCTCCGCTCACCCCCTCTCCTCTCCGATAGCGAACACACTCTCGCGAGGGGCATTGGATTGGATTCGATTGGCGTGGCGTGGCTTGGCTTGGATTGGATTTGTATTGGATTGGATTAAAGTGGATTGTGTTGGATTGTGTTGCGTCATAGCCGCGGCAGACTCACTGGCGCCAGCGCGTGCCCAGGGGAGAGCGAACACTCTCTCTCAACATCTGCGGGTGTGCGGCCCAGCGCGCTCTCACTCCGCCGGTGGGCGGCGCTGCGCGCGGTGCTGCGCATGTGCAGTACTCTCTCTCTCCGCTGTCTCCTCTCCTTCGGGCGCGCTGCGCATATAACCGGTGTGCCGCTCTCCGGCGGCCTTTCGGTCAACGGTTGCTCTCCGCTTGCGCTTGAACCCCCACTCAGCGTCGCATCATACCAGGGTTCCCACGAGGGGAGGTGGGCGTAATTTTTTAACCTGAACTGGTGCAGATTATTGCATTGTCGTGCAGAACAGTTCAGAGCGCTACTGAGGATATCAATTAGTAAAAATTCCCCCGCATTTCCCCGAGGGGGAGAATGTGAAAGTGCGAATGCACGGTTGTCGGCCCGCTTGCGGCGCTTGCGCTCGGCCCCCGCAGCCCACCGCCTCGCCGCCTTCTCTTCCATCTCTTCCATCGGGTTTGTAGTATCACGTGTACACCACGCAGTTATCAAGCCGCTATAACGCCGCTGAGTCGCCAACGCACGCCGCTGACGACGTAGTTGAATGCGTTAAAGATATAAGGCGCGTCACTAACACTGATATCAGCGTCGTGTCCGTGGCTTGGTCGGTAGAGCGTCGCGCTGCGGCCGCAAATCCTCGGATCGAAACCTGGCGCCGGATGCTGTTTCTTTTTTAAATATAGAGGAGCACTGCGACGCCGCCGCCGGCGGCGGTGGATGGTTTGGGGTCGCTTATAAAGTGCATTCGCACTTAAAAAAAATGAACATATGCTGCACTGCTTGCACCAGTGCAGCCAGTTCAGGTAAAAAATTGCCTCTATTGGTGAATCCTGGCTACTTCCCATGCCTACAACCCAGCCACAGCAGCAGCAATTCGATCCGATTCGTTCGATTGACGAAAAAGTAATACTTTCTTCCGGGGTATCCAGCTCAGTTTCAAGTTCTCATTGTTGGACATTTTAGTTGTTGCTTTTTTTGGTACGTTCGCTATAAAATTTTCAAGCTGCGCTCGTTGCTTACCTGGCATGTCAAGCTGTTGAGGGGAAGCGATGAATACTTCTTTAAAAAGCCGACATGGATGGCGTTTAGTACCTGCAAAGGCAAGCGCAAGTGGCGTTTTGGGGAGCAACATTTGAAATCAGCCTTGTTATGACAGCCTGCTTGCTAAACGCAGTCATAGCTGCCTCGACTTTTCATGAAGTTGGCCTATGTCTTGCACATCCAATACTGCGCGAAAGCGTTACTTGTGCACAAACTACGGATGCCACCGTCGTTGAATCTACGGCCATTTTGGGTGAGTGAGTGAGCGATTGAGCGGGTGGGTGGAGGAGAGGGGGGGAGCAAGCGTGTGACTGAGCGAGTGAGTCAGTGAGGCAGTCAGTGAGTGAGTGAGCTAGTGAGCGAGCGAGTGAATCAGTGAATTACTAAACGAGCGAGTGAGTGAGGGAGTGAGCATGTGAGCGAGCGAGTGAGTGAGTGAGAGAGTGAGTGCGTGAGTGAGTGAGAGACTGACTGAGCGAGTGAGTGACTGAGTGAGAGAGTCATGACTGGCGATTGAGTGAGTGAGTGAATGGGTGAGCGAGTGAGTGAGCGAGTGAGGGAAGGATGGAGGGAGTAAAAGGAGTGGATGCGTGTGTGAGTGAGCGAAGCAGCGAGTGAGTGACTGAGTGAGTGAGTGAGTGAATCTTGGAGGGAGGGAGGGATTGAGTAAATGAAGCAGTGGGCGAGTGAATGCGTGAGTGAGTGAATGAGGCATGAGGGAGTGAGTGAGTGAGGGAGTGAGTGGGTGATTCACTGAGGGAGTGAGTGGGTGATTCACTGAGTGAGTGAGTGGGTGATTCACTGAGTGAGCGAGCGAGCGAGTGAGTGAGTGAGTGAGTGAGTGAGTGAGTGAGTGAGGAGTGAGTGAGTGAGTGAGTGAGTGAGTGAGTGAGATGAGTGAGAGTGAGTGAGTGAGTGAGTGAGTGAGTGAGTGAGTGAGTGGTGAGTGAGTGAGTGAGTGAGTGAGTGAGTGAGTGAGTGAGTGAGTGAGTGAGTGAGTGAGTGAGTGAGTGAGTGAGTGAGTGAGTGAGTGAGTGAGTGAGTGAGTGAGTGAGTGAGTGAGTGAGTGAGTGAGTGGTGAGTGAGTGAGTGAGTGAGGGTGAGTGAGTGAGTGAGTGAGTGAGTGATGGTGAGTGGTGAGTGAGTGAGTGAGTGAGGAGTGAGTGAGTGAGTGAGTGAGTGAGTGAGTGGTGAGTGAGTGAGTGAGTGAGTGAGTGAGTGAGTGAGTGAGTGAGTGAGTGAGTGAGTGAGGTGAGTGAGTGGGGGAGTGAGTGAGTGGGGAGGGGGGGAGTGAGGGAGGAGGGAGGGAGGGAGGGAGGGAGGGAGGAGGGAGGGAGGGAGGAGCGAGCGAGCGAGCGAGCGAGCGAGCTGTTTCAAGCACTCCTGAGTTTCGGGAAAGTACGTTGGTCGTTGTGTAACATCCAGAGAAACGGCAGTATCTAGAACTACAGCGCCTTAAAAAATTCAAAACGAGTAATTACTTACGATAGTAGACTTGACGTTGTTGAAGAAGGTGCTCTTGCCAGGGGAGGGCGGAATTCCGGGCTTAATGCGGTCAATGAATTCGCTCAAGTACCTCCTATAGAGATCTACTATAGATGACTGCTGCAAAATTAGACACAAGTTTGTTCAACGTGCAACTCTTTATAGCTGGTACTCAGGATAGTCGGCACCACAGAAAAATGTTTGTAAGTACGCCCGTGAAGCGTGCTAGGACACTTACTATATAGGTTAAAGTACGGGCTACGGTTGTTGCTGAATGTTGCATAATGTTAAAGTATTTGTGCGCTTCTGGTGCTGAATTTCGGCACCCACACCAGCTATACTTCATGGCAATCATCTAGTTCAAGTACTTTACATTTACATTTACATTTACATACCCTAAGGACCCGGGAGGGCATTACATAGGGGGAGGGGGGGGCGGATTAGGAAGATATTCAACAAGTGCACAATACATTAAATGTTCCGAGGCATCATTATATAAAGCTTAAATGTAAACGCGCAGGAAAACTACACACGACAGAAGTAATAAGGAAAAAAGCATGTATGTAAACTGTGCAGAAGAACAAGTACCTTAATAACAATACAATATGCTCCAGGTAACAAAGTGTAGGCGCAAATAACACACACCAAAATAATCAAGTAATTCACATCAGCAACACCACCGAATCACTACATTAATGAATTGGAATTTCTAAGAACACTTTTAATGCTTTAAGAAAGGATGAAGACTCTGTTAGAGTTGCGATATCACCTGGCAAGGAATTCCAGTCAGTTATCGGCAGGGCTAAGGGTGAGTTTTGGTATTTTTTGTTCTCAGCAAGATGGGATTAACTTTGTTAGGGTGATCGACACGGGCTGAAATGTGTGATGGCGAGAGGATATGATCGCGCGCAAACGGGGAGTTGCTGTGGCAACAATGAGTGGAAAAATGATAGCCTTGCAAGTTTACGGCGCGTGGCAAGGGGGAGCAGATTAAGCGATTTTAGTAAGGCAGTTACGCTTTCATAACGTGAGTACTGACGACGTTATAAAGCGCGCAGCTTTGTTTTGAATCGATTCAACCAGGTAAGTTAAATTTTCAGTGTGAGAATGCCATATGATTGAAGCATATTCCAGCGATGGTCTTATCAGGGAAATGTATGAATGCAGTCTGGTTTCTTTGTTAGCAAGGTATAGTCGCCTTTTGAGGATTTCCAAGTTTTTTTATTGCTTTAGTAGTGATATGTTCAATGTGGTGGTTGCAGTTTAAATTGGCTGTGAAAAATACCCCCAGATATTTAAAGGATTGCAGTGATTCAATTCGAGTATTATTTATGGTGTATGTGTTACTGTGAAGGGATTAAAGCAGAACTAAATTCCAAGTGCTTAGTTTTCCCCACATTAATTTCCATCTGCCACGTGTCGCACCACTCACCCAACCTATCGAGGTGAGATTGTAAAATGGTATTGTCGGCAGAGCTAGTTATATCCTTGTAAATTACGCAGTCGTCTGCAAATAGCCGAATTTGCGAACTTATATTACACGCTATGTCATTAATGTATATTAAAAACAAAAGAGGACCTAGAACCGAGCCTTGTGGAACACCAGATAAAAGCGCTAGTAGGGTTAGAGATGTAGCTCTTTAGTTTTACAGATTGGAAGCGGTTAGTAAGAAATTCCAGAATCCATTGTGTTATATTATTGCCAAGCATGAAATTGCGAATTTTTAGTTCTAAACGTTTGTAGGGGACCCTGTACCACCCGGGGATCCACCAGACACAGCGCGGCGATCTGCCCCTCCTGGCAACCCTGGGCGGGGGAGACGAGCGCGCGCGGTAGCGGCTAATAAACAGTTTCCCACTTGCAAACCAAGGGTGTGGTCGCTCTATTTCAGCGCGCATGCCGCGCATGAAACATGGTGTCAGAAGTGCATAGCCTGTCGGACTAAGCGTACAAGATGGAACTTCTGCCTTCCCCGGAGCGTCTTGTATTGTCGGAAGGAGCAGCGGAGAACTGGAAGAAGTTCCGCCAGCGTATTGAACTCTACTTAGCTACCGCGCCGGACAAAGAACGAACGTCAGCACAGAAGGCTGCCATTTCTCTTCATGTCGCCGGGCAAGAAGCAATTGACGCTTTTAACACATTCCCATTAACGGCAGAGCAACAAGAGGACTACGATGCTATCGTCAAGCCTTTCGAAGAGTACTGCAGGCCACGGTGCAACGAGACCTTCGAGCGGTACGTACTGCGCTCTAGGCAACAACAAGATGGCGAACCATTCGAACAGTTTTTGCGCGACATACAATTGAAAGCACAGTCGTGTAATTTCGGCGAACTAAGGGACTCTATGGTCAGAGATCAAATAGTGTGTGGAATTGCCGACAAAAAGTTACGCGCACGACTACTGCGCGAAAATGACTTAACTTTGGAAACGGCAGTCGAGTTCTGCAAAGCAGCGGAAGTGGTGGCCGCACAGAACCGCTCCCTAGAAAGCGAAGCTAAGGTGCAGAGGATTGAAAAAACAAGCGCTGCTGGGCAATCTCACGCGGGAGGTCACCGTCGATGCTGTGGGGCTACTGTGACAGGAGTCATGAACCGAGACAGTGCCCAGCTTGGGGGAAAACATGCACGCTCTGCAATAAGAGGAACCACTTTGCGTCTTGCTGCAGGAGCAAGAGGGGCGTACATGAGGTAGGCGCCGCTACAAAGGCAGATGCATCGGACCAGACCTCGCATGCTTCGGATGAGGATTTCCGAATCCTAGCCGTGCAAATCGGCAACGTTTCAAGAGGGCAGGACTGGACCGTGAGCTGCGATCTAGCCGGGCACGCAACAGAAATGAAAGTCGACACAGGGGCGCAGGCGAATGTCCTGCCGTACTCGTATTTTCGCAGGATGCGCATCCAAAGCCGCTTGCAGCCGTCGAGTACAGTACTCAAGAGCTCCGAGATGGAGTAAGATACTCCATCTCGGCACCATTACCTTGCCACTGCGAATAGGAGAAAAAGCAACACGACGTACAGTTTTTTGTAGTGAAGAAAGGCAAGCAAGCCTTGCTCGGGTTGGAGTCGTCCGAGCGCTTCGGGTTGATTGCACGAGTACACGACGTGGCCTCGTCGGCGGCCTCAACTGGCGACACTGACTTTGTGGCAGAGTTCCCAGAACTGTTCAAGGGACTAGGTTGCATACGGAAACCGTACATCGAGTAAATGGAGCTTTCAATAGCTCCCCGGTACCACACGAAGTACAACCGGTTATACCAATGCAACAGTACAAAACTAGGCCAACCGGCAAAGAGAATTTTGGTCCACACGAGGTGGAGAGAAATTAACGGAAAGACTTTCTGCGACCCACCGCCAGGGTGACGAGCCCGGGGGGACCCCTCTTGTCCCCCCTAGGAAAAAAGCCGGATAGGGTTGGTTGCTGGGAACGGGAACTTGGACATCGGGATGGGTTATGGGAAAAAGGGTGGGAATGAGGGGAGCAATTTTGCTCCAATCCTTTTGTCTGACTCTCTTCCAAGAATGATTGCTCAGCGAGGGAATCAGACAGTGCCAATTGCCAAATATGCGGTCCCTGCCACGGGTTACCGCTCACCCATAGGGTCCGATAACCTGGGCCCCAACTGTCAGAGACAGGAGTACCCTATTTAGTGACGACGGCGGGTGCCCCCCCCCCGACCCCCAGCTCTGCAGCCGATGCGTCTCTACGTCCTCGATCAACTGTCCCGCAGCAAGGTACTCATGAAGTCACCAATGAAGCTTTCCACTATACACGGGTACTTGCAACTCCTGCTTTTCACGGTCTCCGGACACCGGAAGTTGTATGCGAACGTTAACTGAAATCCACGTTGGCAAGCCAACCACGTTCGCAAGGGTCCCCCAGGGCTGTTCTGCGAGCCCTTTTCTTATGTCCTCCTCTGTGCCTACTCTTTCGCTCAATGGAACAAGAGTCTTGTGGCATATGCCGCTGGGCTGGGCGGCTCGGCGGAGGAGATCGGTCCGGCCTACTAGCCGTTACTAAGCCAGGAGAGTTTTCCCCGGTCGGTGTACTAACCTCACCTTTCCTCGTTTTCCCGTGCGGAACACCAGTAGCTCGTGGGTAGCAACGTCCCGTGGCAGCCAGAGAAGATCAGTCTATAGGCCCCTCGCATGCAAGGTTACAGGGAGGCGCGCACCCCCCCCCCCCCCCCCCCGGCCTCATACGGACTGTACAACATCTAGCCCCATGAAATTTGGTTACAGGGGTATGTCACTCCCCCCGACTTATAGCGATCAGGTCGCTGGCCCCGCCAAAGCTTGCGGTTACAAGGGTCGCCAGTCCCCGGGCCCGTAACGGTTTCCCGAATTTAATCGGTATTCCCAATACAACGACTGTACGCTTGCGGCACTTGCTACTTTCGCAACTTGACTCGCCGGCCTCCTCCCACGCTGGATTACAGGGGTGCGTTATTTCCCCCAGCCAAAGAAAGTCATAGTTGATCGATCTCGAACCGCTTTCCTGCTTCAATCGCATCGCCAAGTGCCGGGTTGACACCCGACCGCCCGACCTCCGCGTAGGACCTGATTCCAGTTGTACCAGGAACCTCCACAGTGGCGGCCGTTTTGCACGCTCCCTGGGCAGGGATTGTGCGGCCTCCCCGATTCCTCGGGGAGGTCCCGTGGAATTACCGTACTTCCACGCTCTGGCCCCTATGACATTAGGTTGCAAGGGTTTGTCACAACCCCCGGCCTGCAGACCAGTTCGCAAGTTCAACAGAACGAGCCCCAAGCTATGGTTACAGGGGTGTGCACGCCCCCGGCTCGGTAGTGGTCTACCCATTGCTTCAGCAATGGTACGCCAACACTACGTGCGAACTGTACCGCGTGAGCGCAGTGATTACGTCGCAACATTGACCCGCTGGCTTCCTCTCACGCTGGATTACAGGGGCGCGTTACAGTCCTGCAATGAAGGACGACGCCCGGCCCACCGTTATGCCACCGAGAAAAGTGCCGCATGCACTTCGGCGCCCACTTCGGGAGGAGCTGGCCCGGATGGACACCGAAGGAATCATATGCAGGATGGAAGAGTCGTCAGATTGGGTGAGCCCTCTTGTAATTGTTCGAAAAAAAAGATTGTCGTCTGCGAATATGCATGGACCCTCGGTACATTAACCGAAGCCTCAAACGAGAGCACTACCAACTACCGTGTCGTGAAGAAATAGAGGCAGAACTTGCAGGGGCTGCGGTGTTCAGCAAGCTTGACGAAAATTGTGGTTTTTACCAGATCCCGCTAGACGATAAAACACCCAAGATGTGCACCTTCAGCACACCGTTCGGGAGGTACCGATTTTTGCGCCTTCCATTCGGGATCGTGTCAGCACCCGACATCTTTCAGAAGGCGATGAATGAGGTCTTCGAAGGCCTGCCAGGCACGCGTGTCTACGTGGACGACATTCTGGTCTGGGGCTCATCGAAGGAAGAGCACGATGAACGCCTACGTGCAGCGTTGACTGCAGCGAGAAAAGCAGGACTGACACTAAACAAAGAAAAATGCATTTTCGCCACAACTGAAGTAAAATTCTTGGGGGACCGAATCAGCAAAGACGGGATAAAGCCCGATGAACGTCTAATCAAATGTGCAGCTGACATTCCACGGCCATCGTGCAAGCAGGAAGTCCAAAAGTTCTTGGGTGTCGGGAACTACTTTGGCAAATTCATACCCCATCTTTCAAGGAGAACTGAGGCTCTAAGGTCGTTAATAAAGAATGGTGTTGCGTTTGTATGGGAGGCTAATCATGTCCAGGAATGGAAGGAGCTTATTCGGGCTTTGACGTCAGCTCCATTGCTTGCAATTTTCGACCCGTCGAGGCAAACGAAACTGTCAGCTGATGCGTCAAGCGTTGCTGTAGGTGCTGCACTGTTTCAGCTACACGATCAAGATTGGCGCCCAGTGGCTTATGCATCAAGGGTGCTCTCAAGTGCTGAAACAAGGTATGCACAAATCGAAGAGGAGGTTCTCGCTGTGACTTTTGCATGTGAGCGCTTTAGAGAATTCGTTAGATAGAGAGAGGAGCACATAACTGCTACATACAAATACGCCTTTAGTAGGAAGTATGTGACATTGGTTTAACGAAAACCCACATTTACTGAAAAGACGCAATTGCCCTAAATGTCGCATCTGCAGCGCTCAGAAGATTTCTAGAGGCGAGGCGCACGAAGATATGCTTAGAGAGCAAACACAGAAGACCGTGGACATTAGTGCTCTTTCAAAGGAAGATATTTTCTGATAACGCGCGCCTACTTAGCAAAGGTATTGCAATAAGCGGTGGTCCTGAGGTATGAAATTTGAGGAATTGGGTGAGAAGGCTGATAAGGCTGCGCCCAAAGAAAGGCCATAAAATATACGGGATTCGTTATTTGCACCTGATCTCACCCCACATTACTCATCGTGTGTAATCAGTGAGCGGTGCTGGAGTGGCCGGTTTTGCGAAAATCGACACAGTCTGCTCAAAATTGCCGGTGAGAGCAGTCAGCTTTAAATAGCGCTTCCCAGACTTGGCTGCCGTCAAGCCCCGTCCCTAAAGCGTTCCCGCGATATGCGACCACGCGGGAAAAATTGTAGAAAATACTTGCATTTTTGGCTATCAATAACATCCACAGCAGCGTAGCCGATGGAAAAACCGGCTTTATCTCTAACGACCTGCTTATAGCAGCCGGCGACAATGGGAGCCAGCATGAACAAAAATTCACGCATCTCCACGCAGTGAATCATGACGAGTGGGCGAAGCACTGGGGATCGTTCTTACTGTAAATCACCCGTCAGAGTGCTTATACTGCTGCTAAAAGGACTTCCAATCCAGTGCAATCCAATACAAATCAATTGAATCCAATCCAATCAAATCCAACCATTTCAATCTAAACCAATTTCAATCCAAACCAAATCCGAATCCCATTCAATCCAATCCAATCCAATGCTCCTCGCGCATGCGCAGCACGGCTCTCCAGGAGCACACACTCTCTCTCTCTATAACCTTTTGTGAACCTTTTATTTTGTTCTGGTTCACCTTTTGTGCACCTTTTGCTCACAAATGTTTCGATTTACACGGTGCTGTGCGTCTCTCCCTCTCCCCCTCTCTTCTCTCTCTAACCTTTTGTGAACCTTTTATTTTGTTCTTGTTCACCTTTTGTGAACATTTTGTTCACAAATGTTTCGATTTACACGTTGCTGTGCGTCTCTCTCTCTCCCTCTCTCTCTCTCTAACCTTTTGTGAACCTTTTATTTTGTTCTTGTTCACCTTTTATGAACCTTTTGTTCACAAATGTTTCGATTTACACGGTGCTGTGCGTCGCTCACCCTCTCTTCTTCTCTCTCTCTCTCTCTCTCTTCTCTCTTCTCTCCTTTTTAACCTTTTGTCCTTTTATTTGTCTGTTCACCTTGTCTGAGCCTGTTGTTCACAAATGTTTTGATTTACACGGTGCTGTGCATCTCTCCCTCTCTGTCTCCTTTCTCTCTCCAACCTTTTGTAAACCTTTTATTTCATTCTTCTTAACCTTTTGTGAACCTTTTGTTCACAGATGTTTCCATTTACGCGGTGCTGTGCCGTGAGCATGGACGCCGGACGCCGGGCAAGCCTCGGCCTTAAGATGCTTCACCCCTAAAACTGCTGTGTAGAGACGGAGCGCTCCGTCAGGTGGTGCTAAATATAATCCCAACCTCGCCATCTTCGCTTCTCTCGCAGCGAGACTGTCGCGGTCGCGGAAAAAATGGTCCCGGAACAAATGGACGCGGAACAAATGGCCCCAAAACTAATGGTTCCGGAACTACAGGTCCCGGAACAAATGGTCCCAACTTCAAAGTAGGAAAAATTGGTCCAACCTCTACTGCACCTATGCATGAGTGCCTGTATGAGGGAAGGAGGTAGCAACGTTTGTAGATCTAGTAACGTTGGGACGTAGGGAGTGCAGTGTATTTATATGTTTGTATTTGTGCACAATGTATTTTGCATCTGTCTATATTTGATATATTTGCTAAGCCTGAGTTTACTTGAGTTAAATGCTGCATACAAATTTGTCGTCGTACGTGTATCTTCAACCATGCTTCCGTTGCTTGTGTTCTTTTATTTGTTAAAGCTTGAGAAGCGAGTCCCACTGGAGCCTGTTTGGAAAGCATATTTACAGTGACAGTATTATTTAGGTTATGTGAAGTATCGAAAACGTGAGTGGGCCGGTACCGCTGAATATCAGACAACATAGAGCTGTAGTAGTGCATCACGCTCGCCAATTTTTCGCTATTTTTTAAACAAGAAATTTACCCGATAAATGGTATTGCGTTAGCTAAGCTGCGTTACGGTGCTCTCCGTCTGAAATGCTTCGATATCTGCAGTTCGGATCAAGTGAAGCGGCACTAATCAAGATTTTGGACCTTGATGATTTTGCAACTTGCAGCTCAGATACTTTTTTTTTCTCTGGAAATATGCAATGAGTCTTATTACGCCTCTTATCTTGTTTAAAGGTTTAGAAGACTGCTGGCTAACATGCTTTGTTAATTTTGCCGGCGTGTTGCGTGAGCGTGCCAGTTGCTAAGGGAAAGCAGGTGAGCTCGTTGAAACTGGTCGCCCACCATGAACAACAAACTTGATTGCTCGAAATTGCATTTGAGCAGAAATATATGCAGGTTATTCTCGCAAATAGACAAACAAGTTTTCGCGCGTCTTTCTGACGGCTTTACTTTCCCAGAAATTGCGAGAATCAAAGACGGTCACTTGTCATGGTTCAATGAAAAGCCAACGATTGATGCAAGTTGATGCACCGCCATCGCCAGACTAGCCTTTTGGGACGCCCCTTAAAAAGCAAAGATCAAACAGGATGGACAGGGGGGGGGGGGGGGGGGGTAAGTGGCTCGCTTCGGCAGAATATTTCGGAGTTAGAAACAGCGCAGGAACAGGACGATAGGAGGATCACACAAACACGGCGCTGACTAACAACTGATGTTTATTGTCGCGAACAGGCAGGCAATAAATATGAAAAGACAGAAAACAAGTGACATACTAATCTAGGAATGACAAATGCATAAAATACGAAAAAATTTAACCCAAAACAAAATCTACTGTGGTACAGTAATCTGTACTACTGTTATATCTGCAGCAACCAGCATAATTTATATCACAGCGTCCTCACAATCTCTCCTAGCTACCAAGATATTCAATTTCTTTCCCAGTAAGGGAGTCGGAGGGTGTTCCGATGGAATCCTGCTGATGGGTGTAAATTTCCCATGCTTTTGTGATGTTCCGCCGCAGCCTGTCTTGATACGTGGCCACTAGGTGGCACTACTCAAACGAAAGCGAGCAACTTGGGCAATTCGCAACATGCGCAGCGAGCGTGCTTCCTGTTGCGTTTCTTACATCGCACGCGTGCTCCCGAATCGAGGAAGCGCCCCGATCGGCCCACGTACGATCTTTTACATGACAATGGTATCTCATAGATAACCTCTTCCCGGCACTGAACGAAGCGCTTCCCATGTTTCATCGCGCACCTGTTGGCCGCTGGGCATTCGTTGTTTACCTTGCGACAAAGACTACCCAATTTGTCAGGGGCAGAGAGAACAAGGTCTACACCCGATCGCCCTACTATTTTCTTTATCAGCTGTCTGTCAATGAGGGTGGCTTTGCTGTTATGCCGTCGGGGACCTACTCAGAGAAGGAAACGCAAGCGATCGCTGAAAACTTCCGCACTGTTTCCACAAAGAGCCAACGTAAGGTTATGTGGAATCATTTTGCCGGAAGAGGTGCCCGAGACCATTTGTTCCGAGACCATTTGTTCCGGGGCCATAAGTTTGCATAGGTGCAGTAGTGGTGGGACCATTTCTTGCTACTTTGAAGCTGGGACCATTTCTTCCGGGATCATTTTTTCCGGGCCGGGACGGCATCTCGCGTTCACCCGCGTGCACCTTTTGGTTCCGATTGTACAGCAAGGCGAAACATTTCAACAGCATCGGCACTGAAACAAAGCTTACGGCCTGGGATGGGGTATTTATTGTACAGTATTATTTTCGCTATCTGTGGTTTGCGTCTTATAATTAGCCCGTGCTCAGAAAATGATCCCGCATACATTTACTTTACATTTAGATGCATTTTCCTCTGTCTTTGTTTCATATAACCGACTAGGCATGCTTTACCAATCCCGTTTTACCGTCCAAGATTTGTGATGTCATAGGTCGTAGTGGGAGAAATTGCATGTGGCGGCGATACTTAAAGCTCTCGCGCTTTCGGCGTTTTCTGCGTTGACAAGCAACTGCTGCTGTTGCCAGTGATATCGTTGAACAGAACTCTAATGCACCCACGGTGTCCTAATGTAGCCATATACTCACACTTTGCGCCTCTTTAAACGCTAAGCCTGCAGTCATCGCCGGACGGCGTTCTCACTTCCTCTCTGACTCAGTGAGTTGCCTTTGTAAGTATACCAACAGATCACTGGGTAATTAATAGCTCCGGAGATAAATCTTTAATCGAATTAACAAAATTTAAAGGGCAACATTATATCTCCACCAAAAAAGCTCCGGGCTGGTAAAGTTAAATTAAGCTTTCCCTTCGAGGTGCGCTCTTTTTGCCGTAAACGTAACTAGTGACCATAGTTTGTGCGATGTGGAACCTCTTTTAAACCGTAATAAGTGAGAACCGGATAATGAAATGGCCTTATTTTACCAGGTTGACGACTGACTGAAAGTCCTTCATCTTCAGGAACTTGGTTCTGAAACATAGGGAGAAGTCGTCAAGGGTTAGCCATGACAATCACATCTCTATCTTAAATGTTTAAGCATCAAACAAACGGTTACAACGCAGTCAATGAAATATGGCAGCATGTTAGAGTTAAATGAATTGCATTATGATCCTGTGAGACTTGAGTAATAATATATCCAGCGCGCAACACAAAATCCCTCCAAAAAATCCACGGGACGAGAATATATTGACTTTTGTCTTAAAAATACTCTCATGTTACAATACTAAAAATACAGTGCCGAGATTTAAAATCCACCGACGTGTAGCAATGCGAGAAGATTGTACCCCTGATTGGGGGATGCTTTTCAGTAATGTTTCTACGTATTGCCTGCACATGGACCTATCAGGGGCTCCGACGTCGGTGTTGAGGGTACTCTCTGTATATTGGGGAAAGGGCTTCGCCGGTTACACACATTTAGCACTGTGCCACTGCATGAAAGCCATTTTCCCCGAAGCCAACCGCACCGGATCAATGGATCAAACAGGTTTTTAGTAGGGGCTCTATAGAAGACGGCAGCTGCCGAGCAGCAATTTCTGGCTCACTAAGGCGAGCCCTGGCATATTGCTGCCGCCGCCGCACTCTCCGATCCTTCACATGTCTCGGCACCTGAGTAGTTTACGAACATTCCTTCTGGGGGTTGAATTTAGTTATTTCTGTCTGGGCTAGTCCAATCGATATAACGGGAACGCATGATTATCGGGGTACAACTATTCCGTAGATATCTTCGGGGGTGTATAAACACTCACAGCAATGTGGCCGCCATCCCTGCGGGACAGAGCTTCTCGGCGAGCTTTCACGCAAGATGGTAGGAACTTCTCAGGAGTTCATGAAGACGTAGTTGTCATTTGGGAGGTGGGGCAGCCGCTTGAGGTACTTTTCGGGCAGGAGAGGCGCGATGAGAGACCAGGCGGCGAGGACGATGTAGTTGAGGACGCTGTGCCTGCGGAAAGGTATATCCTTTTGCACAAAATTGCGCCAGAAGAAGAAAAATTTGTACCCTCACGTAATCTTATGGCGAAATTATGGCGATATTCATTCTTAGCGGCCACATCTTAGTCCACGATGATTCTTGGCTTTTGATTTTAGTGTCTCGTTGCAAATTACTTCTTCGGGCTACTTCTCTGTTACACCACGTCTGCGTCTCTGGGTTTTCGTTTCTTCGTCTTTGGGGGCGAGACACTTCAATAAGCAGGCTGGTAACACTCCGCATCTTCGCCAGAATCACAGTTCTGCGCGGCTTGGCTGCACCTGGTCTACTCACGTGCCTCCACGTTCACTTGTTATGCGGCACGCACTTAGGAATCTTGATGAACCTTTTCGTCGACAGCAAGAAGCGTGGAAAGATAGCGGCAATAAAGAAATATAATGTCGTTATATCTGTAACGAAGCAACTAGCTGTTCATTACTTTGTCGTGTTTACGAAATGAACCCAAGCCCATGGTAACACGGCTACGGATTTATCATACTTTTTTAGAAGCATTGCGAACGTATCAATGACCGGCATGTTTACCGGCGTTGCCTAGGAATTTATTATTATGCGTGAAGAAAACCCTGTTCGAAATCACTTTAGATTTCTGTAGCTACCTTCAAACTTACGTTTGAGCTTTCCACTTAGAGTACGCGAATCATGTATTGCGCAGACGACATCGCAAGCCTCGTGCGGGTGAAATTTTCATCTTGGAGCATCGGTATTATTATATCCTTTATAAACAGGTTCCAAATTATTACAATATCTAAGCTTGACCGTTATGACGATGACAAAAATATAAAACCGAAATATCAGTTCGTTGCATCGACACGAGATTGTGCCCGCATCTTTCTTCATTATTAGCACAATTATTTTCTTTACGGACGCATTTGCTATTTAAAAAGTTCGCAAAAGGTGTAGAATATTTCGGGTAACTGGAGTATATTTGTGTGATCTTCCTTCTTTGTGGTCTAACACAATCAAAGCGTGTCGCTACACAACGCCGGTAACAGTTTTCTGTGCTGTGTTCCCGAAGTGATGGCACTGATTTTATCCCTTTTGTAGTCTGCTAGCATTAGTCACTTCAATCGGTTGTTATAAACCTAGACTATACGCCTCGAGCTTTGCGATCACTGCGCCGCCTGCCGCCGCTTCTCCGCGGCGTTGACGGGATTTGCGCTGCGTGACTGATAGGGGCTCGTGCAGTGTTTTGGTTCTATTTCGCTTCTTTTCGCCTTTCCGCGCCCTAAAAAAACTTGTTATGGTGACGACTACAGGCAAAGAGTACGTTTAGGTCACTTAAATAGCAGCTGCGTCTTCGTAGAGTACGCGATCGCCTGCAAGAGCCACCCGGGGACGCGGTTCTGCGCGCTTCGTCGCCGCTCTTCCGGGCGTCGGCGACGGCAGCAACATATCACCCATGTCACCTCCAAAACATCAGGCACAAATGAATTCTACTGACGCCTCGTTTAGACCTGATACTGGCACAATGAGAGGTTGGCTTCATTTTGCAGCGTGGACAGCGAATGCGGCTTCGCTTCGCATATATACGCCGCAGAAAAATATGTTTCGGGGATGTGATTACCCAATCCCGGACAATAACTTATGCCTTTTATAAGAATATAAACCATGCGAAAATGTAAAGTATATTCCAAGCCTGTGCGTCGTTAAAGATGTGCCCACACACACCATATAGCAAGAACCAAGGAAATGAAACCACAGAAAAATAAATGCTGTGCCAATGCGGAATTTAGAAACATAATAGCTCTAACGGAAATGAAAAAAAAAAAAACAGTGCAGCTTCTGGCATGCTAAAGACGTTCGTCTAAACTTAGGTAGGTTTCACTAGACCAACTATACGCGAAATGCACTGCTATTTCGCGAGAAATCGGTGGGGGGGCTGGGAGGGGGACGCCGTGTACAAATGCGGAGCGGAATCAAGCAATGAACGTTTTAGTAATCAGACACATAAATCTCGCGTTCACTTTCCTTTTGTTTTTCTACTTCAACGAACAGCTGATCGTACGGCGGACGCATTTTTGGAAGTATACAGGGTAGGCTGTTCAACAAGCGATGAAATGTGTCGTTGGAAGAGTGTGGTATGTGATAAGGCCCTCTGATTTCAGTTTCTGGTTTATTCTGCAGGCTCCCTGTGCCATATGACGATATTTGGAAGAAGCATTTAGTCGCGGACGCGGATTATATTGTAAGCCCGTCTCCGCGCTGCTCGCAGAGGATATATGTAGCAAATGAAGGTCTGCGGGCGCGCACCTCACGACAAGACGACTCTGTCGTGTGCTGATCCCCGAGTATAACTATGCATTGTCCATCGTACTTTTGTTGAATATTCCCGCAATTAACACAGATTGGCTTGTAAATGGTGGTGATCAATATCTGAGGTATATTATTGGCAAAAGTAAATGGCGTGCTGTCAGGTATGAGTGTTCCGCTGAATATGTAAGCGTACAAAACTGATTTATATCGTAGTGTATACCCGTAGCGTGAACATCTCAGGAACCGGTGGTTACGGAGGCACTGCTAAAATTTCAGGGCAGTGTAACTACAATCAGGTCCATGCATACGCCGGTTCCGCGATGCTGGCCTGTGACACACACCTGGCGCTTATACAGACCGAAAATACCACACTAAGATCGCGTCGGAAACATTTACACTCTCGTAAACACACCCCATTTGCGAACAGCGTGACTGCTCCACACAAACATGAATTTCAAACGCCCACAAACGGTAAATCTCAGTCGTGAACGTGCCGCAAAAGCAGCGGCGGCACTGGGGAGCGGGGCGCGGACTCCCGCGCCTGCTTTCGAAACGGGCCGCTAGGGGGATTTCAGTGGCGCCCCTACAGGCCGCGCTCGAGGCGTATAGCTGTTAAGCCCTTAGTTGTTACCTTGGGATACAACTTGTATGCAACCGATGCTACACTCGCTAGGAAGCAATTTCTGAGCAATTTAAAATTGCGCCCTTCATATTGCCTAGAATATGCTGGGAGTTATTCCGAGCTAGCGGTGTTCAAAAATCTGTAGCCTTTCGCACCATAAGGGTGCGTTTTCTCCAAGTACGTCATCGGCGCACTCTTGCCCTACATTATGTTTTTTGCGTCGTATGTTTGGGCTTCCCATAAAATCATCCTATCAGGTGTGTTTGTGTTTCGTATTGTGTATTTAGTTTTTGTATTTTGTATTTAACCTTCCTACACCTTCTCATGTCAGTGCCATTTCCTGATTTAATGCAGGAATATACCAGCCCAAATACTTGCTTTTTCGCAATATATAGATGTAAGTTTTTTAAGGCCGCTCACAAAAGCTATCTTTGTGCCTTTATTGCTCCAAGCCTTGTTTTGAGCAATGTATGTTTTATCCGGGTACTACGAAAAAAATTGAAGCCGTTCCCTCAATTTGAAAGCTGTCGATAGTGCACGAGCAGTGATTCGCCGGAATGGGCTGCAGCGCCGTTATCCGCTCACTGCTGCCACCCAATCCATTTCAAGTTTCCTGCCTTCGCAGTGATCGCGCGCCTCCTGCCTGAAACTTCGCCAGCGGTAGTTCTGCTCTTTTTGTGCTTGCTTTTCCTGCCTCACGTGCCGGTGTTGCACTGCCACTTTTTTTTTTTCGCTTATTATCGTAAAAACCAACTCAACAAGCATTTCTAACTAAATGAACACGGGCGCTGCCGGTTAACTGCGTATATTTTCCCTCAAATGTACCTACAGTTTTCTTCGCGCAAAACAAAGGGGAGATGTATGACAAGCGTCAGCGATTCACGAGTTTCGAACGCTTATTACTATATAAACCGCTTGGCTTTCGAAGCATCTGGGTTACGCCAAGACGACAGCTGCTACGACGGAATGCCGGCTCTACTTGGGTCCAGCGAGCGAGCTACGACGACGAGGTGCGGCCCTAAAGCGCTCTGCCCTTTTAAAAAAATGGGGAAATAGCGCAGTTGTGCAGCACTAGGCTGCTACTGAGAATGCCCGGATTCAAATTCGTGTGAACTGGAATGTTTTTTTTTTAATCAGCGAAGCTGTTTTTGCTGGCTGTAATGTGTGCGGTATGCGGCGTCATCAAAAGCCTGGGTCATAATTACTCCCGCCGTTTACTGTGCACGTGAGCACACACTCACGAGGAGCGCCCGGCGTCATCCAGGCTTGCGCGTGGCACTCGCAAAACAATACCAAGGAAACAGTTCGCGTGCGTCCGCGCCTCAAGGAGAGAGCACAAGACCGCTGGCGCTACAGACGCCCAGTTCGCGAAGCCGGTTTCGCTGTTTTAAATGCGAATGTATTTCTTAGCCGCAGGTTGTCTTGCGTCGTTGAGCGGCGTGCGCCTAGCAACAGCTGTGGCGCGCGCCTAGCAACCGGAGCAGGTGCGGAGTAGCGGAGGGCAAGGGGAGAGGAGGAGCGCGCTCGGCGTGTGAGGGCGCTCGCCATAGCGGAGCTCGGGAGGAGTAGCGGAGAGTGAGTGGAGAGGAGGAGCCGCTCGGTGTGTGAGGGCGCTCGCCATCGCGGAGCTCGGGCGGAGAGAGAGCTCGCGCGCGGGCTGGCGCGGGTCTCTCTCTCCTCTCCGCGTACCCTCTCCGACTCGCTGCGCATATAAATGCAGGGAGCGCGCGCCTCTCTCCGTGACTGCTTGCCGACTGGCGCCTTGATAGCGATGGAAGTCGGTGAAGTCGAATCCCTCGCGGCAACGATCCGCAAAGAAGAATTCGGTGCACCCAATGCATTCGCATTTCCGCACGATCCCCTTCGGGGAGGTGGGGAGATTTTTTTTTTTAGCGCGTGCTGGCGCGTTCCACTTTGGGAGAAATGTGAAATCCTGTGGACAAAACGATCCGGGCCCGCCAGTCATCCGCGAAGAAAACGATATAGGTGCATATGACGACGGCTACTACTACCACAGTGAAAAGCGATGGTGGAACATGTAAATAAACAATTTAAAACCTAATGCAATGCGTGGTGGTGGGTCCCTCAGTGATTACGTAGAATGAAATCCTCAGGCTTCGCTGTGGTTGAAATCCTTGCGCGACTTAGTGCAAGCTTCGCCCATTTGATTTTTATTCATTCTTTGCGGCGACTCTGCGGCGATTTTCAGTACCTGGAGAAAATACAACAATCACGACGGCGTTTCGCACAATGCGGAACTTAAGGGTTTAGCCTTAGTAATAAGTTTAAAGTGCTCTTGATTCGATTAGAAATCCTTCTATGTAATGCAAGTTGTGAAGATAACTGAAACTCGTATCAGACATTTACTATAACAAAAAAGGCACATTACTATTAGCTGTATGGTTTAAGATGTGGCTGCAAGAGTCTGCGGCTGAGGGGTGTTGCTGAGTTAGCACGGAAATGAGAGAAAAGATGAATCATTACCAATGTCATTTACTGATTGAATGGGGGAAGGTCGGCCTTGAGGTGGACTAAGATGAATTAAGTTAGATCAAGGTAAAGATAAAGAGAAGATAAGGTGGATTAAGGTAGCTATTAAGGGGGATTACGGTGAAGGTAGGGTGGGTATGAGCGAACGTCGATATAGCACAGATTGTAACATACGGAAGTGTGGCTGCTGTGTCAGCCGGTGGACGTGTAGTAAAGGTACCCGACAGAATAGTACAGCCGAATGTCTTTTTGTAGGACGGCGCGCGGTCGCATTTGTGTGAGCGGAAGATAGATTAATGGTGTCCATTATGCCGCGTCGACGTAGGTGGGGAAGAAGTATATCGCCAAGCTTCGGGTTTTAAAACACATTAGTACATTTAATTGGGCCATGGAAGCAAAATACAAGTTTGGTTCATTACAAAGACTGCTTCGTCCCGATAATAATGAGCTAAATTCTACTGCAAACATCTAAACAAATAACTGGGACAATAAAGAAAACGTATTAAGCAGTGGTGGCTCTCCAACTACTTTTATGTTATTCTTCTACGACGTTGCAGAATATTTTAACCCAAAAGTGTTTTATTCCGGGGGACACCAGGATTTCGCTGGCGTCATATCCGCCACGGAAATGACACCAGTACAACGAAGCAAGCGGCCTGTAAAGCGTTCACCGCCGCACACAGGGTCTTCTTGCGGGGAAGCAACTTTTAGTACTAAAGCGTGCGTTATACTTAGGGTTAGCTTTTGGGTTTTATATTTTAACACGAAAGCGTTTTATGCCGGGATAAAACACCAAGGTTCACTGACGTCACATCCGTCACAAAAATGACGCCAGTAAACCTGTGCTGAAGCGACCCGCCAGCAGGACGTCACTCGCCAAGCACACCCACAAGACAGCCGCCGACCCGTAAATCATGCTCAGCTGCCGATTTCGCTGCACGTTTCATTTTCGTGTTTTACGGATTCCTGTGAGAGGAATTAACCAGTTTTTTATTCTTTGTGTGATTGAAGGCCGCTGACCAAAGCCATTTCAAAGAAACATGACTGGGCGATTGTATTGGGGCCGATAGTTTCGTTTTATTAGATACCTTCTTTGACATGCATTACTCACTTTGGCATGCATTACTTACAGTGACATGCATTACTTACATTGACATGCTTACATTGACATGGATTACATATTGACATGCTGTTGCGGTTGGCTCTCAAAACTACCTTTCAGTGATAGCCTTTATTTCGTCACTCCGGCACATGCTACGTCACTGGATCGCTAAATTGGAAAGTTTTTAAATATTTATTGCTTTTTTAGAATAAAACGGCATATTTTGTGGCTGGAATGGAGTTGAGTGAGTTACCAGAGGCTAGTTTCTGTGAGATCGAACAGGGATATTCGTTGTCACTCACCTTGAAGTGCTTGGAAGAATTTTTATCTAAGCGCCTGCAGTCGCCACTTCACCTGTCTTGACATTACGCAGCTGATGTTTCCGGTTCTCATTCAACAGAAGAATACTTTCTATCAAATATGTATACCGACAATCAAGATCTATCGGATACACCCGGAATTTTATTACAGTTTAACCTCGCTGTAACGAACACTGATTTAACGAATTATGAAATATAAAGAAATTTAAAATTTGGTTAATCATGCTTAATTCCAACGACATTTGGGCTATTTATAACGTTATAACGTAACGATGCGTTATAACGAACAAATTTCCTCACCGCGTGGCTAACAAAGTACCAAGTTAGCGTAGAATCAAAGCCTCTCCAAAAACTCGTCCCCTGACTGAAAAGGTTCCCCCAAGCAATTGAGTCTGCGGGAAATTTGTGTAGATATTTACATTTTTCTCTGTATGCAGAACATGCGAGTAGGAATAATGTTCATGGGGGGATATACGCACGATAATACGGTATATAATTAGTTTTGATTGGGTGCTCCTTAATTTTTTTTCTGATGTGCATGGTTAGTACCTGCTGCGTGCTGGGCCCATCTCCCGTTCTAGACCCAGAATTGTTACCGCCTGTTTCAAAGAGAATTTCGGGTATACCGATTAAATCCGGGCTTCTCGCGTGATTTAATTATAACGATGAGCGACTGTAATAGAGCGATTGCTTACTGCGACGTTTTCTGGATGAGCTCTATAATTTTCTCGAGGAAGTCATAATCCCGCACAATGACTCTTTTCGTCCCAGGAAATGCCGATGGTCTACTGGCATTAAAGAGTGTCTGGAAGAAAAGTATCCAGTTGAAGACCTGAAAAAAAAAAAAAGATCTCTAGTCACCGCCGAATTACGTTTACTCAACAGCAGGTATTATAATCGACTAGAATGCGTTGCTGAGCTACTTCCTTTGAAAGCATGCTGAAAAGCTGCAGGTGCCTCCACTTTCTGAAATGCTAGTGTTATCATACAGAAAACTAAGCCGTAACGTATCCGGCACAACGATGTGTGTTAGGAATTTTGAAAAGTTGTGCGTTGATGTAAAAGCCGAATGACATATCTTAGCCCTAAGTATACCTTCCGGTGCCACTTTTGGCTTTAGATCCGCGGTCGTCTTTATGTTCCTTTTATGTGCACTGGTTCAGATGAATAGTATAATTTAATCAGCCGGGGTTTTCAGATATCCATCTCAAACCTTTCACGCTATTCCGACAATTATGCATTCAAAAGCGCTGTCCTGTACTTTGACAGCTCCTTTTTCTTGTTCGGGTAATTACCTTGCGACATTCGTTAAAGTTAAGTTGGAAAGCTTCGTACAGTCCCACCTACGTCCCTATAGGTATCTTTTCCGTTCTACGATGCAAAACTTTCGTGCAAATTGTGCTAACACTGCCTATGGTAATGTCTAGAGAGGGGAGTTAAGCCAAATGCCTATTTTGTTCCTTGCGTTCCTATCGCCCCATTTTGATATATGTGCACGAATTAGAGGTTGAGAAAGCCTTTTGTGGTGCTTTTTTAGTGCATATAAATGCCGATTTGTGGAATCGGTGGCTATATGAACACTCTTTAGGCTAAATGTTTGCTTCCGAGTGCATTTTTAGATGGTTATTTATGTCACCGGGCAGCATTGGACGTTCAGAACTTTAAGGGGTTGAACTCTAGTACTCTAGTCCTCTAGTTCAATCAAATCTCGTGATACAACTGCTAGCAGCAGTGGAATGGGACGCTCATTCTCTGTGACATGAGGCAGAATTTTGAATCCGAAAATTGGGAGATGGTCGTAGTTTGCGCAATTTCCACAATTTTTCACAGTGAACTTTGGGTTCTTTTCCGCGTTCTCTCAAAACAAATTTCTTCGAACATGTGCAGTGGCATTGTCGTTTGTAGAAGTGTACTAAATCCGGTCTATTTTCAGCGCAACGGTTCAGCATCGAATCCGCCTTCGTTAGCGCATCGTTCCGGTATTTAAGAACCAACTACAAATTCTTAAATTTTCTTAAGCCTTATATTTCACACTGCCAACGGGCACTAAAATACGCTTTATCAAAAATCTGTTCCGCTGCTAGAAAAACTTCTGGAAAATTCTCTTCGAATGCGTGGAAGCGTATTTTCAGTGCTGGGACGTCTTGTAGTATAAACAATTCAGAAAATATCATTGTACATGCGAAAATTCCTATGCCGCTTTCACTATAGGCGTCGCTTCAGCAAGCGACAGGGGCCATTGAACATGAATTTGAGCAGTGGGCGTGTTGAATTAAGCCAGCGGACTGCGATTAGTCCAGTCGTTTTATGGGACAATTGAACAACTATGTTCAACAGTTGGCGTCTCTGCGCCATTATAAACAATGAAATTTTAACAGCGAAGCTATTGAGCAAATAGTTTGTGCTTGGTGTCCGCAGTTAAAAATACCAAGAAAATGCCGAGCGCTGGAGCAGGCACGCCTCAAGCGCACGTACTCTTCAAGCAGTTCAGTTCAGTTCAGTAAAACTTTATTGAGGTAAAGGAAGGGATTAAAGGGAGAAACTCTTCAAGCGCACGTTTGTCAAGATAAGCATACCCACTTAAAAAGATTGACCAACATTTGCCAAAAAACAAAAACTACAACCTCCTTCTGCCTCAAGCGCAAGTTCGTCAAGCCAAGCATACCCACTTACGGAGATTGGCCAAACTTGGCCACAAAAAACTCCAGCATTCGCCATGTTATGACAAAACTTGCTCGGAACGAGAAAGACACGTCGTAGCGTACTCGTTAGCGCGTGCCTCACGCCGTAAAAAAAATATTGACCGCGTATCTGCTCCTTTCGTTGCATTTGTCGACGAAAGCGCATAGTCGACTGGCGCCCCTGCCAAGTAAATGCCTCCCTTCTCTTTTCTGCTTACCTCTCATGCTGTTCCTCTCCCATCTCGTTCTTTCCAAAATAACACACTAAAGGTTTGCTCATAGCAATTTAAATTTACCGCGTTCCACTGTTCCAGGTCGGGTGCCTTGATGCTAGCGCTGCCGTACGGCGGAGACGCGTGTGAATAGAGGCACCCTACTCCAAAGTTTATGGAACTACGTTGCCCAACTCCACTAGCGTTCCAATCGTAACGTGGAACCTATCTAGTGAAACCTTTTGTTACTGTTGCCGTGTGATTTCTTAAAATGCCGCCGGGAGCTACAGGGACCGGGTGGCCGTTGTATGGCACCACCGTCGTTTCACCGAACAGCGCCGCCCGTGGCGAACCGCTCGTCAGTGGAATGCCGGTGGCGGTCAGCGCAGCGTAGTTGTGCATGGCTTTCTGTCGTTTTCTGCGGTGCGGCTTGCAAAGCGAACGTAACCCCACGTGCATTTTTCAGATCGCTAAATCCTGAGTGTGGATGTGAAGTTTACAAGGTATGCCATGTGTGTTATTTACGCCCATACTCAGTATTTACAAATAGCAGACGACGCTCAATGCGCCAAGCTGGAAGTCAAGCTGGAAGTGAAAGTTCAATGCTTCAGGCAATTTTTTCAAGCCTGCATGCAGTTTTGCGAATCGAGGAGTATATTCCCGCTAAATGCTCCCACAAAGCCGGTGTGTGCAACCGATCTATGAATGCTGCGGCGCAGGCCTTTTGCAGTTGATGACGAAACGGCGCCGACGTCGTGCACAAGCGAAAGACAAAGTTGGAGGGTGTCTTCGAAGATTTACCTCAAAACAGAAATTGTGACGGATGACGCTTCCGTATCTTCATTACCTACGGCTGAAACGTGTTTAATTTCACAGAAATGCTCTTACTACAGTCATCGGGAATCGTTGATATATAGAATAAATACCGCATGATGGTAGAATGTTATTGCTTGTCGTGGAGAAGCATTGCTTTACAATAATTGCAATGGTTTCTGGCTAGTTGGTAAATGGTTTTTGAAAAACCAATTCCTGCGTGATTGAAGGACGCAAGACAGGAGGGTGCCCTAAACCTGTACTCAGTTTCACAACTGAATGCTGCGGTCGGTTTACAAGCTGCCACCTACTCTTGAAAAATTATGTACACCTCCGTCTAACGACGATGATGGTTTATCGCAAAACTCTTTCGTATGGGTTTCCTTGGTTGGCTTCTGGATTTAAACTTTGACTAGTTAAGCGTCGAATTTGACCAGCACCTAGTTTGGTCTTTTGGTCGCAGCGTCGTTGACTTTGACCATTTCCCATTCGATTTCGCACGAAGAAAGCTTTGTGTTCAACCATCATAATCATTAGATGATTTTTCTGTTTAATTTTGGACTTCCATGCCCCCTCTCTAAATCTAAACTTTTTCCAGCATGTCGGAAATGTGTCGTGGAGGACTCGGGCTCATGCACCCATATTTGAGGCAACTAATCGCGCGTTTTTGGTGTCTTCACCAGGCATTACACAATTTTTTAGGTACTCTGTAAAGAATACTTAAGCATTACAAAACACCGGCTGACGTTAACACTGCCACATTTTTTTAACTATCGGGGCCAGCCTTTATTCTACGCAGGAGGTAAAACGGGTAGGGGAGAAGGGATGGTCTGTAGCTTGGGCTGTTGAGCTGGTGAATAACTTTGGCTCTTGATAGAATGACCACCAGAAACGTGGGTTTTCCACTTCGGCTTTCAGGTTCCCATGCTGTCACCGTGTCGCTCACCAAAACCGGATGTACAAAGCTCACGGTTACAGAAAGTGTAAACTACCGCAACATTTCTACGGCTACACGGTAATCCATCTCGTATGCAGGTGCCTTTCTATTTAAAGCACACGTATCGAGGTATCCCAGCGCTAAGGCCTGCGTGGAAACCGTAGTCATTGAAACCAGTGAAGATAATTTAAAGTGGTAGAAATGAATTCTAATATTGCTAATAGTTTGATTCCTACTCAGATCGCGCGGAGCCAGGCGCAGAGCGCTGCAAAAGCGCTCGTGTCAATGTAGCCCTTCCCCAACCTTACAAGCATCCAATAAGTTTGCGTAGCCGTGAGTGCATTTAAGAAGAAAATAATACTAATAATAGTAGTTTTATTCGTACTCAGAACGGGTGGAGCCAAGCGCAGATCGCTGCAACACGTATGCCATTGCAGCCGATACCCAACTTTAGACGCGTCCGACAAGTTTACGTAGTCATTACTGCATCTAAGAACCCAACACATCTGTTTCGACTTCTTTTAATCTCACATGTCTGCTCACAACGCCACCAAAACATACAAAGCACCGAAGAAAACACGACAAAAACAACGGGAGGCTATGTAGTCCAATGCACCGGCTCATTCCACTGACGAGGGTAGCGCCGAGTGGTGGCGCCACCCGTCCAGCTGCCCGGTCCCTATAGTAGCGCGGGCAACGGCAGGTGATGAAGTGATTTTTTTTTCTGAAGTTGATGTAGTATTTTATTTGCTATCGCAAAAACCAAGCCACCAAATTTTTTTAATAAAGGAAGAATGCAAATATCACGTATGTATTGATTTTCTGCCTTTTATTTGCGTAATGTCTTGTCCCTGTTCAACAATGTCGACATGTATGAACATTGCCACCGAACTCAGACGTTTACATTTGGCTGTAGGTATATCAAACTACTGCGCAGCTTCTGTTTCACTTTGGCCGGGTGCTGAATCGAGTCACAGGCAGGCAGACTGACAAACAGACATATAGACAGACCAAAATTTCTGTGTTGAAAGAGACACTCAAGTGAATTTGTCAAGCTGCCATTTTTGCTTCCACTGCGTAGACTGGCTCAAATGCACACACTTTTCATCATTTATCCGGGCGATAAGGCGGTATTTAATTTATAAAGACTAAAAGAAGAAAAACTGCAATGCGCGGTTTGCGGCGGCTGCGACAACTAACCGCGGTGACGTCAGGTAAAGGTGCTACGTTATTGGAAGATGTCCATGATAAGCATTCAAATAAGTTTCGGTTTCGGTTCTGTGAAACAACACGCTTGACATCCGAGGTTGTCGTTGTCTGGGCATTCTCGATATCTCAGTAATCGCCATACCGCGTTTCTGCCATGTTCTCGGCTGTAAAATGCGTCAGATAAGCCTACCAGGACGGCTAGGAATCGTAGCAATCACTAGGCGAGGCCAACGGAGTGGATGAACGCTATCCACGTCACCGCACACGCTCAAATGCCATGCGCTTTTCACCCATCTTTCGAGCTTGCCTCACTCATACCTTTATAGTAAAAAGCGTGTTCGCACCAGGCTAAGGGTCTGCTGATCCTGTCTTATGTCCACTGCCCGCAAGCAGTCGGTGCTTATGGCAACAGCACACCAACGAGAACTCGCTAGCGCGCATTGGCGGATCCAGAGGGGGGGTCCGGATGTCCTGACCCCTCCCTTAATTTTTGAATTTAAACCTAAACTGACCACTCAGGTCGCAGAAAAAGGTGCATTAATGGCTTGTTGTATTCCTTGTGTTTTTGCTTTCCCGAAATTTCAGTGAATAAATAAGGCTGCTCCTCCTCCTACTCCTGATCATCATCATCATCATCATCGTCGTCGTCGTCATTATAATCATCATCATCATCACTGATTGGAGCTGACCCCCCTCTCAGAAAAAGCCTGGATCCGCCCCTGCTAGCGCGTCAATGTGAGTCTGCACGCGTTCTGCGAACTCGCTCGTGTAAAAATGAAAGTTACAGCGCAAAAATGATAAATTCAACATAGAAAACATTGGCCGGAAATGAAGAAATCAACTTACACACAAAAAGTATGTACTCAACGGGGATTCGAATATGCAACTTTCAAAGTAACTAACCTAGCGTTCCAGACCACTCGACGACGAGCCAGCGCTGCCGGCATTTGAAATTTAATGTATATAATGTATAACCAGTTTACATATTTATTTAGTTTTACAATTTCAAGCAACTAAAATGACCAATTGTTGTATAGCGCTCGTGCAGTAAGCTTCCCCCAAATTTCCACAATATCTCACGTCTAGCAATTGCATTTCTTAGACGGGAAAGCGTTCGCAAATGTGTGGTCGTGCTGCTGACCGCTCTGCTTATTCATCCAGCGCAAAAAAGTTCTTCCTGCTCCCTAGTTTTACGCTGTACGGTAAAAGTTTTGGGTGATATTAGTTCCTTGGTACCTATATTGACTTCGCTGGCTCTTCTCCCGCCTTCAATTGGCCTTAGATTTTCCCACTAGCGTACCAGTCAGCGAAGCGTCGCATGTGCGCTTGTGCAGCGCTTGTGTGAAGCGACCTGGACTTGGAGCTTGATACAGTGTACAAACTAACAAACTAAAGAAAGGCACATTCTTCCATTCACAAACGTGTGTGGCTTAGTTTCCACTGAGCCAACGAATTGCGACGAGCCGTCGGCGGCCGGCGTACTAAGCGCTGGGCCGACTGACTCTGTTGGAAGGTCGGCGAGCCGTGCAGTAGCGCAGTCAAGCCAAGCCATCTTTTTCTGACGTCGTAGAAAACGCCACCGAAAATGGGCGAGAGTTCAGAGAGGAGGACAGCATTTTCGAATTGATTTTTCTTGTAAATAAAGTCGCGTAAACGCAGCGATAGCGCTTGAAACATGGCCTACAGACCCCAGACTACAAGTTGCGCTAGTAATCCGGCAATGTTTACTAATTACTGCAGGGTCCTTTAAGTAGCCCAAGAAAGGCTATCGCCTTTTAAAACGAGAACAATGGCCAGGTTGTCAGAATCGGTTGTGCAGAGTCAGCCGTCTTACCCACTCCGCCATGGCCGTGAGTGAATACCCGAGATTCAAAAGGCTTACTCAGACGGCCACGACTGTGGGAGAGAGGAATAATGCCACCTGCTCGAGCCACAACACGGGACACGTTGCACCTGCGGCGGCTAGTTTAATTGTGAGCGTCCGGTTCGTTCGTTCGTGGAAGAAGACCCCTCCTGGCGTCATCCACGATTGCAGCCGATTTGCTGCTTCTTCGCCGTTATAGCAACAAAGATCTAGTAAACGTCGTTGCGGCAGCGAGGAATAAGCAAATCGGCTGCAATCGTCGAGTTACCGACATGATGGTCGTGAAAGTTTTGTACAGCTTCGCTACCTTCAAGTCTTACGCGTTTGTGTGAGCTTCCTGCATTTTTTTTTTTTTTGGGGGGGGGGGGGGGGAGGTTCCTGAAGTAGATAAGGCGGCGCACATCTTCGTTTGAAATTATTCGTATTTGTGCCTACATTTACGACATTGGAGACACAAAACGTTGCTTTGCCTGCCTGCCCTTGGCACCTAAAACGCGATTTTTTAACGCTTAGAATCCCAGCCTCCATTGAAAAGTTTAAAATGAAGGTTTTTGCGAAACCTGGTCCGGTCGTGATGCCTAACGTGCCAGTTTATGCCGCTCGTGTCTACCTTCGTCTTCGCGTCTTTTGCGCGCCATTTTTTTACTGCATAAAGGAGAAAAATTGCACGATCTACAACCAGATAACGGGAGGGCAGTGGGAGCGCAGGAAAATTGAATTGAATTGAGAAAACCGCCGTTGCCTGTAGTGGAGCGAGAGAGAAGGAGCAGAGAAGAGAGCGCTTTAGGTTGCTAGGCGGAAGAACACGGCCGTCTTTCGACGATGTACGCGGTGGAGGAAGCCCATAAGCTGCCACCTTTTCTCCTTAGAAAAGTTGGGAGCACAAATGTTGCAGCCCCACAGACTCAGCTGTACAAGGGTTCTAAAATCGCATTGTTCCCCCCAAAATTGGCATTTACCTGGCCTGCACTGTTGGGTGGGCCGGTTGGAAGAGTCGAGATCTGCACGGTATGGGTCGTTTCATTCGGCGTGTACTTTCCTCGTTCCTGGAAAGCCCGCAATAAATGGATGGTTTTCAGTTTAAAGCCCATGACATTTTCTTTTTCACTTCTTTTTCACTTTTCACAACTAACACAATAAACGAAAGTGCTTTGTGCCCATCAAAAGTTACGCCGGCTTCAGCAAGCAGAACGACATTAAACTTTTCCTTCAAAAACACTTTTCACCACTCATCACTCGATGAGGATAATTTTTAGCCAAGGCAACTTACCTCTGCGCGACGAGATCACCCGAACCAAACGAAACGCATTTTATGCCAATCACTTACGCGCAACTTTTCGTGCCACGGGCTATAACCAACTGGAACGACTTACCATCACACATAGCAACCGAAATTTACGTAACAAAGTTTCAAGAGTTCATTCACACATCGGTCACGAGCTAAAAAACGGCCTGTCGTTCTTATTAATTTTTTTCGGTGCGGTTTCTGATGCCCTGTAAATGATTTTGCTCTTTGCGTTCTTATTTACCGTAATTACCGGATTCTAACGCGCCCCCGATTCTAACGCGCACCCGATTTTCCAGGCAAAAAAACAAAAAAACTTGCACCTCCGTTTGTAGCGCCCAAGGAACTTTGTGAGCTAGAAAAACGAATGCGAGAGAAACTGGCGATTTATTCTCCGAAGTAAATCTCACTCATCTCACTCCTCGTCGCTCCCCGAGAGCTCCTTGTCGCCTTACGCTGACCGCAACATCTCGTCATTGGTGCCATCAAGCGCGTTCGCGATGCCACACTTCTGAACGAACGTTCAACCATGTTCAATTGGATCGTGGCCCACGCCACGCATGCCCATCCGGTGAGCTTCTCCAGAGGCGTACGCTTCAGCAAACCGCTCCTGTGAACGCGTGGGAGCCGCTCGTATGCCGCGGAAGCGGCATACGAGCGGCTCCCACGCGTTCATTGCTGTTATCATTGCCATTGCTGTTATTGCTGTTATCAAGCACGCAAGTGGAATAAATTGACGATTTGTGTGAACGCCGAAAGAAAAGCCTAGGCGCCTAGATCCAAAAAATTGTTGCTAAAAGCTTTGGCGCCATCTTGAGATTGCGATGGCGATGGGTGGAACGAAATTTCAGCTGTTTTGGCAGTTTCGGTTTTGTATCCCATTCTAACGCGCATGCGATTTTTCGGCCTATTTTTGCGGAAAAAAGGTGAGCGTTATAATCGGGTAAGTACGGTAATTCGCTTTTCTCAGTGTTGCACGTTGAGACAATTTTTTGCTTGGTGCTTAAATCGCAACTGATTTTATCTCTCTATTTTTCGTTTTAACTACCTGATTGTGCATGTATATTCGTTGCATGTCCAAGCCCTTCTCCCATGAGGAAATCCCTTCCTTTGTGGACCTATAGGAATATTGTAAATTTAAAAAAAAAAAACACTCGGAAAAGTAAGTTACATACCGCCGAAGTTTTCCCTCGTGCCGTGATACCTTGCGTGAGGGTCGTGAAGCATTTAGCCCTAAATTAGCAATTTTGGGGATCTGTTAGCGTGCGTGCCCCATCTCTTCGTGACTCAGCTTCCGCGCTGTGAGAGCTGCTCTTGATGCACATACATTAGGCCTGTGCTGTTCTCTTGACTCTTTTTCGCGTTGTACAGTAGCTGGATCGTCTAAACGTGCACGGTTCTATAAATTAATCCCTCCATGCAAGGGAAGGTGGGAATGATGTGAATATTTATTTATTCTCTATGAATATGTCGCTCTAAACAAACACTTTCACAGAAGAGAAGGAACCGATGAACGAACAGAACATTTGTCTTACCGCAGCAATCTCTTTTGCCAGGACGAAGAAATCTTGGCTGATGTAGTCGTACAGCTTCCCGTGAGGGGGCATGAAGTCCTGTGTTTTCAGCAGCAAGTAAAATAACTCGCTCTGTGCGATTGCCCTGGTTCTTCGGCGCCTCTCTATGGACTCGTGATTGGCTGGAAGCTTGCGCAACTGGAAACAACGGCACACCACACCACTAAAGCGCAAACACAACCTGTTCGTTGTAATAACCGCGACAACAGAGAGTTTTAGCTGTCCGTCTGTTCCGTCGTTTACGTAGTTACCGTGTTGACCGGGACCCGAATGCGCGTGCGCGCGCAGGAAGGGCGAGGAGGCGCACCGCACCGTGACGAATGCACGCGCATAGCCAGGGCCGGCCCGCGGAACTAATCCACCCTACCGCGACGAATGCGAAAGTGCCCAGACGAGTCCCGGTCAACACGGTCCTCACGTACAACACGGAACATTCGGAGTGCCTTTCTTTCCACGGGTCAGCTTCCCGCTGACTGGAAACACGGAAATATCACTCAGTGTTCAAATCAGGTATAAGAGAGTCACCCCTGAATTATCAACCCATACCATTAACCCGCATCCCATGCAAAATCATCGAACATGTCATCTACACCCCGATAATGGACTTCCTAAATTCAAATAACTTTTTTTTAATTCCGCGCAGCACGGGTTTCGCAAAGGTTTCTCGTGCGAGACTCAACTAGCCATGTTTTCGCACGACTTGCATATTAACTTGGATTCTAACGTGCAGACTGACGCCATCTTTTTGGACTTCGCGAAAGAGTTCGATAAAGTACCCATAAACGCCGTATGTACAAACTTTCCTGGTTAAACCTACACCCCGATGTCCTAAGTGGATCCGTGAATTTTTAAGTAAACGCACTCAAGCTGTCTTTGTTAACAATGCTACCTCTACTTCCCTTCCGGTAACATCCGGTGTCCCGCGGGGGTCAGTTCTGGGTCCGCTTTTGTTTCTCATATTTATTAACGATCTCCCAACTCACGTATCCTGTAATATCCGAATGTTTGCTGATGATAGTGTTATTTACCACACTGTTTGTAACACTTCTGATAAATTAGCTCTACAAAGTGATCTTAACAATGTAAAACAATGCCGCGAAGATTGGCTAATGGAGCTTAACCCTCACAAATATAAAGCCTTATCCTTCACCCGCCGCCGCTCTCCACTTGTTTTTTTTTATGCTATCAGTAACGTTCCAGTTGAAACAGTTAGTTCCTTTAAATATCTGGGAGTCACATTCTGCAACGATCGTTCATGGGGTTTACATATCACCAACTCATATCATCGGCAAATAAAACGCTGGGATTGTTGCGACGTCATCTACGTAATGCACCTAGAAATGTAATTGTATTAGCTTACAAAAGCCTTGTAAGAAGGAGGAGGAGGAAGTGATTGTTGGGGATTAGGGAGGGGGAGACAGGGGCCGATAACTGTCTGGCGTTACGCCGACACCTCAACCAGCCGACCTTGTAAGAAATAAACTAGAATATGCTTCCCCAATATGGAGCCCGCCACAAGCCTATCTTCAAGACGTTCTTGAGTCTCTTCAAAACCGTGCGGCTATGTTTGTCCATAGTTCGGACTCCCATGACGTCAGGGTATCTTCACTGAAGGCAGAAATTGAACTACCCCTCCTTTCCTTTCGCCGCCGTATCGCCAGTCTTTCCTTATTTCACAAGTTTTTTCCACAGCTCGATGCGCACGCCACCTTATTTTTCTCCCCCACGCACATCTCTCAACGCAGTGGTCATCCCCTTCAAGTCGCACGCCCACGTGCACGCAACGTTACTTTTAGATGCGACGCTCAGAGCATCTCTTGTCGGCGGCCCTGTGCTTCCTGCGTGCGTCCGTTGTTGTCCGCGTGCGTCCGTTGTTGTCCGCAGCCACTCTCCCCCTCTCCTCTCCGATAGCGAACACTCTCTCGCGAGGGGCATTGGATTGGATTCGATTGGCTTGGCTTGGTTTGGCTTGGCTTGGCTTGGCTTGACTTGGATTTGGATTGGATTAAAGTGGATTGTGTTGTATTGTGTTGCGTCATAGCCGTGGCACTCTCTCTCTCCGCGGTCTCCTCTCCTTCGGGCACGCTGCGCATATAACCGGTGTGCCGCTCTCCGGCGGCCTTTCGGTCGACGGTTGCTCTCCGCTTGCGCTTGAACCCCCCCTCAGCGTCGCATCCCACCAGGGTTCCGCGAGGGGAGGTGGGCGTAATTTTTTTTCTACATCATTTTTTCCTCACACAGCAGCTGCCTGGAATGGGCTTTCGGGCGACATTCCTGCCATTACTTATACTTCCACCTTCACAAGCAGTATCACTAATCACGTTTCACCGTAGGACGAGCGATTCTTTTCTGCTCAGTTTTTTATGTACCCACCCCTTATGTAATACCCCGCAAAGGGTCTTTAAGGAAATAAAATGAAATGAAATTACACTGCCAATAGCTGCTCTAATAGCAGGTACCTCCTGTTACAGTTGAGCCATAATTTTCTTTACTTGCGAAGCTTTATACGATTTCTTAGAGCAGCGTTGTTTTCTGTTGAGAAAAATCTAGGGAAGCTTGCACTCATGCGCAAGACTTGAATCGCGAAGCTGTTGTAGGTGAGCATTGACGGACACATAGTTTCAGTAGCACGCCCTGCCTTTCTGTTCGCGGCCTCTTCCTCGGCCATGCGATCTTTCCGCGGCCGGCCCATGCCGACAACTGCGAAGGCGTGGCGCGCGAGGTCTCTTGAACCATACTGAGTGCATGCGCACGACGATGCGAGCTCCCGCGCGAAGGGTTCTCCTACGATACTGAACGCATGCGCACGCTCCTCTCGATTGTTGCGGCGGCCGCTATCACGTGCCTTTCCGTTGTGAAGTGGGTAATGTGACCGGTGCGCGAAGCCTACGCGATAACGTTCCTCGCGGGGAGTTTTCGGCGCGCAAGAACCCCAACTTACGGCCAGTAAGAACAGCTCCGCTCTTAAAACTTCGGCTGACTGTATGTGCCAGGCTTCGGAGCGAAAAATTTTCCCGAGGTACATCCGCAGAATGTCATCACGACTCATTGAGTTGTCATTGCATTCCTCACGACGCCATTCTAAAGGGACAGGTTTACTCGACCGATACTTCTTAGCGATGGTCTTAGGCGCAGAATGTGTTCTGAGGCTAGATTGTACGACTGCAGCGTGATATGAGAGCCGTTTCTTGGGCTCCCCACTTCCACATTTCCTTCTCACACACTTCCCCGCCCCCAGCTCCCCACTTCCTCGCCTAAATCCCTACACCCCCCTTCCGTGAGCAATGGGAGAGAGCCTTAACCACCTACAAGCCTCTGGCCGGTAGCGACACATGCACATGAAAGCTGCTGCTTGGTCCCGGATGGCATCAAGAAGCCATATCGTCATGAACCATGTTTTTGGTTTGTTTGTTTGTTTGTTTATGTTTTGTTTTTGCCGACCGGCTGCGCCGGGCTATGTCTTCTGTGTTATCCATGGGTCAAGTAAAGCGCATGTTCCATTCTTTATACCGCACGTGTTATCTCCTTTGATAGGGACAGTGTTTCGAACTAACGTCACCAGCCTAGAACAATCTTCTTTGATCTACAGTGTTCTGGATGCAATCAGACTGTTCGAGAAACCATCGCGCCGAGAGATAAATGCCCGCAGAGCAGACGCCGCGGCATTCCACTCGCCGACGCTCGCCTGCGCACGTCACTTTGCTGACTGATGCTTCGCCGCCTCGGTATTCTTTGAGTTATTAGGGACGCACAATTTCACACCAGTAAACTTGTTTTCTTTGAAGACAACTGCGTCGTCTTTGGCTTCGTGACAATATCTTCACGAACCCGCCAACGTCCAGATGTGGATGTTGAAGTGAACCGGCACGACCTCTGCCAGCGGCGATATTCCTTCCCCTGTGGATACCAGCCAGACATTTCCTGTACGAACCCAGCGCCACCTTCTGGATCACTTCGAGCACTCCTTCTATTGTTATGGGCACCCGTTAAAGTAACTTTGCTGTATGGCCTCACTACCCGGATGGGTCGAACCACAGGTATTGGCGCAAATGACCCAGGAAGCACAGAAAGTGTGTCCCAAAATCGGACCGTCTATGGGCGCTTTCTGAGATGTCCGGCCAGCATCCAGGTTCTGGCAGCCACTGATCAGCCGTTGAAAAGCCAACATTGGTCCACCAGCAGTTCGGTATTCCTCCGGCCGCCCGTGTTCAGACACACAACGGCAGGCACCCGGCTTCCAGGTATTCAGTTTACACTCGGCGGCCGTTGTTCAGAAAAAGGGCATCCGGTTTTCCTTCGGGAAGCGGTATCCAGCCGAAGCACGGCAAGTGACCGACCACAGAATATTCGTATTCTTGTGGCAGTTGGTTTTCGGAAGGAGACCGGCCGGAGTGCGGCTGCCGTGCATTCGCTCTCGACCTCGGTTGGAGCCCCATCAATGTAAAACATATTGAAGGACTTGTGGTTTTTTTCTCGCTGTAAAATTTTCTATTGTTTTCCTCTAGTAAATTACGGTGCTTTGGTGCCTTTTAAGTAGGCTTAAGGGTGGGGCGCGTTACACCAACACGTTTAATTAACGTTCTGCATAGCATCTACGTTCCGCGGTTGTACCTAACTCGGAACGGAATATTGCCGGCCAGAAAGACGTATGCCCAACGCGGGAAAGCTTCTCACGAACCCAATAATAATTTAACGAACCTGGACAGCTCCAGGTTCCTAAACTTCCTATAAAAGATCTTGCGGTTAGAGTTTCAATAGATGATTGGCATCTCTACCAGCAACGGTAGGAGATGTCTGAACGTGGTCTTTCTTTCCCTATATCCTTAGAACGTGGGTGTACATGCTTGGGTAGCTGACTTTTCTGAATATATGTACCCCCAATAAATTTGTACACATTACAAAATGCCAATATGCTCACTTTTGCTTCAGTGAGATTAACAAAGAGACCGAAGACTTGAAGGTACGCATACGTAGAACGAACAAACAACCCAAAAGGTGCGGCCCGTATTCTAAGTACCGCAATTTCTGAGTTTTCCTTCCCCTCAAACACGCAAAAGCTTTGCGCTGGCTGCTAAAAATTGTGATGCAAGTATTCCTAGAAATTTATAATGCGAAAGCATTAATAGACCATTCAGTGAACAAGCAGCTGTCAACGTCTGCAGCAATAACAGCGAAACGGCTCGTAGACAACTTCTTTAAAGCATTCCATAGCGCGAGGTGTTCTATAGCACCCTTTTTAAGTCGGCCGTAATAAAAGGTGGCCTCCAACGCCAGTATACTGCAGATGAAGTAAAGTAAGCCAGCGGAGGAAAACAGAAAAGGTAGCGAACAGGCATGCAGCGGAATTCTCCATCGGTTTCCACTCTTCCAAAACGTAGCGGCAGAAACGATCAGCGGCGCAGCGCGTAGGAGACAGACGGAAGCCTTCGGAAGCATAGGGCGGAAGTGGGTCGCCAAAACAAATCGTCTAAGGCGGCAAGATAACGACGCCCTTCCAAAACGTGGGGTGCAAGCAAAAAGTCTCGGACGTTTTACTGGACATTAAAGGCCGACCTCCATGCAGCGAAATGTCGGCGAAAAAATGGCGAACGACTCCCGGCGGCGGCCGCTCCACCGCCGGCGTAGTTAATACGGTTGTTCGCCGGTGACCTAGCGCTCATAGCCGTCACCTTCTCCGTCACGGCGCCGTCACGTCAAGAAACCGCGACGGAGACGTAAACGGAGTAGCGTTCGTACTGGAGCTCTCCGTCAGAGTACAGGGTCGTCTGCCTAGTGATCAGTTTAGCCTAGAATTGAGTGTGCTTAATCTGAAAAGTACGAAAATGGCTTAGATTTTTACGTGTGCTCACTTTTCGCTAAATTTAGCCGTAAAAATTTGTTTTCTGATCGGCTAATTTACCACGGGCGTGGTCCCGTCGCGTTGACGGAACGAAAACGTAGAGCTCGGCTTCCCGTCCCCGTCGCACCGTTTTCGGGGAGAAATCGCCCGAGAAACCGTCGCCCATGACTGAAGACGGTGACGTCACGGTAACGTGACCGGCTGAAACACGACTGTGTGAATGTGGGCTTAGGTGAGCTAGACGCCGAACGCGATCGGAAGTGGCAAACGCCATTTTGAAGCCGTAGCCAATCAAAGCTTTGTACTTCCTGCCTGCGCAGAGCGCCTGCGCACTCTGCAGCCAAAGAGCAGACGCCCCTTTCGAGCCTTTTCTGGATACAGTTGTATCTCTTGGGCAGTAAGTATGGACAGGAGACTCTAAGAGAAGAAGACGGCGTAGGCGGGTAGTTGCCATTTGGAGTGTACCACGGTGTAGAAAACTGTAGTCGAAATAGAGAAGTTCAGGGCGTGAAACCGAAACTATCTGCAAAGCAAAACAACAGCAAAGCAAAACCCCCGAGCAGCTTCGCCCATAGTTGCCATTTGGAAATATTTGAGCGCTAACTATGAAGCCAGTCTCCAAAAAAGCTTGTACAAAAAGCAAATAAGTAAATAAACAATATTTCAAGTGTTTACATCAAGTTTTATTACTTCGTAGTTAGGTTTTGTGAGAAAGGTTATATTTACGCACACGTTGTTTTGGATTGTACATCTGGCAACCATAATGCAAGCAGCTCGCTCGTCGGCGGCGTTCGCCGCATCACGTTGCATGGAAATTGGGGTGGGCGAAAACTAAGCGGCGCGCCAAACCGCGGCTACCACCGCGCGAAGTTGGCCGAGAAATTTCGCTGCATGGAGGTCGGCCTTAATGCTTCCGCATTCAGAATTACAGACATCCTTCAACACTTTTCTTAACTTTTTCGTAAATTCTAAATGCTTGCACAACGTAGTCAACCAACGCATAAAGTAGTTATAAAAGGGGGTCACAAAATACTTTACCCTTACTCCATTAGAGAACTTGGGAACTTGCTCGAAAGATTTTTCTCTTGCCAAATTTCGGCGTTCTTCGAGCGCTAAGATTGCTTTATTGCGGCAATGCGGGAGCTATTGGCAGGATTCGTTTCAGTTGCAGCAATAAATGCTTTCGATAGCCACTTTAGAAAAAAAGACAAATTGGAAGCCGGATCTTCCGCGACGAGCAAGTCCCGCAGTGCCGCTCCGTGCTGGCGATAACATTAGCTTTCATAATGCTTCCAGACGTGAACGAAAGATTTAAAGCGTTTATCGGAAGCGTTGCATGGTCTCTTTAAAAAGTGCTTATGTGTACTTAGTTTTTATTGTTATCATGTTTACTACTACTACTGTTACTACTACTAGGGTGTCACGTTGATTGATTGATTGATTGATTGATTGATTGATTGATTGATTGATTGATTGATTGATTGATTGATTGATTGATTGATTGATTGATTGATTGATTGATTGATTGATTGATTGATTGATTGATTGATTGATTGATTGATTGATTGATTGATTGATTGATTACCACGATTCGTTTCGCTGTCGTTTGCTGCTGCGGGAGCACCAGGTCGACGCCAAAAAATATTTCCAAGTTGGCGCTCCTCATGACTTTCCCCAGCACTTCTGGTATGGCCGGGAAGGTGCTGTTTTCGATCCGACTGTACGGGCTGCTGGGAAGGCCGAGCTGCGCCAGCGCTCGTTTGACGTGACCTGCGAAAATAATTTTTCTCCCGTCGGCAAATACGGCGGACAGCCTCTTCGTGTACGGACGTTCACAAAGACCCAACGAAGTTGCTGTTTCTGCTAAAATTTCAAGTCGAGTGGGCAAGACGTGCTAGAGCTTTCACTAATTATCACTAACGAAACGTTTGTCTTCCTGCATCCGGAGTGCTAGAAATGGTCGTGGCAGTAACACGCCACAGGGATGGCTTCGATTCCCAACTTAGGGTATAATAAACCCTGTAATTGAGGTACTGCAGATCACGTGGCTTGCGTGCCTGGATAATAAAAACCTTGAGAGGAACCTGCAGGAGCTCCTCTTGAGTTGTTTCGACATTTCACATGCGAAAGAAGGAGACTGGCCGCGTAATAATATCGTATCACACAGACGTACCCCGGCAAGAGATTAAGCAGAAACGCATTCGAGCCGTTGGAAACAGCGCCTGTAAATATATTTTTCGAAAGAATGGGCTACGTTCTGTCTAAGGAACGACTGTGCGTCGAGTCCAATAGATGCTTTAAGCTTTGAGTTCAGAAAGTACTGCTAACAGAACAGTCATTGTAGCGTAAAGAATGATATGAAACTTGTTGGGGTGAGTCATAGGAAGAGAGAAAGAGAGAAGAAAATTAAACCCAGTTTCACCCGTTGTGAAATCTGCTGAAACAGAGCTGTGGTTCTCTTTAGTGCCACTAGATAAGACACACAGAGCAATCACTGAGGCACGCAAGTGAGCAACAGCGGCCATTTTGGTGTTTACCAGTGTCGCCAGATTGCCGCTCCTGCGGCCTCGCCGCTAATTTTGACGAGGTCATTTGTAAACAACACTGCCGGAGACGCAGCAACACGGCATCTTTGGACACCCCTCTGCAACTGAAATGCTGTGAAGCGCGTTATCTTTTATTCGCGTTCGGAGCGACGCCAGTCGCACGCAGCCGCAGAGCAGGGACGACAAGCTGAGACTACTACAGTTGACCGACCGAAAACGCTTAAACAACAAAATGGCGGTGCCTATGAACCGCTGCAGTGTAAACAAGTGTCACGTGATGCGAACTGACCAATGATTACGGCGGCGCAACGAAACTATAGGAGAAAAGAGTCTTTGTAACCTTATCTAGTGACACTATTTCTCTTGCGTAGGCCAACGTCTAAGGCGGGCTCGCCCGAAAACGGTGGCGCCGTCGCGGCGCAAATACTGTCTCGCGCAAAGGAATCGGCAGCTAAACGACCACAGTGGGAGGCTCCCTCCCTTCTCTCTCCACTAGCGGGAAAGACAGGAAACCCCCAGCGAGACCACTGCACCATCTATCGGTTGGTCTAAAAACCGCTCTCTGCAAGGTTGCCGGCGGATCTGGGAACCTGCTTCTACGTGATGCACGATCTTGAACGACCTTGGCCACGGTGCTCCTTTCAGCACTTGAACAAATTTTTAGCAGTTTCCCTGTTAAAACTTTGTTCAAGTGCAGAAAGAAGCACCATGGCCAGCGGTGGGAGGCTGGTGCCCGCCGGGAGAACGCCAAAGGCACGTGATTAGGGAGTTTTAGCATAGCGGCTAGCGGAGGCTCACGCTACGGCGGCGGGTTAGCGGGACCCGACTGCGCATGCGCACGCGGGAAGTGTGAGGAGGTTGCCCCTCGGCGGAGAGAATTCGCGGGCAATGGCGAAGGCCGGCCGGCGAAACTAATCCACCCTACCGTAACGAATTTGCACCTGCACAGTCAGGCCCCTCTACCCGCCGCCGTAGCGTTGGCGGACGGTAACCGCTATGCTAAAACTCTCTATTGTCGTGATTATGTAGTGTTAGAGACAGTTTAGATGGCGGTGTGCGCAGGGCAAGCATCCCGTTTTACATTAAATGTATGACTGTGTGTCAGACTTCGTTATTCTTCGAATGCGCTTTTTGGAAGCGTCGATTCACCATTCAGGCTCCTTGTGGTGAAGCGAGCTAACGGAAGCATTTTTTAAGGAATGATCGAAGACCACATTTCTAGAATGGCTTCAAAATCTGCATTGTTTGCGTATTTGAAAACGGTTGCTGAACCCAAGTAAATATTTCACACAATGCTGTAGGTTGCCATATAATTTTTTTCGCTCACTGTTATGATTCAGCTTAAAGGGACACTGCAACACTTTTTTCAACTTTTTTTTTTAGTATCTTAAAATGTTTGCAGAACCGAGTGAACCAACACATGCAGTATATAAATGAAGGGGTCGCAAAGTACATCAGCCTAAAATTACTGCTCTATGCCCGCCAAAAACTTGTTCAAAAGATTTTAAAACGAAGCTTTAGTGTTCTCTCTGATTAGCTGTAACGCGAAAACGCCCTGCACGAAAGCGAACTCTCTCTGACGATGATGATGAATTATGATGGATGAAGTTCTTAAAAAAGACGCTTCAGTGGCCGGAATCGAACCTGGGCCCTTGCGCGTTATGAAGCCAGCGTCTATCCGATTGCTCTGTTGCGACATGGTCGAAACTCAGTCCAAACTCAGGCAACAATTAAAGAATTCGTCACAACAAAGCTTCGCGTTCAAACGTCGTCGCCGTTACACTGAGGGGAACATAATTTTTCTCTGTTTTCTCTGCATAATTTTTTTCTCAGGGGTCTTTCGCATTCTTCGACCTCTGGAATTACGCCATTACAGTTGCTGTAGTGGCTATTGGTCGGCTTTCCTTCAGTTGCTGCAATGAACGCATTCTATAGCCACTTTAAAAAGAAAGTCACAAAAGCAAAGAAGAAACGGAAGGCTTATCTGCTGCAACAAGGAAACCGCGCAGTGCTGCTCCGTGCTGGAGATAACTATGACTTTCTCAGTGCTTCCAGACGCGACTTAAGGATAGAGGAAAAGCGTTAATCAGAAGTGTTGCAGAGTCCCTCTGACTGAATTAATCATCTCGCCCTCCGGTCTTATGAAAGCATTACTAGGATGCAGCATTAACCTCCGATGGTGCGAGCAGACTATCACCTACAATCTACGAAAAAATATCGTATGCATCGCAGGAGTGGACTGCGTGGGAGGATTGCACGATTGTTAAAGCGGACGAATGTGTTATCGGGCAAGTTGGTGCTCCAGCTGTGGAACACATTACAGTGCGAAGGCAGAGGAAGAGCATAAGACAAACCCGGGAGAAGACGAATACCATAAGACAAAACACGGGACAGCGCTTGTCCCGTGTCCTGTCTTATGGTCTTCGTCTGCCTTCGCACTGTAATGTGTTCCACAACTGTGAAAGCGGAGTTCATTAAATATTCGCTCCAAAGTTCGATGCCAGGCGAGGGCTGCGTAATGGTTTCAAATGTTTCTGAGCAATGCTTACCAATATTTACTTTGTTTCGGTCGCTTTCTGTAAAAAAAGCAGAGTAAAACAAACAGGAAGAGGCAATGCTTTACAACTACAGTAACAGCTTTAAAACAAATGCAAAGCGGCGGTGTTGCTGTCCGCTTCAATAGCCAAATAATTAGAAACGTTGATAAGAAAACGTTTCAACCCGTTCTCCTTTGTGGTCGTCTGTACTAGATATCTCATTTCTTAAAACTTCAGTGGAACTCTGCCCTACGGCTCACTTTCTGAGACTTTTTCAAGGCCGAGCACAAGGTCGTACATCACAGTCCCAGATGCGGCGACACTTTTTAAGGAAAGAGGGACACCCTTGTGCCGCTATTTCAGCGCTTTTTGGGAATCGCTACGAGGTCTAAATGAGTTCTTAGAGGCTTCTACTACGGCGAACTTCATAGCCGAGGTGGAGCGTCGGTGCGCAGAGCGAAAACTTCAGTGGACCTACTTCAACAAAGCGCCCATTCAAGTCCAATGGATGTGTTTCAAAGAGGAAAGTAGGAAAATGCGAGGCTCCGTATACGACTTGACTCGAAAAATTGACTAATTCCAATTGCATTGCATTTCTTACTGCGACTTGTGCCAAATTGTGTACGCCTCACCGAGCTATTAGTATTTGCTCCCTTAGGGGCAACTGCTCCCGTAGGGACATTAAGGTGCACTACGACGAGGCAGACCAACAATCTGTTTTTACGAATATGCGCTTCACCACGGCAGAAGACAAGCCATGGAAGCGTAGAACTTTTTTCTTAGTAAAGCGACATGACTGTCTTTATCATTTGTCGAATTTTTTGGGGGTAGGGGGGGTTTAAGAGATTGGTCACCTGTGTGCATTACAGGGAAGCACATAAATCGTTCTGCACTTAAGTGTTATAAACAAAGGTTTTTTTTTTTCTTTTACTATGCGTCAAAGCTCCAAATTCATGTCTTCCAGTATTTAAAGGGTGAAACGTCCCCCCCGCTGCATTCTTACTCTTCCGCAAGCGACTTCAACCTTACCTGAGGTGCAGTTTTTGATAAAGTACAGAGTCTTGTAAACTGCATCTTCCTTGCTCGCGTTCTCACGCTTTGCGAAGTCATTGTAATCGTCTACAACAGAACAGAAAAGAAAAACCTTTCACAAAAAGATAGGAGCAGGTTACAATAACGAAGAACCAGTTAACACCCTTTTTTGCACTAATGCCTTTATTAAATTTTTTAGCGTTGTATATATTCATATCTTCACCTTAGAGACATAATATCATTTTAAGTGTTATATAACAATTACCACAGAAAGGACGGGTTATAAGGGGACAGAACACGTGAATGCCTAGAACATAAAGCATCAACCGCGTGGATGTAGATTCCAGCGCAGCTGGAAATGACGTCAGCTGCAGTGACTAGAGCAAAGAGAATAAAGAAAAAAAAGGTCAGGTATTCCACTCTGTGGAAGGTGGCTGAGAAGCAACGTTGCTATGGTAGGTGGTAGAGCTTACAACCTCTTTAGTAATTACGGTATATGTAATTATTTTATGCAACTCATCGCGACGCTGCTATGCGACGCTTCCGCACGTGCAATACGAAACTACGAAACGCATTCAACCCACCGTGGTGGCTCAGTGGCTAAGGAGTTGTGCTGCTGAGCACGAGGACGCGGGTTCGATTCCCGGCCTCGGCGGCTGCTTGTCTGATGGAGGCGAAAAGCAAAAACGCCCATGTGTACGAGATTCCGGCGCACGTTAAAGGTCCCCACGTGGTAAAAATTAATCCGTAGCCCTCCATTACGCGGGCCTCATCGCCTACGTTGCGTCGGAGCGTTAAACCCTACAATCAATCAATCGAATACAGAGAGATGCACAATTTTGCCTCTTTGGGATTTTTTTTCGCCTCTTCTTTTTTGTTGTTGTCACGCCAGTGATAATGGCCATGCGCTCACTGTGATACAACGAGAATGGTTCCAAGACGCCTCTGGATTGGTTCTTGGCCGGTTGACCCCTTTGACGCGTCGTCGTGGGCACTTTGGAGTCACTGTAAAGGCCCGTTCGCACTTGCGACTGGAGCGACCAAAAGCGATAAAAGCGTCACGAGACCAATCGCTCATGTATTTTCCCGACATGAGCCATTGGTCTCTACCAATTTTTGTCGCCACCGTCACGCCGTCTTTCTTGAGGCGGAAGGAGGAGGCGAGAGTTCCTGGTGTCATATTCTGCCATAGCACCCGAATACTGTGTGATGTCGAAACCGAAACTTACGTGAAGTCACGTTCCAGGCTGGAGACATTAACGACAAAAATAAATTTAGGTTGTCGCCGTCGCTTATGTGGCGTGAAAACGTGAACACCGAGTGTGGCGGCCACTCCTGTCGCATCGCTAGCTTTTGTCGCTCCAGTCGCAAGTGTGAACCGGCCTTAACACTGGCGACCGATATCTTCGAACACAAAGGACCGCAGCCACTTGCCATCAGGTCCTGACACGCAGCTCCGACGCTACCGTTATGCATTTGCTTTGGCGATACACGTTTGCTTTTGTGTGCGTTTGCTCTTGCTCTTGGATCGCTCACTCCCACTTTTTAGGGGAGAGTTTGCGTTCCTATGCGAGCGGTGATGTGTGTTAGCAGTGGCGAGATGCGTTTGACGATATATCTATTAGAACTTATTAGTAATGATGGATTCATTAATTAGTATCGTGACGATAAGGATGATTAGGGTGGATTAAGGGGGTTAATGAATAAGAATAAATTTAGGGCGATTAAGGTGTATTAGGGTGCTCTAAGGTATGAATTAAGATTCATTCAGGTAGACTAAATAAGTAAGCTAATTACTTACTAAGTAAGTAAGTAATATAAGGTAAGTTAAAAGTTGTTTAACTTAGATTAAGGTGAATTAAAAAGGGTTATGTTGACTAGGGTGTATTATGATGGATTAAAGTGAATTAAGATGGAGTAGGGACGGCAAAATAGCGTGACTTCTGCGTCGACGGGTGGACGTGTACATAGAAGGGGCCCGTCACAATAGTGTACCACCACTTTTTTTCTCCTTCAAAGCACGTAAACACGCTCAAGTGTCCCGAGAACCTTTTGTGTCCATTACTTGTGGATAGCAACTCCGACACTCGTTTTGCTCACCTTTAATAGCCCTTGTTAGAGCGCTGGTGATGGCGTGTAAGCTGCTGTACCTGTACGGCCACAGCGTGGGGTCCTTCCCTTCGGTGCTGTAGAAGTAGTTGTCGTTGCAGACAGCTTTGTAAAAGTCTTTGCAGATGACGCCCTTCCTTATATGTCTCTCCAAGTACGTGGCTGCAAAATGCATCGTCTTTAATCGCATTAACATTCCGCCATTCATTGAGTTGTCGTTTGGCAAATGCTTAGGGGATACAACGCGCCATTTAAGCCGCTTGTGAAGAGCTGGGATCAGAGCAGTCTAAATCAAATTGTGAGGCAATCACTGGCGAAAAAAAAGGCCAGTCTTAATCGCTTATTTTTTTTAAAAAGGGGCGGCTAAAAACGATATACGAGCAGAGAATATGGGTCTACCGTCAAAATGGCAGCCTGCACTTAGTTACATACCTCTGCCTAGCATAAATTTTCTGTTTGGCCCAGTTTCTAGTTCAATTACAAACGAATAAAAACAGCAGCATGTCTTTCACTTGTATTGCTTCTTTTTACAGGCCAGAAAACGACGCTCAATTGGGAGCTTAACGTTTCGACAAAAATTATCGGCTGCGATACGTGTCATGCTATGAATATTTATAAAGTAAACGCTCATTTATTCGAACTCCGTTAATTCAAACTTCCGCTTAATTCAAACTGACGTCCTGGTCCCGGAGTCACTTCCCGATAATTCGAACACGTGCATATCCCGAACGGTTAATTCGAACTGGAATTCCCTGGTTTCCATTGCTCCTCCCAGAAGAAGTCAGGCCCGGAGTGATTACAATGTGTTGCAAATCCAAATCAAACCAGTTGCAAAACAAGGAAACAGGAAAACAACCGCGCAGCGCGCGCTACGCTGCTGCGACAGCTTATTTCGTTCCGCCGCTGGCTCTGCGCCACCAGCGCCACTGCACCGGCGCATGCCATTGCAGGTTTTCTTTGTGCCACGGTCGCTGGTCTGGGCTTGTGATCACGTGGCGTGCGCAACAACCATGCAGTAGCGCCTAATTCTCGAGAACGAGCCCAGAGGTGGCTTCTTTGTGTTCTGCCCGAGCAGCGTGGCGCGATTTCCACTCATTCCAGCGCCCGCCCGCTAACTGAAGCTCCGCTTAATTGGAACAATTTTGTGGTCCCCTTCGAGTTCGAATTAACGAGCTTTTACTGTATTACGCGTACGAATTTGGTTAAACGCGCACCACGAGTAATTGTGGGCCAGAAACGCCAACTCAAAGCTAAATATTTCTGAAAAACCTCTGTTTCCACTTCGGACGCCACATTTGTTAAACTGAATTCATTTGATGCAATGACACCGACAAAGGTTACCTACGGGCCGCGATTGTAATACCCAACCGACGTCGGAACAATTTAAACAAAGATGCTATTCTTTTTTTGTGTGTTTTGTACCGAGACTTGACCTGCGTCTTACTTTGGGGAAGGCAGCTGATGTTTCCACTCTCGTCCTCGCATCCGGGTGGGTAGGTGTATGCATCCGCAGCCTCATCTGTAGAATTGAGTCAAGCGCAAAAAGATTTACATGGGCTATAGTTAACTGTAGTATAGTATTGTCATTGACAATAATGCGTCTAAAAAAGGGGAATCCATGCTCCACCCCGACCGTGTAAAACATGTGTACAGCTTTTGTGATGCAGAAGGACTAGCTAGTGGCAGTGTGAGAGGCTTTATTGCTTTAGAGTTGATAGGAGTAACTCTTGGGGATGTGAAACGAGAACACTATGTTAGAGAACAAACTCGAGGGGCCGCAATTCTTTCATTGCCTGCTTCTCACACAACACTCACAGCGCGAAGCAGCATATTTTAAATGAAAAGGCAGTCGTGGACTTTGGTTCGCCATGTGATGCGGTTATTTGACAACCGGTAGAGCACTAATTGGTCCCCTATGCGTTATTGAAAATCAAGGCAGGCCTGACACAGAAACAAAAAAAAATGGAGACGACACCAGCTCTGATATCGTCTCCCTTTTTTGTTTCTGTTTCAGGTCGCACTCGATTTTTCAAGACGTATATTCACCCACTAGTTCATCTCTCCGTCTTGTTTTGGTTGATTTCCCGTACAATTATTGAGCGGGCTTTATAAGAGCTTATTGCAAGAGGACGGTTGCGGGTGCACCGTTAACTCAAAGTGGGCGCATATTGGCCATTTTTTTTATTGCAGATTGTCGAAAATGGGTGTAAATTACCAGTGTTTCGGCCCAGGGATGTATTCCGAGAGCGGAGGGGAAGGCTGGGAATTCGAACCCTTTCCAAATTTTTTTCCAGGCAGCGCGTAGGCCAGACTTAGCGTTCCTTTCGGCCAAACCCCTCCCTTACTATAACCCTTAACCCCCTCCGAAAACTATTTCTGGCTACGACCCTGGCTCGTTCAACATTTATTCATACTGGGAGGCTATTGAAGCGGAGGCTAAAGTTCAGTGTGTTGCAATATTCGTATAGAAAAATAGCGCCTGGGCTAAGTCCAATTAAAGCAGTAATTGCGTTGCGACAACAGCTCCCTAGTGAACTCGACTGCTAAACATACAGGTACCACCTCTGTGTGATTGTCCTGGATATGTCCTAAGAAATTTCTTGCCCCCCCCCCCTAATGAACTACTTTTGTTCAGCACAGACGATAACCATAATGATCAGTGTTATCATTATCATTTGTTATCATTGGATATGATACATGCTGGGTCCCAAATAAGGTCCGCACATCACTAACCCGCCAAACGACTAACTGCTAGCCTGGTGACTCCTAAATGAGGAAGTGAAAGCTAGTGCCATTCCTCTTGAATGATATGAGTATACAGATATGGAGTAATTCGCGAGTGCGCCTTTTGGTGAGGATGGACAATGTTGTGTTTGCAGTAAGCCGCAAGAACAGCAAGCAGCTTACCGTGGGAAGATTCGTTTATGGTTACCCCGGCACCTAGCGGGAAATAAAAAATGAAAGAACATCACCACGAGAAATTTCAGGCAGTACATTCGGGCGATTGAAATACAGCCATTCACCATGCTTGACAAAGATCTGGTCAGAAGGCAACAAAATGTTTTTCCGCATTTCGGCAGCGTTTGCAAATAGCGAGACCCGCATTTTAGGCGAGAACTGCCTCGTTTTTTTTTTTTTTTTTTTTCAAATCACATACGATACGAGAGACCTCGTTCCTTCAACGAATATGTCCTACCAGGATTCGAATGATTCTTGGTTTAGAGGCTTCGGTCTCGTGTGCGGTATGAAGGACGGTAGTCCGAAAAGTAGCTTTCAAGCGAAAAAATTAGGTGCCCTATTCGGCAAAATACCGGCGTTGTTGCCGTCCTGTAACAAATTGTAAACGAGTAACAAACGCATACGGTAAATTAAATGAATTAGCGGGAAAGAAGTATCGGTATCGAGCCCGCGTCTCCAAGGTAGGAGCCGTGTGCGTAACTTCGAAGATAATCAGCTTGTTGCCTGGGACGGAGAGAGATAGCCTAGTGCGTGGAGCGGTGATGTCATACCACGTGACAAGGGAAAGTGACGGCACGTGAAAATAACAGGTGCCTCCCCGCCATAGACATCAGGGATAGTGGAGAAACATTGTTCTCATCTAAAGGGAATACGACTTTCCAGCCATCTCAAAATGCTCAAAGCAATATGCGCGCACACTTGCTCTAAAGCAACATGCGCCCGTGCGAATGATTTGATTGATTGATTGATTGATTGATTGATTGATTGATTGATTGATTGATTGATTGATTGATTGATTGATTGATTGATTGATTGATTGATTGATTGATTGATTGATTGATTGATTGATTGATTGATTATGGGGTTTAACATGTCGAAACTACACAGGTTATTAGGCGCGCAAAAGGGAAGGGTTCCTGATTAATTTTGACCACCCGGGGATCTTTAACGCGCGCGTGTGAGAGTATGTAATAGACCTAACAGCAACTACTTCAGCTGCGTTCACGCAATCTTTTTGAATTGACTCACATAAGCCGTCTTAAGTGCATGTCTGAGGTATTCAACCTTAAACTGTCTTCTGTCCGCGTAAGAAAGCCCAAGTTTCACCCGTCAATGTGGCGCGTTGCCGCATCAATACTGCTAGAACGCGCACAACGCCGGGGGCTGAGAGTTAGGAGTAAGGGTAGGCAGATTTGAGAGCCCCCTCAAAAAGATGCCAGCAATTTTTGTTGTGCGCAACAGTGTCAATTCCAACGCCAGACTCATAACAAGCACTGAGAGAGAGAGAGAGAGAGAGAGAGAGAGAGAGAGAGAGAGAGAGAGAGAGAGAAGAGAGAGAGGAGGAGGAGAGAGGAGAAGAAAGGGGAGAGAGAGAAGAGAATGCATTAATGGTAAAAGCGAGGTTAGCCGAGCCATAGCGCGTAGCATGCTACGCCATATGAATGAACGAAAACATGAGGGTCAATTAAAAATAATAAATAAATAAATAAATAAATAAATAAATAAATAAATAAATAAATAAACAAATAAATAAAAATAACAAAACGAGGTGTTGCGCACGAGTGTTAAACCGCATTTACAGAGTTTGGAAAGCACATACACAGAGTTTCGAAGTTAAGTTGGTCACAGCACTTGTTCCAAGCCAGTACTACGCAAGAACACCAACAGAGCTTTGGTAGCCCGTACGGCCTGGCGTGGGTCCGACCAAGGGCCCAAAACTGCCCTTAGTTCAAGGCCTGCGTGGTGTGGCATACACAAAGATGTTACGAGAGTGCCTTGGCACTGTGAAATTTGGACAGGTACAGATGACACGTTTGATGTCTTCTGTTACATGGCAAGTTGGACAGAGTGGTGAAGAGCCCTGCTGAATTTTGCAGAGGAAATGCCGTGTGTACGCCACGTTGAGACGTAGGCGATGCAATGCCGCTTACTCAAGCTTGCTGAGCCCAGGAGGCATCTTGAAGCTGCATTTAGGGTCAATGACATGCAGAGGCGTGTACTGACGTTTCTTGTCGGTCCAAATGCACCGCTGTGTCCTCCAGGCCATCGAATGTGCGAGGGTTGCCACATCCTTTCTTGTAAAAGGAACGGCCGGCGGTGGAACAGACAGGTTGTGGGCCGATGAGGCTGCAGTATCAGCTGCAACATTTCCGGCGACTCTGCAGTGAGCAGGAAGCCATTGCAGTTCGATGCTAGGCCGCTGTTGTGTTGCTTGGAAGTGCAGATGATGTATCTCCCATGCCATCTGATCTTTTGGTAGTGATTTTAAGTATACTAGAGCGGACCGGGAATCAGTGAAAAAAGCCCATTGAGTGGGTGGCTGCTTTAAAGGGACCCTGCAACACTCTTTGAGCAGTGCAAGTAAACCTGCGCGACGTTTAGATTACACTGCCAGGAATACCTGAGCCATATATTACACGTGCACGTGAAGCGGTTAGTGCGGAAATCGACGTGAAAGACGCGGAAAAACCAACCGCTCTCTCTTCAGTTGTCCTCATTATGCAACCCCTGGCATGGCCTAAGGGACGTCACATAGGCCATGGCTGCCCGATCGGCTGTCACTGGTCAACTTCGCGGCTAGATTCTCCCATTTCCGTCGTCGTCATCGCTGTGTACGAACCTCTTCTATGCCTGAACCTGTAGGCAGAGTTTTGCCGTTTCTTTTGTGTTTTGAGTGCGAGCGGAATTTGAGTGATGAGCTCAATACTTCCCTTTCAACGGGACCACTCGACTACAAACGTTTATTGCTTCAAAAACGCCCTACCAGCCGGAGCGCGAACTTGCGAGCAGGCACCCATGCCTGCTTTTTTGTGGCACCAGACCGGAAATAGCCCCCTCCGCGTTGCGGAGAAAAGGGGAAAACTACCCGGCATGTGATATATCGAAGGCCGCCGAAAAGAACGCCGCGAGCCGCCCCCCTCTCCGGGAGAGAGCGCGCAGCTTTCGTCGCGTTGTCCGCGGTCGAGTTGAGAGGGAACGATTATGCGCGATTTCTCATCGCGCGTAGTTTCGTTAATTGTGAACGGATTTTCATAATTCTTGCGGGAGGAGATTTCTGGGACAATAGACTTTATTCCAAAATACATTACTAGTAGTCGATGGCAAGTGTTGCAGGGTCCCTTTAAGATGTAGTGAAAAGCAGCCCAGCGAGCTCGGTAGCCATTGTTGACGTCTTGTGGCTAAGTGGGACGCAAATGGTGGTTCGCGACGAGGGAATCCAAATCCCAATCGCCGAAGAGATACCCCTCACTGATCCGTCCGTCTACACATGAGTATGGGCTCTATAGCAAGCACCGATATGATCTCCACCGCCTACACTGAACCAACGCTTCGGTATGGATACTGCCGCGGACGTAACCTATGTCTTCTCATTTATTTCTCTCTCTCTCTCTCTCTCTCTCTCTCTCTCTCTCTCTCTCTCTCTCTCTCTCTCTCTCTCTCTCTCTCTCTCTCTCTCTCTCTCTCTGCCTGATTGACTCCCCACTTTACTCTCAAATTACGCGTTTGTTTTCGATTCGACAAATAGTGCGATGTGCTGACTTTAGTCCCCTTCCATTGCCAAAGAGAATTTAATAAACGGACTCTGCTCCCGCAGCAAAAAGGTTGTTTTTATTATATTGCCGAACAACCCCGTAAGTGGGATCGCAACTATTGGTGTCAAACTAAACAAACCATATTACGCAATGCTCTTGCAAAATCTGAGCAGAAAACAGAACGTAGGGTGGGCAGAAAAATCAATTTAAAGCTTGCCCAACGGGTCTATAACAATCTTTTTTTTCTTGCGCGACTTTGAACAAAAGTTTCGTTAATGTTTTTCTCGCAAACTAAACCATACATGACACGATTTTAACTTATCACTATTACTTCGCCATTCCTCCGACCATTCATAGCAGGAGTGGTGGGGAGAGTAATCTTACCGGGAACTTCCAGAACATCCAGCATAAGTTTCGAAGAAATGACGAGGTAGAGCCCGGCGAGTACGACGAGAAGGACGAATATGACGATGTCGCGGGTTTCTTGGCTGGAGAACAAATGGGCACAACGTAAGAGGATTGTTCGTATGCAACCAAAACAAAAAGCGAAGTGTGGCGCCAAAACGTCTGTCTCTACTAAGCCTAACATTCTAACAACTCGCACAAATAGTTGGAGTGCTCAAGTTTGTATGGGACATAGCCAGCTATCAAAGCTACAATAATGTTAATGTTAATGTCCTTAATGTTAATGCCGGAGCTTAGTTAATAAATTTACAAATTTTCTTTCACTTGTCGCCACACATTCACCTCATATTGTTGGCGTGACTGAGTCATGGTTACTCGATAACGTTTACGACAGCGAGGTAACACCACCAGGTTTCACTGTTCTTAGAACTGATCGGCGACATGGGAGAGGGGGCGGTGTTGCGTTATTTTTACGGTCTGACCTTCGATTTCCAGTACTCCCCAGCCCGCCTGACACAGAATCCGTTTGGTGCAAGATCTTTTTCGGGAACTTTTCTATTACCTTTGGCGTTATCTATCGTCCGCCGTCATCGAACGTTGCTCAGATGCTCGCCTTAACTACGTTCATGCACGAGCGTATCTCGTCTTCAAACTTGATCTGTCTCGGCGATTTCAACGCTCCCGGTATTCTGTGGCCTTCTTTATCTCTCACCGGTTATGGCGTGGAAATAAGCAAAGTTCTTTTAGATTTTTCTTTATCTTTTGGTTCGAAACAAATAGTCGAAGCCAACACAAGAGGAGCCGTAGTTTTGGATTTAGTATTTGTTAGTCACCATTTACTAGATAATGGCTATGAATGCGAGGTTACTGATGGCACTTCAGATCACATGGCTGTTCTCGTTTCCATACCCGTTCCGGTTCGCAACAATTGCTTTGTTTATTCTACATTTCCTGATTTTTCACGCGCCGACGATTCCTCCATTAACGATTATTTAAGCGATTCTTTTGACGATTTTGAAGAACTCTTTTTATTGAATGATGTCAATTCCTCGGTGGCTTCTTTCGAAAATATTGTTGCAACCTGTCTACAGCGCTTTGTCCCGCTTAAAACAAAAAAGAAAAATCCTCGCCTCCCTTGGATCTCGCGTGATATACTTCACCTGTCGCGTCGTGTTGCGAGGTTAAGGCGAGCAAAACGAAAAGGTGATCCCCTTAAAAACGCCGAATTTATCGAAGCTAAAGAAAAGCTCCGCCTCAAAATGAATTCATCCAAAGATTTTTACTTTAAGGTTACATTACAAGGTTTACTAAAAACTAACCCTAGGAAATTTTGGAGTTCAAATATACCCTCTTCAGTCTCTACTAATACTATCCCAGTTAACAATGTCCCGTCTAGTGACCCAATAACTATTGCCACTGCCTTCAATGAGCACTTCCAGTCAGTATTCATAACAGACAACTTCGAAATACCCGATTTCCCACACGAGTCGTATTACTCAATTGGCGATATAACCGTGTCTGTCGAGGGGGTTCTAAATTTAATTTTGCACCTAGACAATAAGAAATCCTGCGGTCCTGATGGAATTAACAATGCTTTTCTGGTTAGATATTGTGTTTGGACGAGCCGGTACTTGACTGTAATTTTTAATAAATCTTTATCTACTTCGACTGTACCGTTAGTATGGAAATTGGCAAAAATATTTCCCATGTTTAAATCCGGCAACAAGCAGTCACCTTTGAACTATCGTCCGATTTCATTAACGTCTCAATCATGTAAACTTCTCGAACATATAATTTTCAGTCATATTATGGAGTTTCTTGAAGGTAATAACATTTTGCGTAACGTCCAGCATGGTTTTCGTCGCGGCTTTAGTACAATAACTCAGCTTGTTCAATTTACCCATGACATTGCCCAGGCTCTAGACAAAGGAAATCAAATTGACGCAATTTTTATAAACTTATTTAAGGCTTTCGACACCGTTACCCACTCAAACCTCCTTCATAAACTTCGCGTTATACTTAACAGCCCGGCCTTAGTTGATTGGATTGCTAGCTTTTTACATGATCGCTCCCAGTATGTTTCGTTTAACTCCACAAACTCGTCGGTAGTACATGTGTCATCCGGAGTTCCCCAAGGTTCGGTCCTGGGGCCACTTTTATTCTTATTGTATGTAAATGATCTGCCTAATTATATATCCACAAACATCCGCCTCTATGCTGACGGTTGCGTGTTATACAATGTAATTAACAAGAATGATGATCATATTTTACTAAATGATTCTTTTGCTCAATTTTGCAGGTGGTGCCAGACATGGCAAATGAATATTAACTTTACGAAAACAGTCACTTTATCTTTCAGTACACGCAATTCCGTTTCTTTGTTTAATTATTCTTTCAACGGCTCTTCCCTACAGCGGGTGAACGAATATAAGTACCTGGGTGTCATCTTCACGCCTACCTTGTCTTGGTCAAGGCACATTGATTATACATGCAACAAAGCTCTAAAAAAGTTAGGCTGCCTAAACCGTACATTGCGGGAAGCTCCACTCGAAACGAAATTAAGAACATATAAAACGCTCATCCGACCCATCTTCGAATATGCCTGTACCATCTGGAATCCTTATAAAGTATCTGAAATTAACACACTCGAATCTGTTCAGAAAAAATCCATTCGTTTTATTTTTCGCCGCTTCGATTGGAGCTTTTCGCCGTCATCCCACCTTGCTACACTAGAATTACAACCGCTGTCGGAGCGCCGTGAACGGGAATGTCTTAAACTTTTACATATTCTTACGAATACTCCGCGCTACTCATTACAGAACAGCTATTTGTCACCAGATAAACTTAAATCTACTAGAAATAGCCACAAACTCAACCTTGCAACTTTTCATCCACGAACTAATCTATTTAAGTACAGCTTCTTCCCGCGAACAATTGAAAAATGGAATCTACTACCAGGTGAAATTAGGTCAATGCCTTTGGAAAAATTTCTGCAGAATTTAAATTGATTGCGTTATGTCAGTTTTGCATAATTTCAATGTCTTGCTGTACTTATTATCTATTATGTCTATACTTTATGAATAAGTGAATTTCAATGTGTTGTGTTTTTATCTGTGTTATTCTGTGCAGAAAATTGTTTTGCATTCTATGTACCAACCCACTCCTGCGATAGCCCAATTGGGCTGCAGTATGTATAAATAAATAAATAAAAAAAAATGAGTATGGAAAGGTTTAATCGTATCAACCCGCGATACCTCAGCCCGGATACGCGGTAGGCCCATTATTTACTCGACCAGGAGTAATGCCTTCTAACTTTTAGGCCGCTCTGCTGCAGCCTTAGAAGTGGCCTTACTGGCCGTCACCATATACTCTTTTTTAACGCGAAAGGGTTTAATTCCCGGATACACGAAAATTTCGCAAACGTCATATCCGTCACGGAAGTGACGCCAGTACAACGAAGCAAGCGGCCTGTAAAGGGTGCACTCCTGCACATAGGGTCTTCTTCAGGGGAAGCAACTTTTAGTACTAAAGAGTACCTTATACTTAGGGTTGTTCGTTTTCGGGTTTTATATTTTAACACGAAATTGTTTTCAGCCGCGATATCCCAAGATTTCACTGACGTCATATCCGTCCCGAAAATGACGCCAGTACACCTTTGCCGAAGCGACCCGCCAGCAGGACGTCGCTCGCCAAGCACACCCACAAGACAGCCACCGGCCCTCAAATCATGCTCAGCTACAGATTTCGCTGCACATTTCACTTTCGCTCGTTACTGATCCTTATGACGGAGGAATCAACCACAGATTTTTTTCTCCATATACTATAGACGCTCTTTTGCTATGTACTATAATACTCTTTTTCCACACACTATCAAAAAACGGTATTTTCCAAATACTATTTTTTTTTTTCATATAATATCGAAGCGTGGAACAGACCGCCACAGGAGATTACGCAGCTGAACTACGCCAGTCAGTTTGTGAGGGCCGTATCAGTTGTGTGATCGGCCCACTGTAGCACCTGGGCGGGTATTTATTTTGACATTCCTGTGTTGGATGATTGTCTACATCTTGATTATTGGCAATATTAGGCCTGTATTCGCATGTACAATATGTGTTATTTTTTGTGTGTACGGCGTGTCTTGATTGTATTGTAAAATTGTAAGGCTGAAAAAAGCTCTTGAGGGGATCCTGTAGAATGCACACTGAATTATTTCAACCATCCACTCTATAACGGCCCAAAGACCCACAGTGTTTGCTATGAATAATTAATTAATAATAATTGATTAAAAATAAAATGATACTGCTTCCGTTTCTGAGAAAGCTAGGGGAAGCTCTGTATCAACTGGAATATTGCCCATGATATAAAGATTTCTCTGTGCCTGTTGTAGTGTCTTGACGTTTTCGTTTCGGACATAGGATGGCCTATCACCATCATAGTTTTCCTGCATGGTCGAATTTTGCGACCTGTGTGCGCGTGCGAATGCGGGCTTGGGGGCGCGCGTGCGCGTGTGTGCGCGTATGCGTGTACCGTATGCTCAGTGCGCATGCCTCAACTTCTCTAAAAGATCGATTTCATTCATTAACTTCTTCGTGCCGTCAAAATGTAAAGTCGGTGTGTTCGCTAATGTCCCTCATTTCTTAGAGCACTGCTTCACTGTTTAGCAGCAGTGCTACGCGGTGAAGTTGTACTTGCAGAATCCACTCACAAGCGTCTCCCGAACTTCTTCTGGAGAATCCGGACGAGGGCAGGAAGAACAGCCTCACTGCAAAAGAGAAAGGGAACGGAGTCGGACGCGAGAAGTTGTAACAGAACCACACTAGAACGAAAAAATTCAGGCAATCCGCTTTTGAACCGGAACAAACGCAGTAATACGGTAGCGGTAATCTGGGGCCCGTACAGAATGTCGCAGCGGAGATGAGCAACGCGTGGGAGATCTAAGCAGAACATTTCGCTTTATTGTTGTACGCTACGGAAAGATTACCGTCAACCCCCCCCCCCCTTCCTTTTTTTTTTTTTTTTCTTTAGGCGCGCCTTTTTTGAAGCAGGATTCTCCGCATGGTTTCTGCCTGAAGATAAGGAAAGCCAGTACGATGGCTTGGTGGGCTATAGTAGACCCTCGATAAACGGAACTTCAAGGGACCGAAAAAATTAGTTCCGTTTAACAGGAGTTTCGTTTACTGAGATTGATGTGTGAAAGCGCAAATTTATGTACGTGGACACTCTTATTACCATTTCATGAAACTCTGAGCACTAGAAGGTGAATGTAGCTTATAGTTTTTGTGAAAGCGAGAAAGCTACAAGAGGTTTAGGCCCAGCATTCACAAAGGTGATTTGACAACAATGAGTCACGGTGCACTGCAAAACGCATCGATTATTTTTGTTTGAGTCCTTGCAACTGCATCTTCACAGAGGCTAGAGTCCCGAACTTCGCGATTGCTTACGAGCCACCGAATTTAGAAGAAGGCAACGCGGTAATAAAGCGCGAATAGCACCACGATGGCACGAACAAGGCGGCAGGAGCTGAGCCCTGTAACATCGGCGTCTTGAATGAAGACCGAACGACTGGAATAAGAACTGCGATGTTGCATTCGTTGCGCTAACACGGCTGGCCACTAACGAGATGAGGCTTACGAGGTCAACGAGGCAAGAAAAAACATGGAGGAAGCAAAAACAAAAACAAAAACGAAACAGCCGGAACCGTAAAAAGCTGATTCTCATGCCAATGGGTTTCACAAGAAGTTCCATTTCTGGTTCCGTTTACACGGTGACGCTGAAATTTTAGTTCCGTTTACGGAGAGTTTTTTTACGTTATCTGAATACAAAACCAACCAACTTACAGGCTACTGTTCCGTTTAAGCGGCAATTCCGTTTAAGCGATTTCCGTTTATCGAGATTCTACTGTACTTGATAATGCGTCTTTAAACAGCGCTGTATCAGCGCTTTAAGACAAGGACACAAAGAAGACAGACAAGACACTGCGCTGTGTCCTGTCATCTTTGTGCCGTTGTCTTAGTGTACTGTAACATCAACGTTCAAAGAACGCCGGCTATTTCTGTCGTCTGTATGACACTCAGATTTCAAATTAACATCAACTATCGCTTTTAAGAAAAACTGTTTTGACGAGTACGTGCAGTACTGATATACTAACCGAAGGAATTATTTTATAACTACAGAAAACACATGAAAAACATGCTGGCGCCTGTGGATTCTTCAACCACAATCGCCGCGGTGGCTCAGTGGCTAAGGCGCTGCGCTGCTGAGCACGAGGTCGCGGGTTCGATTCCCGGCCGCGGCGGCCGCTTCTCTGATGGAGGCGAAAAGCATAAACGCCCGTGTGTACGAGATTTCGGCGCAAGTTAAAGATCCCAAGGTGGTCAAAATTAACCCGTAGCGCTCCACTACGGCGCGCCTTATCGCCTGCGTTGCGTTGGCGCGTTAAACACCACAATCAAATGAATTCTTCAACCAGACGTTTTCGCGGAAGCAAGCGGAAAAAAATGTAGTCATGTTTAAATACACTTTTGAGAAGTAAAGCACCAAAACCGTATATTGACTGTTAACAGTTGATGCTAATTTAATCGCAACAGCTTGTTTAAATTCCAGGAATCTTATTACACGTCAGGAATTCTTCAGTTACCGTAACCTGTTTTAATATCAGTAACCATGCTAAATTCATTTAAAAGCGTATTTGTTGGACATCTCTTCAATTACACCTAAAAGTGACGCTCATTCAGCACAGTTTTTCGAGCATCGACGGGCTTTCCAATAAATCGGATTAGTAGGAAGCGCATGGTTATGGGAACTGATAGTTTTAATGCATCCACGCTACGATAAATTACATCACCCTCTCTACCAAATGCGTTCACAACAATTTTTTAAACCGGTTCCAAAACGACTTGAATCTTAGTTTGAAAAAGGCAGTCGTTCCAGTTCGAATAATCGCGAAGTGGCATAAGCGTATCATACGTTTTGAACATGCTCGCATGGAACGATAGTTTACGCGACGTTGACGGCAATAAGCTTCTAACGGTTACGCACAAAGGGCTACCTTCATTCGTATTTAATCGAGCACTCGCGACGATTTGCTCTGTACTTGATTCCCTGCCATACACGCTCCCAGTCCGCAGAGTAGCCATAGAAAGGTTCCCTCTCCATTCTTTGGACCCGGCATGGTGGTTCAGTGGCTACGGCGCTGAGCTGCTGAGCCCAAGGACGCGGGTTCGGCCCTGGTCGCAGCGGCTTAGGCGAAAAGCAGAAGCGGCCGCATGTCTAGATTTCGGTGCACTTTAGGGATACCAAATTCATCAAAATTAAACAACCAAAATTTCATTTCTTGATTTTTTATCTTCATTTTACTAAAGAGAAGTCCCAAAGAAAAATCACAACCCCTTTCTCAAAAGCAATGGTTAAAACGCGAAGCTTACTCCCATACAACTTCAGTGAAAGTCGAAGTCCCGAATCCAAATTGCTCGACCGTGTCCGAAAGGCGCAAATATGATAGACGCCGGCTTCACAACGCGAGAGACCCAGGTTCGACTCCGACCACGGGAAGCGTTTTTTTTTTTTTTTTTTTTTTGAGACGCTTGATGTCATAATCATGTTGTGAAACCCACTTCGTACGTTGGCTTTCCTGCGGTTCGTATTGGTGGCGGTACAGTCACCGTAAGTGCGACATAAAAAGCTTCGCTTTAAAAGGAGAAGAAATTTGAAACGGCGCTCCTCACTCTCTGTAGACGGACGACCTCCTGAAGGCTGAATCGGTGAAGGCCTGGGAAGAGTGAATAGTGCCGGTGTCGGAGGGGTGTTGATCGTGGAAGGGCCTCACAACACCGCGAGGCTGGTCCTCAGCATCGTCCGCTTTTCGCGCTGGCGAAGCCTGCCCCGAGGCCGTATTGTATGCCTCCCCAGACAGCGGCGCACTCTCGGCCCGGTTCTTAGCTAAGACCGGCTTATTTTCTTCGGACGACATATTCGGTAGTCGAAATGCTGCATCAAATAGGCAGAAAAGGGGGGAAAGTGGAACGGATGAACCACACAGCAACATACGCAAAATTCTGGGCAGAGAAAGTTGAGGTTTACTCTACGAAACTAAATTCTGTAAATTCCTTGCACATTCGAGTTGAAGCAGGTCTTATTGCGATGCATGCATTATTGCGACTGTGCCGCCGGAGGAGGTTGTCTGAAAGAAAGCTATGAAGGGTGCTAGGTCCTTCTCATGCGTAGCATTCTTTGCCGAGTAGTACCCCCAGCAAGGACCATGTACCACCCTGCCTTTCCACAAAAATGCAGATATCGCGGAAGGTTCACCTGAAATTGTTGTAATAGCGTAAACGGACATAGGTGGTCGAACAAAATTTTGAAACAATAAAAAAAAATAAGAAGAGAAATTATGAGAAGTGGCGAACCGTGCAACGCCCTGCATTTTCACAATAATGCAGACATCGCAAAAGTTACAAATGTAATCGTTATAATAGCGTAAATTGAGATAATTGGCGAATAAGATTGTGAAAAACTAAAAAAGAAAATATTAAAAATTATAGAAAATGTAACAACACAATAATGCAGATTTTGCGGAAGTTTCACTTGCAATCGTTATATTAGCGTAACTGGAGATAATTTGTCGAACGAGTTTTTAAAGCACTCAAAAATAATTAAATAGAAAAAAATGACGGAAAATGGTGAACCGTGTGACGCCCGGCATTTACACAATAATGCAGATTTGGCGATAGTTCCAAATGTACCGTTATAGTAGCGTAATTAGAGATAACTGATACAACAAAATTTGAGAAAACTAAAAAAATAAGAAAAAAATATTACGGAAAATGGCAAACCGTATAAGCCCTGCATTTCCACAATTATACAGATTTCGCGAAAGTTCAACACCCGTAATCGTTCTATTAGCGTACATGGAGATAATTGGTCGAACCGTATTTCAAAAAACTAAAAAAATATTAAAAAATTAAAGAATTAAAGAATTACAGAAAAGGGTGAACCGTGTAATAGCCTGCATTTCCACAATAATGGAGATTTCGCGAAAGTTCCACCTGTAATCGTTGTAACAGCGTAAATGGAGATAATTCGTCCGACAGGATTAAGAAAACCCAAAAAATTCGCTGTAAAGAGCTCACACTCAAGACAAGCGGCATAAGAATGCTACACATTAGAAGAAAATTTCCGCAGAATGTTCTTATTTAAGGTTTACCCGCGAGCTGTTTTCTTAATCAACTCACCTACCCCTCGTCTTCACTCTCTAACCGACGTGCAGGCAGCTGGGGGAGTCCGCTAAACGAAAATAGAGAGGAAGTAATGAGAGGAATTTTAAAGCGCTGACTCTGTAAATAATATCTCCCTTAAACTTCTCAAGGAGAAACACTGTACGAAGATACGCCTTATTTTTTTTTTTACTTTCCTTAGCTCGATTTATTCTTTTGCTTCGAATGTCCAAAGCAGATATAAACCCGCCATTTTTCTCGCTTAATTAGACCTATGACTTGATTCTACGAAAGGCGCTCTCTCCGTTTTCTTTCTGCCGACGCAGGGCCAGGCTGCGGTGGCGGCGTCCGCCGCTCGAGCCCGGCCATGGCCGACGCTGCTGCGTTCGGGACGCCGCCCCGCGAATTCCAGGTAACGGCTGGCAGAATCTCTGGTTTCACCCTTTCTAGAGCCACGTGTGTGAAGCAAGTGACGTCGAATGGGCAATTGTTTTGGGTGTCGTTTAAAGTTTTGCTTTCCAACCACCTTCACAGCGTGGATTGGAGCTAATTTTTTAATGCGTCTTCATGTGATGCCGCTGCAGGTTATTTCAAAGCTCAGAAATACATTAACCGGAATCAGACACGTTCATGTCACATTTCTAGCAAACCTCAATGTTACTGCAGTCAATAAAGTCCGGATGTTCGAAGTGCGAGCAGGTGAAGGAAGTAGCAAACAAGAGAAAATGGCGCTGTGACAAACTGGTTAGCTTAGAGTTGCGAATAGAGCCGGTCACTTGTATCCTGAAGAACTCCTAACGCTAGCCACGCGGAGTTCAAATGGCGCGTGTTCTCGAACACAGCGAAGCGCCACAAAAAATTAGCCAAGCGAAACACGCGGCATACGCATTGCATCCAGCCAAAATCTTCTGCTTCTCCACGTAATCGGCTTGACTCGTGGACTAGGCTTTGACATTTCCGGTAACGCGGGATATGGCAGCAATCCGGACGCGTGAGATTTCCACTCAGGAGCAGCTTCGGCAGGAGAAACCCCCGTTCTGGCTTTTGAACGACTTGGAGGACGCGTCTTCCACTTGGGATGAAGGCGGGTGACGTAGCCGAGTGAAGTCACATACGTGAGCTACTGAGCATGCAATTGCTCACCTCACGAACGGGAGGCGTCAGTTTTCTGTGTATTTGAAGCGAGACCAAAAGGAGCTCCGGCTGTCAGTCTCGTGCACACGAAAAGCGCCTCTTCTTCTTTGTCTCCTTTGAGGTGAACCGCCGCGTGAATTTTTAGGTTCTTATCTTCATTGCGCAATGTCTAGAGGGGAGAGGGGAGGGGGCATACGCGCGAACCGATTATGGAAGAACACATGCAATATCTTGAATGTTAAACTAATTTTCGCCACGCGGGAGGAAGCAAAACAAGTTATCGGGCTTTTGTACTTTGAATATAGGTACGAGATCCTGCGGTACAGCGCGCGCCAATGCATTGATTCACGAATGCACCTACCAAGCGCAACAGGCGCAATAATAATTGCAAAAGAGAGGATTTCTGTAGTTTTCTTTCTTCAGATGCTGAATAGAGGCGTATTCTTAGTAAATAAATAACAATGAAGGAACATCAACTTTGTTGTGTGGTTGGCACGATTACCGATCCACTAGGCTATCTGTGGCCATCCGGGGCTTCTAACTCAAGAATAGCGTAGAAGCGCACACGCACGTATCATCATCATCATCATAAGAAGCAGCAGCATCACTAGCGCCACCTATAAACAACCAGCGAGGAGCTCTCCGACCAGAGCACCCTGTCTGGAACTTCAGGCGAATGTATGAATGAAACTTACTTCAGAAAACATTGGGGGAAGGGACACTTACACATATTGGGCGGTTGCGACAAGCCGACAATGGGAGCCCCCGAACCACTATTGTAGCGTGAGCTACACTGCCCGAGGTTGAGCAGTTTCGCGTGGATCCTGGAGAGCCGTGCTGCGCATGCGCCAGGAGCAGTACCGTCTCACGGCGCACAGCTGGCGCGCCGGAGCCATCACCGTCGCCGCCGCGACTGGACTGGACTGGACTGGACTGGACTGGACTGCAACTGGACTAGACTAGACTAGACTAGACTAGACTAGACTACTAGACTAGACTAGAGTGGAGTGGAGTGGAGTGGAGTGGACTGGATTGGAGTGGACTGGATTGGATTGGATTTGAAATCTTTTTAGCAGCAGTAAGCATGATAATCAGCTAATCCTAGACAAACTGGAAACCTAAGGATAACCAGCTGAACCTTAGCTCACGCTACGTATATCCTGGCATAGCCGAGCTAAGCCACTGCTAATTTTTAGATGCGACTGCATCTCATTCACTCGCCTTGTCCCTCCATACGGCGTTGTTGTTGTCCGTCCACACCCCTCCCCCATTCTCCTCGCCGCGCGAGCTGCGCTCTCCGCCGCTCACCCCCTCTCCTCTCCGATAGCGAACACTCTCTCGCGAGGGTCATTGGATCGGATTCGATTGGCTGGCTTGGCTTGGCTTGAATTGGATTAGATTGAATTTGGATTGGATTGGATTAAAGTGGATTGTGTTGGATTGTGTTGCGTCATAGCCGCGCCACGTTGCGTCATAGCCGCGGCAGGGGGTTCACGGCACGTTTCACGCGATGGGAGAATCAACCTAACGGAAACAACAACGGAACCCCCTATGCGTCGCATCTACACAGGGGTTCCCGCGAGGGAAGGTGGGAGTAATTTTTGTTTTAAAGCAGGTTTGGGAAGAGCCTTGGCTCTCGAAGATCATCAGCGCTTGTTTAAAAGGGCTGTCGACGCGGCCCAAGCTCAAGGCATCCTTAAATGAGGACGCCCCTCTGAAGCCTTTCCCCGATTTCATAAACTAGGGTGTCACAACTCCAATCGTAGCCCCAGTGTTTCAGTAGTGACTGCCTCGCACATTTGGCCAGTTTACCTCTATTGTTTTAGGCATTCTTATAGACCACGGTTTTGTCATTGTAGTTAGCTTTATTTGTTCTTTTCTCGCGCCTCAACTGCCCATCCTTTAGGGGCTGGGGCTATTGGCGTCTCCTGTCGCCGTCGTCGTTCTCGTCGTCGTAATCATCGTCTCATGTGGTCATGGTACTAAAACACCGAGAAACTCGTTTACGCCTCGCGCTAGAACGTAACGCGTACAAACATAATACCGGGACGCCCGTTTACGCCTTGCGCTAGAGAGCTTCGTGCTTCAAAGACACGAGACTTTCCCAGCCAAGCTGTATACCTCCGCCCCTAGTGGTTTTTTCTCCGCTGGCAAAAACGCCGAGGCGCCAAGAATGCACTTGTACACTGCATGCTTCGCTCCTACCCAGGTTTCACGTCAGTGGAGATGGCTCGAGACTTTTTTTCTATCTACACTTTTTTCTTTCAATTCCCCCTTTCCCACTTGCAACATGTAAGGTACCCAACCGGACCGCTCTTTGGTTAACCTCAATGCATTTCCTGTTAAGCCGTTATCCTTCTTACCTTCCTTTCTGGCTTGGTTCTTTCTAGCAGGTGCTAGCTGGCCCTGCAGTAGGGCCAGCGCACCCTGCCTGGAGCTTCAGGCGCGACCTGCCCAGTGATCCCGTCTGTCGAGTCATTGGCGAAGGGAAACTTTTGATCAAGACCGTCTTCACTAATAACAATGAATGCCTTCTCGTAATCTAGGGGACCTTTCAGCTTACGTACAACCTGTAACTCCGGAAAAAGAAATAGCTGCTACTTTTCAAGGTCACCATCGATACTGGGTTATCTCGATTGCAATGCTGACGCTTAAACGACTGCACCACTGTGGCACGATGCAATGTGATCTGCCGAAGTCTTCTCAGTTGCGCTTGTGCTGTCTTCATGTGTTCCTGTCCCCGTTAATTTGCGCGCAGTTTTTTTTTTTTTTTGAGATGCATTAAACCGACGTCCGTTCGGAAAGCATGTACACACGTGCTCACCTTACAAATTTTGAGGCTATTCTTTAGACATTCGCTTAGATATTTTAGACACCCGCCCACAGTGCAATATTGCCTGGGACAGCTACCACCTGTAAAATAAGTATTTTGTGCCTAATAAGAATTTTCAGCCTGCCCTAAGAGCAGCGCTAGTATTGAACGGAGAATATAAGATGAACGTATATTAGTTTAGTTTTTGGTAAGATGACACATCACCACCCCTCTACAAAGGGGATACCGATAGTTATTAGATTATTAGAGCGACGAGCAAATGTTTCTTTTGAACACTGCGGCCTCACCTAGTAGGGAGGAGAAGCTAAAGTTTGCCGAGTGGGGCAGCGCTGATTTTATCGCGAAGCGATGGCGCGTCTTTTTCCAGGAGTAACGACCTGTAAAAAAAGAGGGACAGAGACAACGACCTGGAAAAAGAGAATGGACGCGAAGAAGTTTTTAGATATCTACAGGATCGGGAAGCAGGAGATCACAAGAGAAAAATTCTTCGATAATACCAAAGGGAGTTCATTGCTTTTTGAAGCCCGGGAGGGTTGCTTGCGGACAAAAACGCTTATCCGAGAGCCGGTACAGGAAGAACTGTGCGCAGGATGCTGCAGGGAGCCAGAAACCTTGCGACATAATTGTAACGGAGTGCAAAAGTATCCGTCCAGTCCTCAGTGACTTCCGGAAGCCCTTGGCTTTACCGTTAACAGAAAAGGGAATCGGACAGCAGTAGAGGTTAGTAAAAGAAGGTTAGAGTGTTGGTGGGAAAAGAGCAGAGAACAATGTGGGAGCACATGTGAACAAAGAAGTCAGACTAGCACAAAAATTTCATAAAGGTATTTATTTTATTTTATTTCATTTTATTTTGTATTTTTTGGCGAAGTGATTGTACAGTGGCGTTACGACTAAGGCCGCTGTGCAACACTACCCCGTTACAAAGGGGAATCCGCTAATCATGATCATCAGCGGGGGCGCGTCTTTTTCCAGGAGTAAGGAGGGTTCCCGCCGCGCCTTCTATGTGCCGGGTTGAGTGGCTCATGCAGCCCATGGCCGCATTGTTCGAGTTCCTGAGAAGTGGGGACGTGTGCCTCAGGCGGTGCGGGGAGACAGAAATGGATACAGGAGTGCGACAGCGTGCACACCGAGCTGCACGTGCGGTTGTCAGACGGGGCAGGCGGGCCAGCGGCCGACTCCCTCAGTTCGGGAGTGCGGGAAAGAGCGGACGCTCCCGCAATGGTTTCGCGACGTCGAAGGTGACAAAACTGAAAGCCAAGGCAAACCTCCAAAATTCTTGCGTGGTCGGCTGCCACAACAGTAACAAGAAGGCGAAAGAGAAGAAACCATCCGTGAAATTCTAGTATCCCTGCAAAAGCGCACCAACTGGCAAGACGGCAAGCATGGATCACTGCGGCTCGAAAGGTAAAATACGCTGGTCATTTCCTATCTTTCCAACTGGGAGTGTTCTAAAATTATCCCGAGTCGCCCCCTACATTTTCGTAAAAAAAATTAGCAGTGGCTTAGCTCGGCTATGCCAGGATATACGTAGCGTGAGCTAAGGTTCAGCTGGTTATTGTTAGCATTCCTGGTTGCCTAGGATTAGCTTGATTATCATGCTTACTGCTGCTTCAATGACACACACACACGGTACACGCATTATGTGACATATGTATATTTATCAAGCGGCTTCGGGCGCAGCGTCACCAATCGCCCCAGAGCTAACCTGATTCCACGGGCGCACGCTGGTGTTGCTGCGACGCACGAGCCATCGGTTCCACACCCGGCCACCCCTCGCTTGATCATCAACTGGACCGGGACGCCACATGCGGAACGAAGGTCGGCGAAGACGCTGGGCGCGTGGGGTGTGTGAGAGACGCCGGGCAGCGAGCAACGTTCTGTGCGCCGTGTCACCTCACTGCTCCTCGCGCATGCGCAGCATGCCTCTCCAGGAGCTACGCGAAACTGCTCAACCTCGGCCAGTGTACCTCACGCTACAAAAATGCGCACTACCTCGGCCAGTGTACCTCACGCTACAAAATGCGTACCGGGACCCGACCGCGCGCGGGAGGGCGAGGAGGTTGCCCCTCAGTGGAGAGAAGGCGCGGGCATGGCGAAGGCCGGCCGGCGGAACTAATCCCCCCATCGGAACGAATTTTTCGCCTTCCCAGTCGGGTCCTGCTACCCGCCGCCGTGCTTAGCGGACGGGACCCGGTATGCTCGGACGGTACCCGGTATGCTAAAACTCTGTATTGTTTGAACAGTGAAGTTGTTTAGCAGATCGTAAAATTGCCGAGCACGCAACGTGACCGCGGGCCTCGCGGCGACATCCCGGCAGTTAACAAAACCCCGAAATGCCTAGTGCTCGTGTGCGCTTGCCTCGCGAGACGACTGCCTAGCGTCCCCTGTGCACGCTCAAGCCAAGCATGCCCACTTAGGGAAATTGGCCAAGATTGCAGCGACCGCCCCGCAAGTTAACAAAACCAGAAAACGGGAGGGGGGGGGGGGGGGGGGGGTTTCTGATGACACAACGGCCCGCAGAAAGAACCCTTGGGGGTAGACGTAAAAAACTTCGCTTTAAAACTGTTGCACCGCTTCGCTGATTACAACTAGCCAGCCATTATACCAATCCGTAGACTTCATAAAATATTCTGAACGCTGTAAAAGCAAATCGTACTCCTTCGGTCCTCCTATTCTAAATTAAGCTCTTATGCATCCCCAATGCCCGTCGCCACGCTATTAACTCCACTTCACCGTCTATCGTGTTTGAAAAAATAGCACAAAATTGTGAATTTGTGAATGCCTTCAATAGCAAAAAGAAGGTTTCATTGATGAAATCTATGTAGTCGCCCCGACGGGTTCAGTCGCAGTGAGCGTCTAGACGTCCACCTTAGATAACAATGCAGCTGTACGGCTTCCCATGTAATGAGGCTTGAGGAAGTCGCAGTATTCCTTCCTAATATCCAGCCGGCCGGACTTGTCGATTCGCGAGGTGCCATCCGTGACATCGGAGAGGGTGAAAGAGTAGTTGTCGTAAACCTCCTTTTCAATCTCGGGGAGTTGCCTGCGGTGTGGAAAGAAATAAAATTGCCGTGGTTTAACACGGGTAAACCGAGTTTGTCGAGCGATAGGTCGCCTTTCGCGCCCAGAGCGCGCAGTGAACACGCACAGAATTGCACCGAAAGACCAAACACAGACGCTACTCGGCACGCATGCGCAGTTATCGTGGATGCAGCCAGCACCTCTTTTTTTTATTATTTCCTGAACGGCACATGCCCTTACTGATTCCCCATATCCCCTTTCCTGCACCCCTCCACTCTGAGCGAACGATCAATCAGAATATTTCTCTCCGCAGCTGGAACAGGTTCTGATTTGACCTTGGCTGAGCACGGTGGGCAGAATGACGCTACCAAGACGAGGCGTTCTCGAAGTGTCTACCAGAAGTAATAGAGCTTTCGCTCTAAAAATGGAAAGCGTGAATTGCTACGTAGGCTAGGAAGCCAATGGTTGGCGGCTTAACGGTGCAAGAATTCACGGCTCTTCGGAATTTCATCCAGGCCTTGCAAGCCCTTGAGGAGCGTATGCACAAACAGACTAACTAGGAGAATGAATGAATGTCTTTAATACAGCGAGGGTGCCCTGTGTGTAGGGGATGGAAGAGCGGATCGGAAAATACGTCACTAATTAGTTGTAGTACATCTGAATAAGTAATGTTCAAGTTTCGCTATGGATGCAGGTGTCTTTCGAGGGCCCGTTGGAGCAACACACACACACACTGGCCTTCCCCTGAGGGGAGGGTTTGTCCGGCGTAGTTCTTGAAGGCGCATTACGGCTGGTGTGGCAAGATGGAAGCGCACCAGTGTCCATTTGTCAAAGTAGAAGAAAATAAAACTCCTTGTATCTGTAGTTCCTAACTAGGGGCTCAATTAACACGAGGAGGTGATTTAAAAAGAACAGGAAAAGAACGGTGAAGGGAATGTAGGGAAGGGGGTTATTGTAGTCATAAAAACTAACAAATTATAACAATGAATCCTATACTTTTGCCAGTGATTTTCTTGGTTATAGCGCATCTAGACCTTGGACGCCCTAAAACGCAATGCCTGTTCAGGAGCCTTCTAACGCTATAATCTGCGATTTCCGATCTCAGTTGTAACGGTATTTTGCACTACATTTGCGCGTATAATGCGATAAATACGAAAGATAGCGCTGCAGTTTGCGGACTGCGGAAATAAATAAGTGGTGGGGTCATTTATACGAAAACAAACCTCGACACGGGCAGTGAGTTGCATTTACGCTGGTAAGAGCTTTTTTTTAGTTTCGAACGCGTGCCAGGTACGCTCCCACTGCTACCAAACGCACACACTGTCTTGAAAAACTATCCTCCTGTTCGGACTTCAATGTCATTACTCCATTCAAGGCCATTTACGATAATGTCGCTTTAACTTGGAGCGAATAGGCGGCCTACTGTGAGCGTTCATTGTCTACTTCAAGCTGCCACCTTTCCGGAATCTTGATCTGCTTGGTTTTTAGTTAAGCCGCATACCATGAGGGAATACCGTGTCCAGGCGCCATTCTTCAGATGCCAGTTCAGGCGCAAATGTTATGAAAGAGATTTGGTGTTTTCAACTATTAAAAGGCTGCGCCTCGGAGCTGGCGGGTTGCTACATGAAAGAGCTGGTTACGTCATTCCTAGGCAGGAATAATAACATCAACGAACACCAACAGCTTTTCACAAGAGTGATCTGAGAAAACTGCAAACCTTTAACTGAAACGCTTGCTCGAAAAAAAAAATGTTTCCTACTTTCTGTTTCTACACTTCAAATCGTCGGTACTGCATGAGGCTCAGATATTGGAGGGCATTTGGAGGGCAGTATTGGAGGGCATTTTTCTTTCAATTGCAACAATAACGCTGCAAGCGCCACGCAGACTGTGCATGACGTTTAGTCCCTTTCAACCGTTCTTTGAAAACGCCAAAGAGCAGCAGCGGATTTTAACCAGAAGCTTTATATTTTCATAGTGCCACAGAAACATTCTATAAAAATGTTTTCACCTCACTCCGACCGAATCCAGAAACAGCGCCACTATTGCACACTCGCCGGCATTTCACTCTCTTACCGTCCCTTGAGCCTCATGAAGCGCCTAACTGAAGACGCCTTGAAAGTGAAGCTGCCCACAGTCCCGCTACCCTCATATACCTTTCCCCAACCATCTACACCCCCCTCGCATACAACTGCGTACACAGCAACACCCAGCTGGCTACATAGTTGCCAGTCCCCGCAAACCTAACCCCGTTCCCACGCCCTCCCATGAGCGGTGGGAGTGTGCGTTGACCAGCTCCTCCGCATAGATACAACGTACCTCTCTGCATGAAGACAGCCTTCGTAAATGCGCAAACCCGCGGCCTCCGTGACCTGGGAGGCTGAGCAGAGCCTCCCTTCTCTTACCGTCTCCTTGTTTTATACTTGCCGAATGTACTGCGGAAAATGCTTTGGTTACACCCAAGGCTTCAGGCTTCTGTTTTAAGTTCGTTCCGGAATAACTTTTGACCAAGAGCGTGCCTGCTGTGCGAAGGAATATACCAGGGTAATTCCTCTCTGCTCGTGACAGCGGGGTTACCGCGACGCTTCTAAGTGCGATTGCAGCACCCGGCTGCGAGGCCAATTTTCGCCGTCATAATCACCCCGTTTAATATAACTCATTCTTTTACATCACTGTGAAACGTGATTAAGTAGCGCGTTAAGGACGGGACAAAAGTAGAGACCACACAGGACTAGCGCTAGTCCTGTGTGGTCTCTACTTTTGCCCCGTCCTTACCGCGCTACTTAATCATGTTTCACAGTTCGAACCAACTAGCCCACATTTACGCGTTGACAAGTATTTATTTTTTTTTTTTTTTACATCACGAATTTCTGTGAAGACATTGAGAAGGTCTCGGGTGGGATCCCGGTCGCAGTGGGGCTATTTTTCAGATGGAGGCGAAAAGTGAAAACGCCCGGGTGCCCAAGTGGTCCAAACCAATCTGGATCTCTCCACTGGGATGCGCCCCATATTGATTGATTGATTGATTGTAGGGTTTAACACGCCGACGCAACGCAGGCGATGAGGCGCGCCGTAGTGGAGGGCTCCGGATTAATTTTGACCACCTGGGGATCTTTAACGTTCGCCGAAATCTCGTACACACGGGCGTTTTTGCTTTTCGCCTCCATCAGAAAAGCGGCCACCGCGGCCGGGAATCGAACCCGCGACCTCGTGCTCAGCAGCGCAACGCCTTAGCCACTGAGTGCGCCCCATAGCCCACGTGTAGCTTCGGGGTGTACTAAAGCCCCATAAGATAAATTTTTCAAGAACTGATGAGAGGCCCTCAAGCGATTGGTAGCAACAGCAACAAAAAACAAGGAAAACAACAAGCATTTTTTGCTTATCGCAGAGAAATCTTTACCTTTTGCAAAACTGCCAACACGTGTGCCTAAGAACAAACCTGTTTTTGGCGAAGTCCGTCCACAGTTGGATCATTCTTCGACTGAGCTTCTGAGCCGCTTCTTCACCGGGGCGCGTGAGGTGTTTGCCGAAGAGGAACTCCAGTTGTTTTGTGCTGGGCACGCGTATGCCGATTTCTTCTCCGCTGAGCAGGTAGCGGTACACACGATTGCCGCTGCCCTTGGAATGCAGGAGGTCGTCGACGAAGTAGCGCTGAGGGCAGACCATCAGCATGTCCACGAGGATGTCCATGCTGTACGGGCGCCACTTGCCGATGTTTCCCAGGTGCCGATAGCGCTGTCGGAACCCAACGTGAATTGATGCGCTCATCCGAAGTTTTAAATGAGTACAAAGAAGGATACCGGTGCCTGTACCAGCACCGGCTATACTCCAGGAAACCGCCACAAGTGGACCTCCCCACGGCACTCCAGAATGACCGATAAGCGGGAATAAATGTGCGAGGTGCTATATGACGAGACACAGCATGCTATTAGAGCAAAAAATTAGCAGTGGCTTAGCTCGGCTATGCCAGGATATACGTAGCGTGAGCTAAGGTTCATCTGGTTATTAGACTTCCTGGTTGTCTAGGATTAGCTGATTATCATGCTTACTGCTGCTAAAACGGTTTCCAATCAAATCCAATCCAGTCCAGTCCAGTTCAGTCACTGCTCTTCGCGCATGAGCAGCACGGCTCTCCAGGAGCCATGCGAAACGGCTACCAAGCGGCTCCGGCGCAGTGACAGATTTAATTGGCTACTGCGCAACAGAGCCGACAGCTGGAGCACAAGCCGGCGCCAGTGCGTCTGCCGCGGCTATGACGTCACTCCTCGGGAATGCGCAGACTGGCGAATGTGGACACCCAATTCTCTACACACCCGTGCTACAGTTGGATTGGATTTCCAATACAATTCAATTTAATCCAATCCAAATCCAATCCAAATCCAATCCAATTCAATCTCATTCCCTTCGCGCTTGCGCAGTACGGCCCTTCACGGCCCACGCGAAACTGCTCAACCTCAGCCAGTGTAGCTTGCGCTACAAAAGTAAAATCTGCGCTGGGACAATAGCGCAAGGCGTGCATTTGCGTAGCTGTCCTTAAACGCATTAATTCTTTTGTATTGTGATGGCATGCCTGGACTCGTCGTAAGCACATAATCGAAAGGCAAACATTGGAGATAACCGAGAATTCTAGCGCTCTTTTATTTACGATACACGTTGGGTATACGAAAATAAATAAAAAATGTCGTCGAAGAGCTGTTAAATAAAAGCAAAGCAAAAATAAAGCCGGTCCACTCGATGGGAAAGCTGTCGGAAGTGCAGAGCAGTGATTCGCCATAATGGGCTGCAGCGCCGTTATCCGCTCACTTCGCCGTTTCAAAATTTCCCGCCTTGGCAGTGCTCGCGCGCCCCCTGCCTGAAACTGCGCCTGTGGGAGTTCTATTCTTATTGCGCTTGCTTTAATTTCGTATGCTGGAGCTGTTCTGCGTCATTTCGAAAGCGTAATTTTTTCTTGCACGGATGAAGCCTTCCTGCGTCATTCTTACGCGGCATTTTTTTTTTCTTGCGCGGCCGCTTTTTTTTTTTTTTTTTTTTGCTAATAGAGTGTCATGCTAATATATAGTAGAGGAAAATCTGTCGCTGCAGTCGCGGGCCGCCCTGTGCGGCGCCATTGCCGCTATCGACGTTCCTCGCCTACTTGCCGTACGAAACTCTATGGTAAAAACCAACCCAACGAGCGTTCCTAACTAAATGAACGCGGGGGCTGCCGGTTATATGCGCAGATTTTATGTACGTGTAGTTTTCTTTGCGATAAATAACCGGGAGATGTATGACAAGCACCAGCGGTTCACGAGGTGTAAACGGTGATGACAATATAAACCACCCGCCTCAGCGTGACTCCCTGACCCCGGTACAGAAGGCTCTACTAGGGTCCGTTATCTCGCTGCGCCGCCTGATTCCGGCAGTCGCATTGACCGTTAGCGAGCTAAAACGACAACGAGAGCCCATAAAGTGTTCTGCAGTTAACAGAAAAGATGAAGAGGACGCTCGTTTACCCTTCAGCTCGAGTGACGCCATACGTTCGGGTGGTTCAAACCGGCGATATCCGGTTAACCCTGTGTGGTTCATTGTATCGAGAAAAAAATTTTAGAAGTTGTCGACTGGGAACTGTCACATAGTGCGTAAGCATTCCATCCAAGAGATCGTCTCCGCGCATCTCTACGTATTTTTAGCTTGGAGACCCCAGTCCAGTGGGCCTGGAAGTTTTCCTTAAATAAAAGGCCTATTTAAATGAAATGCCCTTGGAAAATTTATTGAATACCCAGTATGCCCTATTTGTACCTGTGGAACGCATCGCAACACATGTTGCGGACGCTCGCACCGACAGATTTCTGAAGAGCTTAACCTAGGAATGCCTACGCATTAAAAAACATCAAAGCCCCTTTCGTAAGAAAAAGATGGTTAAAACGCAAAAAAAAAAACGTACTCCCGTTCATTCTAAGGGAAAGTAAAAGTACAAAGTACAAACTGCTGCGACCATATCGGAATGGAGCAATCGGATAACTACAGTCTCATAACGCGAGAGTACCTAGGATCTATTCCGACCACCGGAACCTTTTTTTTTTTTTTTGACACGAAGGTGTTCTGTGCCCGGCTACACAAGACCTCACTGGCGTCATATCCGTCACGGAAATGACGTCGCCAGAAAAGTTTCAATCGGGGCGGCTCCGCCCGGATTCGAGTCACGACCTCTCTCGCCGCAACTGCAGGTACGAAACGCTATGCCAATTGGGCTATCAACTGAAGGGCAAATAGGTATACGAATGCACCTTATATGTTTCCCGCCACCTTCTTCTGCATTGCGATAGTGCTGCCGTCTAGGAGAGGTGAAGCCAAGTAGTTCATCATGACGCTGAGCGCCGACGGTTGAAGCCTTGATGCCAGCGTCGAGGACGCGGGACGCGGGGGAATTGAGTCACTCTCTGCCACCTACTGATTTTGGTTTCGGTTTTGGTTCGATTTCGTTCGCACGGTTTGTAAGGGGCTGTGGTTTCAGTCAGATTTACGCAATGTTCCGGCGCGTGCAATCCAGTGTCTAACGTTGAAATGTATAACGGGGCCATACCGACGTAATATAAATAGCGATGTGCAAGTTATTCGTATGGATGCACAATAAATGCTCCTGTGAAGGCACATTTCACTTTCGTGTTTTACCGATTCCCATGAAAAGGCCATCAACCGAATTTTTTCGTGGAGGCGATCGATGCACCTTCGCTTATCATCATCATTCTGTGAAGCCCAGTGTGCAAAGTTTGCTATTCTGCGCAGCATTTTGGCGTGATATCAAACGCCATCAGTGAGCTATAGAAAGCTTCGCTTTAAAAAGCGGACCACTGCCGCGTGTTGCCACAACCGACATGGGCGGCGTTGTTGACGTTGCCCGCACCGCTGATGCTAGCGGCCACGTCTCGCGGCTGGGCACTTTGAGTGAGGGCGTTGCCCCGTTTGTCTTTACTAAAGACGATAGCCTTTCTTGGGCTACTGAAACCCAGTTTGGTCTGCCTCCCCGCCCGCCCTCCCACCCGCCTGCAAATCCGTCCGTCCGTCCGTCTGTCCGTCTGTCTGTCTGTCCGTCTGTCTGTCTGTCTGTCTGTCTGTCTGTCTGTCTGTCTGTCTGTCTGTCTGTCTGTATGTCTGTATGTTTGTATGTTTGTATGTCTGTATGTCTGTATGTCCGTCTGTCCGTCTGTCTGTGACTCGATTCAGCCACCCGGCCAATTAAAGTGAAAAAAAATCTGCGCAATGGTCTAATATACTCACAGCCAAATTTAAATGTCTAAGTCCGGTGTCAATGTTCATAATGGAACAAATAGCGCTGAACTTAACACGACGACCACAGCATCTAGAAGCTGTGAAAAGTTTAATAAACGAGACAACACATAAATACCCCTGCCACCTCGTATCACTTCCCACTGCACGTGCGAGTCATATCACTTCATATAACAGTTTTTTTAGATACTTGCTAGAAAGAGAGACTCAGTATTTACAAAAATTGTTGTATGAAATGATATCACTCGCACGTACACTGGGAAGTGATACGAGGTAGCAGGGGTACTTATATGTTGTCTTGTTATTAAAGTTTTCACAGTTGCTAGTAGCGCATCTTTTGTTTCGTGTGTCCTTTTTCCTTTTATGCTGTGGTCATCGTGTTAAGTTCAGCGCCATTTGTTCTATTATGTCTAGATTCCAACTAGCCCAACACCAAGCTTTCTTTCTTTATTTTTTTTTTTGCGATAGAATGCCCGTTGGCATAAAAATAACTTATTGACAAGTAGAGATGGACACGCGTCTCTCGAAGGAAGTCAAGAAGGGAGCGGTGGTGGGGCCCCCAGAGCCACCGCTGGAGGTCGGGGGGTCTTCCAGGATGGAGGCCTGTGCCTCTCAAGTGTCGCTTTCTGGCTGAGTCCAGTGAAGGACACGGCCATAAATGTAGTGTGGAACACGGCGGGTCAATCCCTCTGTCCCTTCTACCCATCCAAACCCATCGCCACTGTCATCTGTGTGTAACCATCATCATCCCCGCGCGGTTCTGTTTTTCGATGGGCTGTGCTAGGCAGCCTAATTAAAAGGGGTCCTTCTGCATCTCGGAACTCTGTCTCTCGATGTTCATACTTGTCAGCATTGTTGAACAACAACACATTACGCAAACATAAGGCGGAAGATGAAGACATAAGTGATGTTTGCATTGTTCCTTTATTAAAAATTCGAGGTTGCTTGTTTTTTTGCGATAGCAAACGATATTCTACATCTACTGCAGAAAACCGTCGCCTGCCGTTGCTCACGCTACCTGGAGGCATTTGAGAAATCACACGGCTGCAGCAACGAAATGTTCCACTATATAGTTTCCACGGTCTGCTTGGAACGCACGTGGAGTAGAGCAACGCGCGTTCTATAAACTTGTCTGGGTTCTCTGCCGTACTGCAGCGCTGGTATCCAGAAACCTGTACTGTAGCAGTGGAACGCGGTAAATTTGAATAGACTTGAGCGAACCTCTAGTGTGTTACCTTGGGAGAAGCGCGACGGAAACGGAACAGCATGAGAGATGAGCAGGAAAGGAAATGGAGGAATTTACTTGGCAAATGTCGACCAAGACTATCGTCTTTTGTCGACATTTGCAACGAAAGGAGCAGATACGCGGAGCAGATAGGCGGCCAATTTTTCTACTTGTCCATTCGTCCTGTTTCGCTGGGACCGAGGATGGCTCGACGTGAGTCGTGAGAGGTCGTGAAAATGAACTCAAATTATTTGTTAGACCTCCACGAACAGACCTCCACGAACAGTTATTCTTGGTTTGTGCGTGTTCTGGTTCTTATTTGCTTGTTGGCATATCATTCGTCCATGACTATACGTACACACCGCGAGTCGCACAGGGCTAAGCTTGACGAAAATGCATGACCTCTAAGGTCTGCATCGAGGGGAATTCACTTCCGCAAGCCGACAACGATATCGGTGGAAGCAAATCACGCCTTACGAATACATAGGACGTAACAGGTATCTACCGGCACGCTGCCTGCTCTCCTCAAACGCATGTGACGGCGGTCTATCAATAAACTTAAGGCCGCAAATATTAGCTTCCAGCCGGGGTGGTGTCTACGCGCGTTGCAGCGAAAACGACCAGTCACGCTTACGTTCCGTGCCCACGGTACTTTATTTATTTATTTATTTATTTATTTTATTTATTTATTTATTTATTTATTTATTTATTTATTTATTTCTTTATTTATTTATTTATTTATTTATTTATTTATTATTTATTTATTTATTTATTTATTTATTTTATTTATTTATTTATTTATTTATTTATTTATTTATTTATTTATTTATTTATTTATTTATTTATTTATTTATTTATTTATTTATTTATTTATTTATTTATTTATTTATTTGTTTATTTGTTTATTTGTTTATTTGTTTTTTGTTTGGTTGTTTGTTTGTTTTGTTTTTTGTTTTTTGTTTGTTTGTTTTTTTTTATTTTTTATTTATTTTTTTATTTATTTATTTATTTATTTATTTATTTATTTATTTATTTATTTATTTCACAACTGCTGCACGCCAATGCACTGGCCCAAGCAGCCTGGGAGCGGGTACATCAGACATAATTGTACAAAACAGGAGGCAACAAAGCAGAAACATAACAGTTAAGAAAGAAGGAGACGATCTAAGTTTTCAAGAACACTATTTGAATGCAAAATGTCAGAGGGCAGTGAAATCAAATTTTCCACGGTTCTAGGGGAAAAAATTCAATTTGAAAGCATTCGATCGGGCGAAAATTGGGCTCTTTGAAGGAAATCATAAATGGCTGTCCAGTGCAAAACACGACCTCGCTGTGCCTTCACCACGCTATTCTACACAACGCTCCTATGACATAAAATTAAAGGAACCCCGCAGCACTTTTTTCAACATTTTTTGAAATCTTAAATGCTTGCAGAACGTAGTCACCCAACACACCCAGTACTTAGATTAGGTGGTTGCAAAGTACTTCAGCCAAAGATTACTGATCTATGCCCATTAGACAGCTTGTAAACTCGCTCTAAAGATTTTTCCCCCTTTCCCGGTCTTGACTTTCTTCGACCATTGAATTACGTCACTGAGGCCATGTAGCGGCTTTTGGCCGGTTTTCCTTCAGTTTCAGCAATGAACGCTTTTCGATAGCAACTTTAAAAACAAAACCACAAAAACAAAGAAGAAATGGAAGGCGTATCTGTTGCAACGAGAAAATCATGCAGTGCCGCTCCGTGCTGGCGATAACTATAGCTTTCGCAGTGGTTCCAGACGCGAAGTAAAGAGTGAAAACGCTTATCGAAACTGTTTCAGGGTCCATTTCAGAATAAAGTCAAAGATGAAACATGGCGCAGTTTTCGGTAAAGCGTCTCACCTGTTGGTAAAACTCGATCATGGGTCCGATGCTGGCCTTGTTCACGCCGATGCCCGCCAGCACCGCGGTCAGGTAGGGGGTGCCGCTGCTCTCGCTGCTTTGCAAGTACTGGCGGCTGATGATCTGAATGAGGCGGCCTCGCTCGTTGTCCGCGTGGCCGACCAGCACCCGCAGGTTCTTCAGCTGCCGGTCACCGCGGAGCAAAAGAAAAGAAATACTGCGGCTTAGGGGATCGTACTTTTTGGGAGTCCACGATTCCTTTTAGCCCCGCAAACATACTCAGCCAGTAGTCAAGGCTTCGTCTGGTAAGGGTTGAATTTTGAAGTGTAACATCGCAGCCACTCACAAAGTAAAAAAAAAAATGTGGTTGATCCTTCTTTCATAGGAATCGGTAAAACACAAAAGTGAAATGCGCCGTCACAGGACCATTTCAATGTGTATTGTGTATCGATATGAACTTGCACGTGGCTATTTATATTTCGTCGGTATGGCACCACCAGACAGTGGATTACCCATGCCGGAGCATTGCGTAAATCGGATTGAAACCCCAGATTGAAACCGAACGGGTTGTCAGCGAATCGTTTGGTGAAGTCACAGTACGCTACAGGCGAAAGGAGCATTAAATTGCGGGGCGGCAATAGTCTTGTGGGAGTGCTTGGCGAGCGACGTCCTGCTGGCAGGTCGCTTAGGCAAAGTGTGACCGCATTGGTCCTGCTCCGTGGCGTGTACGCCCGACGCTTGCGTTGCGACGAGCTCAGCTGGTGGAACGCGGCGGCGGCGTTCCACATAGGCGGCGGACGGGTAAACGCAGCAGCTTCCGCTGCTATGCGCTGCCCTATCGAGGCGCCAACTATCGGCGCTCATTAGCGTCATGACGCACTACTTCACTTCACATTTCCTAGACGGCAGCACCATCTGAACGGACAAGTTAGAGGGAAGGCCATAAGGCGCGTTCGTACAGCTACCCGGTCGTGACTTAATGGCTCAGTGATTCTGCTTCCGGTAGCGCTAGCGAGCGGGCGCAGGATGGCGAGGTCCGTCCAAGGAGTGGCTTCGGCGGGCGTTTCGGCCCGCGGTAACAGGATTTCTGCTCAGGATACCGATGATTATCAAGTTCTTTTGTCCCAGTTCCCAACAGGTCAGTCAGTGTTAAATACGGTGTTTCTTCATGCTGATATGCGTGCCTGCCCCTGTCGCGTCGAGGACTTCCGCTGACACTTTGGCTCGCCTGCCATTGCTCCCCGATGTTGTCGCATTGGGGGCGTACCAGATGAGTCACGTATGGGCAGTGACTTTCAAGTCGGCGGAAAGAGTGAAGAAGATTTCGGCCGCAAACGACGTAAAGGTAAAGGACCGGCGCTGCATCGCCGTTGATCCGGGAAACCGGGACGTTCGCCTAAAACTTCACTGGTTGCTCTATAACGTGCCTGAAGACGCCGTCCGCGTTGCGCCAGCACCTTACGGGCGCGTCGGCGAGGTGCGCAGGGAGCAATGGCGCGTCGGCGGCATCCAAGATAAAGGTTCAACGCTGCGTTCGGTGACCTTGAAGTTGAAGGCGGGTGTGACGGTAGACGATCTGCCACACGAACTTCGTGTTGCGGGAGACAGGGCTCCGTTGTTGTCGCAGGCCGGGCCACCCAGTGCCTGCGTAGCAACACCAAGGGGCACATCAGGCGTGAGTGCAAGGTGCCGCGGTGTTCATCGTGCCGTCATTCTGGACACGAGGCGAGTGCGTGCGTAAAGTCCTACACGACTGTCACCGGGCCTGAGAGGGACGACGAGCTCCGTGAAAACCTCGTGGACGAAGAGGACGCGGAGGAGACGGCAGCTGGTACCAGTGGCGAGGTGGTGACGACGCGCGTGCCGGAGGTGCCGGTCGTGGCAGACGCTGGCTGTGGCGTTCCTCCAAAAGAGCAGCTAGGCCAGCTGAAGACACCAACCCCGTGCGCTTTGTCGAGCCAGGCCAGCAGCACCAAGGTGAAGGAGGTGATGACGACGACGACGCCAGCTCCCGTAGCGGACGTCATGAACATGGAGCTCGTGGTGCCGTCGCAAAGCGGCAGCGCGAAGGCAACGACACCAGCCAAGGCACCGAGGTTCCTAGCGTCGAGGAGCCGCCTACGAAGGCGGTACCCGGGCGTCATTCGGGCTTCAAGTCGAAGCGTAACGTGCCTAACGTACCTAGAGATAACGCCTGGTTTGAGATAGGTAGATAGTGAGCGTGCGCTGCCCGTATCAGCTCGACGGCTGTGTCCCTCCTCGCTGTCCCCGTCGCCTTGGCTTCCACACCTTCTTTACCCGAAATAAGCGCTGCATGCCTGCGCTGCCGGGCCGGGAAACAAAAGCGGAGATTACCCGCCTTAGCGCGCGCTGTACGAATTTTAGATGCGGAGCATCTTATAGTCTGGGCATGTCCCGCGTCGGAGTCCGCACTCACACTGCTCATGCGCAACTCTCCTCCTTCCCTCTCTCCCACAGCTGCGCGATACCCCCGCCACTTCTTCTCTCGTACCAGCTGCGTGCACTTCGCTTTCGCTTCTCCCGCGTTCTCGCTTCTGCTTTCGCGGCGCATGCTCGCGCTTGCGCATCTCTCCTCCTCTCGTCTCCTCTCCTTCAACCTTGAATGTAAATCGGGTAGCGCGCTGCGCGCGTTCAGTTCAGCGCTTGCTGCGGTTGACTCCATTTCACTCCGTTCTTCCGATGAAGTATGATGGAAGCAACAGTCCCGTCAGTTAGTCGGTTGGCGCAAGCAAGCGTCAGCACCACCCCACAAACTAACAGCAATGCTACGTCCACTGAAGACAAAGCTGCGCAGCGAAGGGCACGCGACACTGAGCGCAAGCGCTTGAAGCGAGCGGCGGACCCTGAGCTTTGGCGGCGCGAATGCTCGGCGCTTGCGCATCTCGCCTCCTTTCGGCTCCTCTCCTTCAACCTTGAATGTAAATCGGGTAGCGCGCTGCGCGCGTTCAGTTCAGCGCTTGCTGCGGTTGACTCCACTTCACTCCGTTCTTCCGATGAAGTTCTACGAACACAACGGAAACACAACAGAACCCCGAGATGCTCCGCATCTACTCCGCGTTCCCTTCGGGAAGATGGGGCTAATTTTTTTCGTCTGCATTAGCTTTGACGCACTGACGTTCATTGCGTTATCTTTGACGTTCATTGCGTTATCTTTCTGCCAATAGCTGCATAAGTACCGCGTTCACCCCTATCCGGTTTCTAGGCTCGGATTTGCATGTCACTGCTGACGGGCTAACGCCACAATACTTAATGCACTGTGCAAGCAATCACGGACCGATATCAAGTCACTCTAAAACACCGGCAGCGATGGGTTTTCGGCGATTGTTGTTCGTTGTCTTGCATACAAAAAAAAAAGCTCCTGTCTAAATTGCGTAGGGCACCGCAAAAATTAAGTTGCAGGTAGTTAAACACAGCTAACGCCGTACTACCATTCGCTAGTCTGCACTATTATTTCCCGGCCCGACAGTGCAGGCAGCGCTTCTCACGGCGAAAGAAGGTACGGACGGCAAGGCGACGGACACAGCGACAAGGAAAACAGCCATCGCGCTGATGCGGGAAGCGAATGCTCACATTTCTACCGGTCTCAAACCAGGCGTTATCACTAGATGTCTCCTGCGCAGTCCGGAGCACGCCGCTCGAGCGTTATAGACAAGCCTTTTGCCGACTGTACAAGTTTGTTTCTAAGCGCCACGCTAACACAGACGCGGGCATCGCAGGCAGCACGGGGCAATGTTCACTGGTTGATCCCTACCTAGCCCGTTTAGTTTTATAGGAACTAAAGGCGTAGCGTCGCCATAAAATGCGGAAGGTCTGAAACTGCTTCCGGAAGGGAAAGTGAATCACCAAATGGTGAAAAGAGAAAAAAAAAAAACACTGCAGACGATCCACCAGACCTTCTTTATTTTGTATTATTATTCGGATGTGCATTTGCAGGCAGCTTTATTTCCAGCGTAACAAGCATGCCGCCGGTGCTTTATGCGGCAATCCCGACCCTATCCAAAGCTATAATAATGTGGTTGCCACAACGCCAATGAACCCACGTCACCAGGCAGAAGCAGCACGATGGCGTCGGCATGTTGAATCCTTCCGCTCAAGTCGCCGCTCGCTTCGAAGAGTACGCGTATAGCGACGCTTCATCGTTCTCCAAAAAAGCACAGAAAAGCGCGAGGCTCCTTCTTCCGTTCATTATGTGCGTGTTTCCGCCTTATAACTGTTCTGGTCCTTTGGATTCGCGCTGCCTCACGAGGCGCACGCACACGTGCGCTCAGTATTTTTCCTTGGTATTTTTTAATGCGCAGCATTATTTGCCGAGTACCCCCACAGCCAATACCGTGTAACGCCCCGCTTTTCCACAAAAATGCAGATGTCGCGGAAGTTCCTTCTGTAATGGCGTAAATTGAGATAATTAGTCGGACGGAATTTTGAAACGCCAAAATATAAGAAAAAATATTAAAAAATTACAGGAAGCGGCAAAACGTATAACGCATGAGATTTCCACTATAATGCAGATTACATAGAAGTTCCACCTGTAATCGTTATAATAGCGTAAATACGCATAATTGGTCGACAGAAATTTTGGAAAGCTAAGCAATAAGAAAAATATAAAATAATAATGGAAAATGCCGAACCGCGTAACGCCCTGCATTTACACAATAAGGCATATTTCGCGAAAGTTCCAAATGTGGTCGTTATAATAACGTGAACGGAGATAATTGGTGGGACAAAATTTTGAAAAACTAAAAAATAAGAAGAGTATTACAAAATTACGGAAAATGGCAAAAGTATAACGCGTGGCATTTCCACAATAATGCAGATTTCGCAAAAGTTTCACCAGTAATCGCTACAATAGCGTAAATTGAGATAACTGGTCGAACAAATTTTGGAAAAGAAAAAAAATAAGAAACATTTAGTCATTACGGTAAATGGAGTACCGTATAACGCACTGTATTCCTACAATAATGGAGATTTCGCAAACGTTTCACCTTGAATCGTTATAATATCGCAATTGGAGATAATTGGTCGGACAGGATTTAAAAAAAAACAAAAATAGTGGATGAAAAAACTCACACTCAAGACAAGCGGCATAAGAATGCTGGGCATTAGTAGATAATTCCCTGAATTTCTGCAGAATTGTTTTTTTTTTGGTAACACTATATCGCGGAAATACACGCTAACAGCTCTGCTGTTAAAAGTGGGTAGCATCTTCCCATTTCAGAAATCCGCTGCTACCCCTACTGGTCGAGCCTAATTGGCCCGGAATTCTTCATCTTCAAGCCGCGAGATGATCAGCCCGTTCTCCCAGTGCGTCCGGAAGATGACAGCAGAGAATGAGGGTCGGGGGGCGTTCCTATATGAGGTGGTATGTGGATCCAGGTACGTCCCACGCAGGGTAGTTGTAGGCTTTGTTGAATGAGATATGTGGTGAAGGACAGGGATGCTATAGAAGGTATTGGTATGAAGTCGTCGCCACGTGCGTGCATCTCGGAGGAAGAGTGTGTGGAGTTCTACATTTCACACACTACGTATTCCCCGCCCCCGCAGCCATCCGCGCTCAGCAAACATCCCTTGCGAGCGCCGGCTGCGGACGGGACTGTTGCTTTCGGAGGCAGACAAAGGCAAGAGGCGACAAGGGCAAAACACCAACGGCAGCATTTATTGCAATGTGCGAATCAAATATACTGCGTACTGTACTAATCATAGGCCATAACTGTAACATTGGGAGCGAGGCATGAAACAGCGCTAGAGATCGAGGTGGTTCGACTCACCGATGGAATACCGGAACAGCGGGGCGCCGCACGTGCGAGCGCGGGTGCAGTCTCCGAGCTCGCCCGGAAGCGTCCCTTTGTGGTGCGTTCCCAAGGTGCGGACAAGGGCGCTGAAACGCCCGCGCGCTTCTGCGTCCCCAAGACGAGAGACCAACCATCCTCTAGTCATGCTACATCCCACCTGACCTCGCCAAACGGTGGCATTAATGCGGAGGAAGAAGTAAGGGGAAGAACTGGTTCTCGAATAAGGCAGAGGGGAAAAGGGCGACTCCACCCTGGCGACAACAAACCGTCCGGTTTCTGGCGCGCTCGGGTAGCGCGAGAGAAGCGCGCTGTGCAACGCCGGCCGCGATGGAAGAAAGCTGGGCAAAAAAGGGGTTCGCGTGCAAGTCGCGATCCCCACAAGTGATGGTTGAAGAGGTAGTACTCTAGTCTATACTGAGAGTAAGGGTAAAAGATTTCAGTGTAGGGGACTGGAAGAGGAGGTTAGGTGGAGGGTTTGGCCGAGCCTTCTTCACCCTGTGAGAATTCCCGGAACGTGAGGTCACGGGTGCCGGCATGAGGCGTCTTATTCGCTTGGAGAGAGGAGTGACCGGGGGTCCATATCAGTTTTATGTGGGGGAAAGTCGTTTTCCTAAGACGTTTGAGACTTGGGTTAGATGCGACCTGCATCCTAGTTGCGGCCTGCTTGCTGCGAGTCTGTAAAAATGGTCGCCAAGTCTGCGTACGCTGTGGCGGTTGCGAGGGCTATTGTCTTTTGGGGGGTGGCGGTGTGGCGTTGTGTTGGGTGAGGGACGTTGTGACGGTGTCGTTCGAGTCCGTTGCAGCCGGTGCATGAGCCAATCGATGGGAATGCTGGGCGACGTACGCGTAGTCAAAGTGGGCCCTTTTTTAAGCCTGCACTGGTTACGCTGATTGTATGCTTTGTGTGGTGTGGTCATGCTTCTGCCACGGTGGTCAGGAGAATGGTGGTAGATGGTCCGACTTCCCACTAAGGCAGGGGCATAAGAGTGAGTATGGTCACAATCTTACTTCTCGTGACCAACTCTCGTGGAAGGGTAGAGAGGGTACAGTAGGGTGACCCTCCATTTGCTTCCAGGCCGTCTCCAGACACTTGTGCGTGGTCCACTGAAATAATGAGCGGATTTGTCATTTCTCTTTTAAGAGGGGCAACTGGCCGTTTTCTGAGTCTGTCCTTCACTTCATGTGCGTTTGGCTGAGTGGAGAATACCGCAGTGCATTTACGTGCGAAAATTGTTTTCACGGATCTCCTTGCCAGCAGGCGCGAGTGCAGGAAAGATTAAGAATACCAGGGAACGTGTGTGGTCCTTCCCCGGAACTAATTAGTAGCCGATTCGTGGGGACGTGTGTACCTTTTGCTTTTGTAGCAGCCACACTTATGTACTTGTTATGTGCCTGCTTAGTTATTCGGAACAAGAAAGTAAAGTTCGTATCCGCAGGCCGTCGCGGCGAAGCTCACCTGCACCTCCCCAGAAAGTTGCGTGGGCGGCGCCGGCAGAAATTTCCCGAATGTGGGGAAGAAGCTTGGCCAGTGGGGCTTGCCGAAGTCCGCAGACTGCGCCACGTGCACGAGGCACGCCACGACCGACTGCTTCTGGTTAGCGCACGCTGGGTGATGGGAAGCCTCGGAAAGCAGCAGCCGTTCGTAGTTGCTCGTGCTTTCAGGGTATCTGCAACGAATGGAGCTGCCCTCAATTTCATTGGCCATCAGTCTGTGTTCTTTCAACCACTAAGTGCACATGTATAGGTCGTAGATGGTGAGGTCTTTGTATAGGTGGTATGCATTAAAAAGTTTAGCTGTCGATTTCTTCGTTTGGAAACACTGAAATGGCCACGGACATGCCCGATGCACCACAGACATGGCGCGGCCTTTGCCACTGCGGCCGCACGCCGAAGAAAAATTTAACACCGGCGTGCGTCGTCTGCTCTGTTTCAACCCGATTCTCAACGGTGGTGTCAACAGAGTTGTTATTAATCGCACTCACATTGGAGTCCAGGCATTACTTTGCGTTCGGCGGGCTAGAGCTTGGAATGTCAACCCATATCATGCGCTTAGCACTGACAAGTACCGCCATCCCGCGGAGCCCGACATGGCGCACTCACATGGTTGCCTGCATGCGTGCCTCGCTATTGAATACAGGCTATACCCAGCGGCTCGCGAATGTGTATTTTCGTGGAAGGAGCGCCAAGGGAAAAGAAAATACACTTTCGAGTGCGGCAGATCCTGATTCGGCTGACAAGCTTACGGCAAGAGTTCACATAGCGTATAAAATACAGTCACGCTGGGCAGGGTAGGACTTGATGCCTCGTAACAGCCAGCGGAGCCGTATCGCTAGCAAAAATGAAAGCTTTAGTGTCCGTGCTCAAAGGTACGTGGTAATGGAGAGTTCCGTATCTGTTCGGCATGATGAGCGGCCGATGTCGCCTGACATGCTATTTTAAGGGCTGAGCGTGAGAGCCATGTGCGTCGCTATGTGTTGGGGGATGACGTTTTAGTACGCGTAACAACCCTCTTCGAGCCACCAATACAACGGTTTATGTTTAATGATTGTAAGGAAACTCTCACCTCTTCGTCGTTTTGTTAACGAACCTCACCAGCCGAGAGTTCTCACATTTCAAAGGCAATGCGTGTCATTCGCTCAAGGATGTATCAACCTATTGTCACTATCTTTTCGGCAAGTGACTTGCACCGAACGGCTACGACGAAGCTAATCGCATTTCCAATACAGCAGATGTTCCAATAGGTCAGCTGAATCTTTTTCCCCTAAATCGCATGAGACAAAGCCTTCTGGGGTAGCGATTCATGAAAACTCCTTCCCCAGAAAAGGCAGAAGCATTTACGCTTTTTATCACAATTGAACGGAGTCCTCCGCGATCAGAAATTCATGGTTGCATTTTCCTTGTTACGGTGTACCATTCGGTGGCCAACGCGCAAAGATCTGGTCGCGTCTTCGCTTCAATTATTTCGAATGGACTGCACCTCTTTTCTGTTGGGGTAAGAGGTTCCCCTGGCCGCATGATTCTGGCGAGTTTGACGTCCGTATTTCCTTGGTACACATAGAAAACCGGCTCCGCAAAGCTGCGATGGGACCAGTTTTCATTGCAACTGAAAACCCTATTGGGTATGATTTTAGGGTTGCACTGGCCGCTGGTGAGCAGTGTTTGGTATTGCACATGTATTTCAGTCAATGGTTAGAAATGAAGTGCGCTGCAGACACATCCCAGCTGCGACACCTCGAGAGACATGGCACATATTTTGCAATGGCTGCAAGTGAGATGCGGGGCCGTATTCTCGTATTTGTCCGTTTTGAAAACGTCCGTTTTGCGTCCGCTTTATTCTGACGTGCTCCCAGTTGTAGGCGGGCTTGGGGTTGACTTTTGCGCAACTGTTCTTGTAGACACATTTTGAACGCCTAAAACCTATTCTAAACTATGTTTTATGTGTTTATTGTTCCGCCAGAGAACCAACAACAAGGCGACGAAAAATCGTCTGCTCCAAATCGTCTGCTCCGAGAAGCCGCGCCTCCTCGCTCCGCCGTGCCACTGTAGCCGTGCTTGCATGGCGTCACATCCGGGCGTTCGCTTTCAGCCAATCAGGGCTTGCTCAAAATGGACACTTTTGAAACGGACACAAAACGGACAACACATGAGAATACCGCCCCTGGTGTCGATGCTTACGAAATATACATACTGGTTGCACGGGAACAAGGAATGGCGTGACTTTACGAGGAACACTTTACACGGCCTGATGTATACGTCAGGGAGAAAGCCCGGGACAGTGGTGTGAACTTGTGCGCGTAAAGACGAAGGGCAGTTCCTCCCTTGAGACTCCAAGTGCTGGAAAGCAGGTACTAGAGGTTACATTGGGCGAGTACCTGCAGTAGGGACCCTGGCTCATAATGATGACGCTGTCAAAGCGAGGCACCGTAGGTTTCGGACCCGACATGGCGCTGCTGAAGAGCAGGTAGCCGATAGATGAAGCGCCTGCTCCATACCCGACGGCCACCACGTTCGACCCGTTGCCTCCAAAATAGGCGATGTTGGTGCGCACCCAGGCCAAAGCGGCCAGCTGGTCGTATAGGCCCGCGTTGCCCGGGGCCTCGGTGCCGTTGTCCAGGAGGAAGCCGAGGGCACCAAGGCGGTAGTTAGGAACGACAACCACGACGTCACCTAAAAGGGACAGGTACCTGCGTACACGCAGGTATTGCAAGCGGGCCTTTCCAATTCACGTTTGGGATGTGTCCGAAGGAACACCAGATTTTTAGGAGAGAAATTTTGACCCACTCCTCACGCTTTTAGAGGCTTGTGCTTCTATTACACCAAGTTTGTGTTCCCCCCTTTTTTTCTGTCTCTTTGGTTTACTAAAGAAGGGTTGGCCCAATTCCACGTGGCTTTAGTTGGCCTTATAGTTCATGAGTAAAAAAGGGCAAGCTAAAAAGACTACCATTCCTTCCCAAAGAAAGTTGAGAGAAGCGCGAGAGCTAAAAGTGAGTCCGACCTTGTTGAAAGTGCGCCCAATTGATCGCCGAGCCTTGAAAGGCCCAAATCTCAAACGAAGAACGAAACCATGCGACGATTTTTCGCGCACTAAGTAAACGCATCTACGAGCGATCTTAATGTATACACCGATACGTGGTTTATGAGAAGAAGGTATACTATTGCACTCTTTTTCGTGATCGATGCGTGTATCACCTCATCTAGAACCGGTCCTTTCTCGCGACTTTCAAGTGACCGTTCTGACACAATAGAAGCCTGGTTTCACGCGCGAGCTGTATGTGTCCAGGGAGAGTATTTCCAAACGCTTCGCTGCCCTGCGTCCGACGTGACACGTGTCTTCGAGCGATACAGAACGTTAATTAAACGTGGTCATAGGCGGCGGCCCAAAGCTTAAGTGGCCTAACACATACCAAATCACCATTTATAACAAAAACAACAGAAAGAATGGAGCTCTTCCGCAATAACAAAATTGAGTTTAGAAAAGAATTGCAATTATAAATAAAGACTACCTGCTGGGGGTCGAACCCAGGCTGTCGGTTCAAGTACTTAGAACTCCACCTCCAGGCAACAGAGCCCGAACGGCGGCACCGTTTTAGCAGCAGCTCAGTATTACAGCACGCGCAGTGACATCACACATGTCACGTGAGGGGCTGTGCAGCGAAGCGTTTGTAAACATGCGTCCAGGGATCTTATCAGAGCTTTTTTGGTCGACCAGCCGGTCTATGGGAAAATGCGTTAGTTTTTTTGACAGGACGCCGTCCGGTCCCACTAAGAAAGCTTTCGTTTTAATATAGGCCATCACGGAATCAATGCTTCAGTTGGCATTTAGTTGCGATTACTTGTATGATATCGTGGTTGGGTACAAATTTAAAATTCGGGTGCACCATATCTACGTTGCAATAAAAGCACTCGTTTTAGTAATTGGCGCGAGGTGGTAACTCCAAAGCGAGATAACCCTGGATTAGCGAAGCACCGACGAGAGGGCTTTGTCAAGGCCAACATTCCTCCACGATCAAGCATCGCCAATTGGATATTGGCAAAGGCAAGCCACCCAATTTGTGAAGCGGCGCCTACACCCCACCCTGGAAATCTTCCTGGATTTGTCTGGCCCTGACAGTTTATTGTGACCCCCATATCCCTATGTTTCCTGAGATATTTACCCTTTTACTTCTTTACCATTCCCCCAGCATCAAAATTTGCCAGTGAGTGACTAGAGCTAAAATGTACGCAGGAAAAGGGAAGAACCGACGGGACTTGCGCTCACTCGCAACTGTGTTTGCAATTATGCAATAATTTTCTGCAATTATGCAGAAAACATCCAACAACATATCATAATTTTTTACCACCTTCCGCGTTGCACACAAACAGCGATGTGTCGCTGACACACAGACTCGGCTTCCTAAAATCATAGGATTCCACGATTTTACGCGCAGTCGGCTCGTGGCTTCTGCCTACAATATTCCTTTCCTGAAACAATACAGCGCACCCGCCGCGGTGGCTCAGTGGCTAAGGCGTTCTGCTGCTGAGCACGAGGACGCGGGTTCGATTCCCCACCGCGGCGGCCGCTTTTGTGAAGGAGGCAAAAAGCAAAAACGCCCGTGTGTTCGAGATTTCGGCGCGCACACTAAAGATCCCCAGGTGATCAAAATTAATCCGGAGCCTTCCACTACGGCGCGCCTCATCACCCGAGAAGCGTCGGTGCGTTAAACCCCACAATCAATCAAATCAAATAATAGAGCGCATCATCAGCTATCACAAAGAATGCAATTTTTTAGTGACAGATCGTTTGCTCAGCTTCCATTTCGACCGATGTACGTCTTATCTCAGGTCACTGGAATTTCGTAAACCGGTTCAACGGCGCAACGCTCGTAACATCTGACATGCCTGGCACGCCGGCTTGTTGTCCCTTATGGCGCAAATTGGCGGGCACAGCTGTGCAAGCTTGTTTCGATAGGAAACCGCCACAGGCATACATTACGCTCGCAGGCTGCTTTTGCCATATTGTAAGCCACCTTATGTATGTATATCATCAGGGTCGACCTTTTTCTTCCCCCAAGCTCTGCCCTTTGGGGAGGTCTTCCCTTAAGCCTTTCGAGGAAAGTTATTGCAACTGCGACCAACACCGTGCGTTAAGATACGGCTATTGCAATTCGATAAACCTCCACTTTGAAGCTTTTGCCCGCCGAGTGGACGCAATATTTCAGAATGGAAGATTATGCCCTCTTAAGAGTCTTTGAATGAGGTGAACCTCAGATCCAAATTAGATCACAAAAACGTTATTGTTGCCAAGTATAGGACATCTTTCCCATCGACTTCAGTGTTCCTCCGGCGACGGCGGGTTTGATATAAATCCCCGCGACGTCTTTGGCCGCCTGGGCTACCGAGGCCTGGGTCAAAGGGCCTGTGCTGAGCAAAGCGACATCCCGCTGATCCTCGTTCGTAATTTAGATTACAGTGTGGTGTTGTTAAAAGTTTGAGCGGTTCACTTCGCATGGACAACGCACAAGTGATAGGTTTGCGTTTTGGTTTGATGAGACACAGTGCAGGGCAAAAAATGTTTTTTTCTCTGAGCTGGTACGACCAGCAGATATGGCTATTCGAGAAGGTGATGTTAATATCTAACGACTGTAAGCGATCTTCCAAAGCAACTTGTCGTTAAACAGTTAGTCTCCACCTACTCGTCTCAATGTCCGTATAATTTAAAATTTCTGGTAATTGGTTTCGGGATAGTTTATAAGCCAGTTTCGGCCTTTTTCTGAAGATACCCATTTATCGAAATCAGAACGGAATTTTGAAACCGTTAGAACTCCTCTGTGAACTAATTATGACTATAGTGCATGACACTTGTGTCAATTATCGAGTTCTATACCGGTGGTCAATCGCACGAAGTTTTTTTTTTTATTTTTAATATATCGACGTTCGACTGAGGGCTTCAGCTCTTCCTCAAAAAAGTTTGCTTTGTCGCAAAGCGTTTCCTGTCCAGGACGGTGACACAAAAATTAACCCTACAAGCTTCCCTCTCAAAAGAAAAAAATTAGCAGTGGCTTAGCTCGGCTATGCCAGGATATACGTAGCGTGAGCTAAGGTTCAGCTGGTTATTCTTAGGTTTCCTGGTTGTCTAGGATTAGCTCATCATCATGCTTACTGCTGCTAAAACGATTTACAATCCAGTCCAATCCAATTCAATTAAATTCAATCCAATCCAGTCGCGGCGGCGGCGGCTCAGGCGCGCCAGTTGTGCGCCGAGAGACGTCACTGCTCCTCGCGAATGCGCAGCACTGCTCTCCAGGAGCCAAGCGAAACCGCTCAACCTCGGCCAGTGTAGCTCACGCTACAAAAAAAGAAAGAAATCACGACTGCGCACATGCGTAGTACCGCGGTTTGGTTGTGCGTAAGTCGCTGCTTCAGACAGTTACGAATACACTTAAGCAAATACAGTGAACCACTATTACCGTAAAATCACTGTCTTCGCAACCTCGCTTCGTTAGAAGCATTTCATGGCTCCCACTGCAGTTCATACCGATGAAAAAAATAACTGCTTTTAACGAATCATCCTTTACAACAACAACAGTTTGCTGTTCTGAAGATTTCCTTATAGCGAGGATTTAGTATATCTACCCGGATGTGAAACTATTCCTCTCCTGATCAATCCCAAAACGCCGAGTCTGCTATCGCCGGGGGTTTCACTGCAGTGGTATCGAGCAGCACTTGCCTGGCGTCGAGCAGCGGGTCGTTGTTTCCTCCCTCCTGGAAGTTGTCGCCATGCAGGAAGAAGAGCACCGTTCGGCTCGCACAGGCCGGCAGGTTTCGTTCGGTGCAGTTCGGGTGCGGCGTCCAGATGTTCAGGTGCAGGCAGTCTTCGCTCACGCGTCGAGGGTTGCCAGGGGTCTGGGGCTGGATGCATGCCGGGCCTGCCTGTGACGCGTTCACGACCTGGACTCCTTGCGTCGTCTTGAGGCACCGACGCGCCATTTAAAGGAGCCATGAAGACAAAACACAAGTTTGGTTTGTCCGGATAAGAAGAAATCGTAACATAACAAGACGACAATATAACAGACTGAAAAGACAACAACAAGAGATGCCGCGAGAAGTCATCACCAAAATTACCTTCCTCTCAGATGGGCTATAAATTGGACTGCTACGGCAAGATATGACTGCACTTCAATGACCACGCAGTTATTTCATCTCCTAACCCCGATAAAACTCGCGTTAGATCCCGTTTATTAGCCGTATGCATCAATCGCAGTTTAGTCAAACAAAATACACTCGCCAGGCCTACACAGCACAATTTTTTAACATCTTTCCCGAACGCGTTTAAAGGGGTCCTGATATTGGGTTTTCTGGAGGTCGATGGTATCGCACCCCAACGGCTATTTATTGAACTAATCTGTGACGTACTAGCCCGACCCTGATTAAGGCAGCCTTAGACGAGCGTAAAAACATCCGAAAGCTACAAAAAGCATCTTTCGTGTGTGACTGCGTTTATACAGTGTCAGAGTGTGTTATACCGGAGTATAAAGCAGTTACACCCGCCGCGGTGGCTCAGTGGCTATGGCGTTGCGCTTCTGAGCACGAGGTCACGGGTTCGATTCCCGGCCGCAGCGGCCGCTTTTCTGATGAGGTCGAAAAGCAAGAACGCCCGTGTGTGCGAGATTTCGGCGCACGTTAAAGATCTCCAGGTGGTCCAAATTAATCCGGAGCCCTCCACTACGGCTCGCCTCATCGCCTGCGTTGCGTCGGCGCGTTAAACCCTACAATCAATCAATAAAGCAATTACAAACCCGGCTTGACGCTCACCTGTTCATGGCGGAAGGATACCGTAAGCGCCGGAGAAGCGATTCGCGCAGCGCGAGCGATCAGCGCTTCGTTTCTTGCACAAGAGTTTCGTTGGTTTTATTTCTGTTTTCTTGGCTGCTGTACCCGCAACGATTTTTTGCACCATCTTCTGTGATTCGCTGTTCCGAGCGGAGCGTCGACGTTGTTTCTGTTATGAGGTAAAGAGCATGCGCAGCCCGTGGTTGTGGCAACTACTACTCCTGCCAAGAAGTTCCATTTCATTGCTTCCGATCAACTCATGATTGTAGGAAAATGGCGTTGGATGCGCTCGGCCTTCTAAGCAAACCGTGTTGCCTAGTTTCATCTGCGCACTTTACTGTTCACTATGTAGCCGGCAACAAGAGTTTGGTTGATTGATTGTGGGGTTTAACGCGCCGACGCAACGCAAGCGATGGGGCGCGCCGTAGTGGAGTGCTCCGGATTAATTTTGGCCACCTAGAGATCCTTAACGTACACCTGAATCTCGTACACAAGGCCGTTTTTGGTTTTCGCCTCCATCAGAAAAGCGGCAGCCGCGGCCGGGAATCGAACCCGCGTCCGCATGCTCAGCAACACAACGTCTTAGACATTGAGCCACCGCGGCGGGTCAAACAGGAGTTTCCGTTGGCCGCTGAAAACGAAAGGACATGTTCTAGCCCTCCGTTCGCGGTTTCCGCATTCCAGCTTACCGGCTGCCGTAATTCAAGTGGTGACATTTGACGAATTGGTCTCAAAGCTAATGGCACGAAAGTTCGTTGCCCAGAACTCTTCGCTTACGCTTACAACAGCTCGAATCTTGGGCGTTTTAGGGTAGAATCTCACAATACAACAACCACGGAGACGACAGCTTCTTTTCAAATAGTCGTACACATCTCCAGTAGAGCTTCAAAAAAAAAGAAAACATGAGGTCAATGCCACCGCCTAAGAAAGCTTCGTGAGTTTATAAACTCATCTGAACCATTTGAGGCGGCAAGGCTTAGCACGAGCATGGGCGAGGATTTTGCTTGCTCGCCTGAAAAAAAAAAGTCATTTGTCGTACTCCTGAGCATCTTTAGCAAGAATAACCTAATAAACAAAAGTAACCAACATTACTTTTATCGGCTGTGCCATGCCTTAAGCGCATAGCGCAGTGCGTTTGCTGTAATCAAGACGGGAGGGTACACTTCGCCGGCGCAGGAAGCTTGGTGGCCTTGGTAAAACCTGTACCGGTATGTTACGGTCACGGTAACTCTCGTGCATGCACAGTCGACTCCTGCAATCACGGTATACCCAGTACCTCCTGCTCAAAGTTCGTAAGGACCGGGAAGCTAGCCTGAAAAAAAAAATGGCTGCGTATCTGCTGCTTTCATTGCAGATGTCGCCAAAAGACGATAGTCTTTGTCTATATTCGCCAAGTAAACGCCTCCCTTTGCTTTCCCGCTCAGCTCTTATGCTGTTCCCCTTCCGTCGCCTCCTCCCAAGGTAAACACACTAAAGGTTTGCTCAAGTCAATTTAAATTACCGCGTTCTACTGCTACAGGCGGGGTGCCTTGATGCCAGCGCTGTCGTACGGCGGAGTTGCGGGTGAATCGAGGCGGGCTTCTTTATCGTTTATAGAACCACGTTGCCCTACTCCACGTGCGTTCCAAGCAGAACGTGGAACCTATCTAGTGGAACCTTACTTTGCGGTCGCTGTGATTTCTCAACTGCTTCGAGGAGCGCAGGCAACAGCAGGTGACGGTTTTCGGCAGTGGATGTAGAATATCATTTGCTATCGCAAGAACCGAGCATCCATGACTTTTTAAATAAAGGAACACTGCAAACATCACTTATGTATTGATGTTCAGCCTTATGTTTTCGTAATGCCTTGTTCTTGTTCAACAGTGTTGACAAGTATGAACATTGACACCGGACTTAGACGTTTAGATTTGGCTGTGAGTATATTAGACTATTGTGCAGATTTTGTTTCCACTTTGGCCGGTTGGCTAAATCAAATCAAAGACAGACAGACAGACAGACCAAAATTTCTGGTTTTAAGTAGCCCAAGCGTTGTCGTCCCATGTGCGCCCCTCTTGCTGAAGTAAGCATGGTAACGGCGACGCCTCAAACAAGTGTAGGCTGGAGCGTCTGCCGTCAAAAATCGTGGACATCGTCGTGGTCAAAATCATGGTGAAAAGCCACGGATACAGTAAGCAGCTAAAAGCTTTTCCCTCGTTCGAGTTCCTGTATAGCTGTATTCTGCCTACTGTTCTAATTTGACGCTCACGGATTCAATTCAGGTTGAGGGGATGCACCATTGATCACGTAACCAGGGGAACAGAGGTACATTTTTAGAACTCCTGACGTCCAGACCAAGCGCCTCCTCTGCGTCCGCTACTCCACGATATATTTAAAGCGAGTAGAGCTAAACACAGAGAAGAGGGATGGCAGAAAGACAAGGCGGCACGTCTCACTCGTTTCCATGGTTTGCGCCAATCACTTTTGAATCGTGCTGTAACAACAAGCTCAAGCGTCCATCCTCATTCTATCGTAAATCCGTGTGTGATCATGCCCAGACTTTTCGTTACATATTGTCGTATCCGTCAATTCGTGTGCCTTAGCTATCAATGAATAAATATTAGATTAAAAATATCGGAACTGATACACCACTGAAAAGAAAAATCCTGAACCCGAAAACCCTGAACTGACGCTGAACTGTGTGCGCAATTACGCACATCCGAAAGGCTGCCACGTGCTCCGTGAGGTCTGACCTTGGGCCTTTCAAGCGGTGCCTTGAAGCGCAGTCTGCCGATGGGCGGCTGGGCAAACGGGATGCCCAAAAACGCGTACGCGTAACCGCCGCTTCCGACGACGGGCTGCGCGATGCCCCGAACGACTCCGAAGGGCCCGCGAATGATGGATTCGAGCCGGTGGTCCCACGAGTCCGTCCGGGACTGATCGGTGAGCACCACCAGGGCAATGATCAGCACCGCAACGATCACGGCGGTCACGAAGAAGCACGCGATGTCGACGGCAGTCAGAAAGCACCTGCAAGTGCGGGATGCATTACTTGAATCCCCGAATGCGGTATAGGGGCGTGATAATGCCGAACTTTCTCCTGCGCATGCGTGCTGTGGTGTAGGTCAGTGGCACCCTCCTTCGGCGCGTATGTGCACTAGGTACGCCGCGGTGTTGTACAGTGTGCAATAGTTGTTCGTTGACGAACAACACACGAGATTGGAGTTGGCCAATAACGTGTGTAAGGCGTGTCGTCGTGGGCCATCGGCAATAAACGGCCGCATGTCGGTTCAGTGAGGGGCTCCAGCGGGTCGGCCTCTCACTCCTTGCTCGTGCCGTGGTCGGGAGGCGGCAGGGGCCGGCGTACGTCGCGCCCGCTCCAGAGCCAGGCCTTGTCCTCGGTCACCGCCCGCGACACAACACGTGCGAACTTCGTAATGCGTTGTCATGGTTAATACGAGATTTAAATTTTACACTCATTTCTAGCATATTAACAGCTTTGAAACATGGCTGCGTCTAATCTCACGGCAGCCGTGAGATTTACCCCCGTGAAATTCTCACGGTAGTTTCCATAAAAGCAGGCTGGCCTAAAATTTGCTGAATAATATTACGTTCCAACGTAACCTAACATAACATAACCTCACGGAACCTAGCGTAACCCAGCCGAACGCGTCAGAACCTACCCAAATCCAGGCCAACTTCAACAAACCTAATCTAACCCAGCCCAATCACACAGAACACAACTTGCATTAAACGTAATTCAACGCATTCTAGAAGTCCTGTGCGTCGATCTCTTGATATAGTAAAAACCAGAGTAAAAAATGTTTAGCAAAATCGCGATGACCGACAAATTCTGAAAGCTAAAAAAAATACATCGCTATGTCGGACTCGAACCTGAGCCTTCTCGTTTAAGACCAAGTGCTATACCACAGCGCTACAAAGGCAGCTCAAAACACGATTTTTTGGGGAATATTTATCCCATAGAATCTCCGCGTAGCGGGCTTAGCCAATGAGAGGCGACTGCCGCGAGAAATTTCTGACGGTAATTCTCACGGTTGCCGGGATAATACACTACCTTGAAACATCCTCATCGTATTCCTGCCTCGTGGAAGCCGCGTTCATTGTTTCCGTTTCTACCACTCTGGTTCGGCGACCATATATAGGAATTAAGAAGTACAGAGGCAAGAGAAACACCTCCTTCTGAAAGGTAACAAAGGGCGTCTGAGGTCAAGGGTGTAACGGAATCCCGTCTGGTCGGGAGTCATAGTCGAGAATAAAAGGACAGTACGCCGGCCACAAAGTGAATAATTGAAAAACAATTAACGATTCGGAATGGTTAAATGTCGTTTTTGCTATAAGCCGAAGTCGAACCCGCAGCCTATACCGTGGGCGTGGTCAGAGCCCTTACGCCTCTATGGCTCGTACGCGAATCAAGGATGCGCTGGAATGAAGTTCGTTTGCTGCGATTTATGAAAGGACTACCCCCCCCCCCCCCCCCCTTGAAGCCTGTCATGTATCATGTATCCCAACTACGCGAGATTAAACAAGCAAACGGCGCTCACACAGAGTTGATGTGCAGTACCAGGCCGGAGTAGGCACTCCACAAGCTGTGCATCTGGCCCGACGCCATTCCGGTGCGCAGGGAGGCGGTACCGGAGCTGCTCGAGAGTGGTCCAGGGCTGCCGGGACCAGCAGCCGCCGCGGATTCAGAGGCCGCAGATTGGGACGTCGAGGGAGGCTTTTGTTTGGAGTCCTTTCTAAACGGAACCTCTCGAGGCTTGAACGATTCCGAAGTGCTCTCCGTGGTCCCGACGCCAGCGCGAAGCCCCTTTGCCTTTCCGGCGTCCTCGCGAACTGTCATTGATCTGTTTTTCTCTGGTTTCCTGTAAAGAGGAGCGTTGGGCTCGCGTAAGCGTTGCGAAGAGGTTGGCTGGTCGCTCCGCATTTCCGAAAAAGTGGCACAGCCTTGGAGCAACTCCTTCTTCCTCGTCCGTCCACTTCCTCCCCCGTTCGAGGTAACGGCTGCACCCCGTATCACCGCCAAACGACGGTGACGACGACGATAATTATGATGATGATGATGATGATGATAATGATGGTGCCGACAACGATGGTGGTAGCGCACGTCATTGATGTGACAGTAGTAATTAATACATAGGCAACAATTTGTAGCAAGGGTATTCACTAAACGCATGAAGCAGAAGCATTTGGTTTCTCAGGAGGGGACCGGGATATACATCAGGTGTAGGGGGACGAACAAACGGGGACGCAGTAGAAGGAAACGAATAAGGAGAGAGAGAGAGAATAAACATTTAATAGAGCAAATGGTGGTGGTTGAGCCTTCACTCAGAGGGGTGGGTCCGCCTCAGTCCAGGTACCCTTGGGCCTTGGCTGCAGCCCTGGCACGGGTGACCAGAAAGATCTGGTCAGCGCGACGGAAGCTGGTCAGCAGGCCCTCCCACCGCTCTGGGGATGGTTTGGGATTGGGGGTAAGCGATTGGGTGTTTTGACAGGCCCACACCATGTGGTAGGTAGTATTAAGAGAGGGGCAGAAGTGACAGGTGAGCTTTTATGGGGAAGGGAAGACTAGGCACAATAGCAGTTTGCATCGGCACACAAATTCAGGCGTGTGCAGCCTATCTTGTGTCATCCATATATAGTCTAATAGTTGTTTAAAGGCTCGAGTCTACAGAGAAGGAGAGCAGCCTTGAAACAGGGGGTGTTTTGCAGAGGTAAATAATAGAACGATTGCGCCAAAACTGGACTTTCCTAGTGTCTTTAGAGGCGCCCATATTCAAAGCGCTTGTAAAACTTCTTTCATCATCATCATCTGCATGCCTGGAGGGGCGGCTGAGTTGTGGCCCCGGTCGCTTGTTTCCAATCGCTTCGCTGCCCAGCGCCCCCACGTGGCACATAAAGAGAATTTATTAAACACAGGTTACAGTTAGGACCCGCTCTACTACACGGGTCGACAGAGCACAGGATTTACGTAATGTGCCACAGAGGAAAAGGAAGTGAAGATCACGGAAGTTCACAAAACAACTAGTACACCGCACCGAAGGTCCTTTCCAATAATGTCCGAGGCACGAGTCTCAGACACCATAGTTCACGCGTGGGAGTGAACATAAAAACCACAGCAGTTCATGTGCCTTGTGCAATGTAATGTGTAATTGCACGTTATCTGTTCTGTTCTATTTAGAAGCTGCTAAAAGGAGCCCGCCTTTCGGCCTCACTGGCATGGAACTAAAGCTCTAAAAAACTGACGCTTATGGCCTGGGTTCGAGCCTTAGAGGGTTTAAATTTGTGTTTTCATTTTTTTATTACAAAACGTTTATAAAATCAATTCTACGCGTCGTACTGGAATCTTTCCCGGCAACCCTTCTGGTGATCTGGCATCGTTTAGGTCAGTTTATGTTCGGAGCGCAGACTATGACTACGTTTAATTAATGTTCTGCATTAAGGGGGGCGGGGGCGGGGGGGGGGGAGAGGGGCGTTGGGCAACGAAGCGTTTGGAAGTACGCTGCCTGGTCGCTTATGTATCAAACCTGACCTCCGGGACGTACCCAGCGTGCACCTGTTTTTCGCGCCGTATTAGAGGCATCGAAACGTGTGGTAGGCCAAACCGGCTTAAGAGATACCAAGCTACCCTTACCTTGAGAAAGAATGCGCACAAACGACCCAAGAGAACACGCTACACTAAAAAATTGCGCCCACCTCCCCGCGAGGGGAACCCTGTGTAGATGCGACGCATCGTGGGGTTCACTTGGTGTTTCCGTTGGATTGATTCTGAAATCGCGTGAAACGTGTCGGGAGCGCGTACGATTATTATGTTTTATCTTGGTCAATCTCTCTAAGTGGTATGCTTGGGGCTTCGCTGTCGCAACGACCTTTACTCCATCATTGTTGCTGTAAGTGGGAGCTTCTTTTGTTTTATTGCAAGTGTTAATCATTGCCCCATCATGCGTTGTATCAGTAGCATCTTGACGTAGTTTGAATGAGTCAAGGATATAAGGCGCGTTCGTTGCATTTGATTCTGTCTCGGTTTTGTGGCGCAGTGGGAAGAGCACCATGTACCTCGCGTTCCGCCCACAGGGTCGTGGGATCGAAACCGGGCGCTGCTAACTATTATTTTTTTTATAGTGTAGGGGGAGGGGTGTGGACGGACAACGCCGTATGGAGGGACAAGGCGAGTGAATGAGATGCAGTCGCATCTAAAAATTGCTCCTCCCCATGAGGAAGAAAAATTAGAAACACTAAGGCTCGAACCCAGGCTGTTAGAATGAAAACCTACGTATCTGCTCCTAGGCCACCGTGGCCGAACAGGAAAGCCGCCTTAGCAGTTTCTCGTGAGAATAGAAGGAATGTTCGAAAGCAAACAGTAGATGGCGCTGAAAGGGGGTGCGTCTAGGTGGTCAGATTAGTCAACCACGCCACCAGTCATCGGTGGTTTTGGTTCACGTTACCGGTGGGGAGTCAGCGTGCGAGCGTCGTTAGGCAGTGAAGAGAGAGAGAGAGAGAGAAACAACTTTATTGATGCCTGCAGCAAGGACGCGGCCTAAACGTCGTGACGGCCTGCCCCCTGTCGCCACGCACCTGCTCAGTTCGTTGCAAATGTCGTCGAGAGACGATGGACTTGTGCCGCCTCTGCACTTAAACGCTCTCTTCTCTCCCCCACCCACCTCTCACGCTCCCTCCCTCCCTTTGGATCTTCCCACCATAACCACGTTGGCGGTTTGGTAAAGTCAATTGAATTTTCCCGCGTTCCACTGCTCACGCCATCCACTGGAACCTTTCGTTTCTTTTTAACTTTGAACACTGCCACGCGTCCCAGGCTCATGCGACTTCTTTTAAAAGCAGAGCTTTTTAGGCTGACACAAATCCGTCCGGCACAGAAAGAAAACCGCGAGCGCACGTGAGCGCGTGCCTCGCAACTTCCGCCCAGCGTCGTCCAGTTTTGCGCGCGGGCTTGCGCCGCATGAGGAGCTCCCGTCTTCGTCGTCGTAGTCGTGTAGCGACCGGGGTGCCACAGGTCCGCCGCGCCGAAGACGACGACGACTTATCTGTCCAGTCATCCTTCCCCAGAGTTACTGGATCCATTCCCATCCATTCCAATCCATCTTTGATCCATTCCCAATCCACATGGAGACGGCTACCGTACTAGCTGAAGAAGAAGTGGAGGTCTACCGAGCCGAAGACGCGCTACAAGAGGATTTTCCCTTCAAGGCTGTGCCGTCGGACTGCCGCCCAAGACGGCTTTGCACTGCTGGGATCCGGCTGCTCCCTTTCTCCGGGGATCTGGTGTCAGTTTGGGGAGAAACTTGGTCGACCAACAGCTCTGCTGTTTCTCCAGACTTGCACCACTTGTGCAAGCTGCGCAATTGTTTTTTTTTGTATTTTGGGGTCAAAATGTCGTTTTTAACGCGTATATTTTACTTCTAATCGCAAATTTTAATCAGAAATTTATTTTCAGTGAAAAGATCACTGCGAGTACACGCTTCGCATTGAACTTTTGTTTGGCCTGAAATATGCCTGTTTTCTTGTGCTCTGCAGTGTTGACAAGTATGAACCATGTTTTCAGATTTAGTGGTTCGGAAAGGTTTTGGCTGCATAAACTTATTGTTCAAGAATTCTTGCAGCTTCTGGCCGGATGGTTGAATCGACAAACAGACAGGCAGACAGAGCAATTTTTTTCAGGTTTAAAGGGATGCTGCAACAGTTATTTCGACTTTTTTATATCCTAAATGCTTTCAGAACGTATTCAACAAATGCACTCAGTACTTAGAATAAAAGGGCACAAAGTTGTCCAGAAAAAGCAACCGCTTTATGCCAATCAGATAACTGAGAAACGTGCTCAAAAGAATTTTCTCTCTTTCCTGGACTTGGAGATTTTAGGGCGCTCGAATTACGTCATTACACTGGTGTAGCGTCTATTGGCCGGCTTTCTTTCAGTTTAAGTAATGCATTCGACAGCCGCATTTTCAAAAGTCGCCAAATAGACGAAGCAGAAACTGAAGGCACATCCGCTGCAACGAGCAAATCACGCAGTGCCGCTCCGGGCTGGGGATAACTGTACCTTTCGCAATGTTTCCAGACGCGAAGGAAGGGCTGAAAAAGCGTTCATTGGCACTTTTGAAGGGTCTGTAGCCCTAGAAAGACGATGGTCTTTAAATCCACTCAATGTGAAAGCTGTCGGAAGTGCAGAGCAGTGATTCGCCATAATGGGTGGTGGCGCCGTTATCCGCTCACTGCTACCACCCGTAGCGCTCTTCGCCGCCCTGTCTCACTCATGTCTTGGTGATTATGCAATTCAAATTCCTCGCCTTCGCAGTGCTCGCGCGCCCGCTGCCTGAAACTGCGCCAGCAGGAGTTCTGTTCTTTTTGTGCTTGCTTTATTTTCGTATGCTGGAGCTGTTTTGCGTCATTTCGAATGCGCCATTTTTTATTGCATGGCTGGAGCTTTTCTGGGGTATTTCGAACGCGCCATTTTTTTCTTGCGCGGCTGGAGCCTTTCTGCGTCATTTCCAACGCGCCATTGTTTCATTTTGCGCGGCCGCTTTTTTCGTTTACTATCAGAAAAACCAAACCAACAAGCGTTCCTATCTAAATGAACGCGGGGACTGCCGGTGATATACAGAGATTTTCCATGAAATGTACCTGCGATTTTCCTTGCGCTAAACAACGGGGACTTGTATGACAAGCGCCAGTGGTTCACTAGGTTCGAACGGTTATTACTATTTACATGGCGTGGTTTCCAAGCCTTAGCGTGACTCCCTGACGACGGTATACCAGGCTCTACTTGGGTCCGTTATCTCGCTATGCCGCCTGATTCCGGCAGTCGCTTGACATCGACCGTTAGCGAGCTACGACAACAAGGCGAACCCCTAAAGTGCTCTGAACTTAAAATTAGGAGCACAACTTCCAGTAGTCTCCGGTGCTTTTGTTTTTAGCTGGTGCTCCCCAGCCAGAGAGTATATCGAAAGGGCTGGAATTGTGGGGGAGGAATTTCGCGACATCAGTGTAGAATCCAAGCTGTTGTCGCTCCTGAGGAGCAGGACTTAAGTTTTCTGATCAAGGGGCACAGTGATGAGTCATCCTCCGCCCAGGCTAGGGAAGAGCGGGTTGAGGAAGAGTGTGGATGTGTTTGAATGAGCCTTTCCTGTCATTCTAATTTATCTCTAATACACTAAAAAAGGATAATTAAAATCGATTTTTTTTGTGTGTGTGAGTGGGGTAACGCTGTTCCGCAAACTGTTCGTACCTCGAGCACTCCCAATACTCCTAAGACTATTTGTCTTGGGGCATTGTAAAAAAACAAAGTTAAAAATATTCTATAAATCATTTGTTTTCTTGATCAAGTATATTCTCCAGCCATATCCTGGCGAACTTTTGGCTCCCCCGATGTCATATACGTGTGCAGTGGCCTCCCATTCGACCTTGCGCCCTACTGAACCAACCAAAGTAATAGAAGAGATGCAAAGCCAGCTAGATATTTCAGGACAACGGTGGTTACTGTAACGAGCATTGTTGTTCGTTGATATAGGAAGAGAAGGAATAAAAAGTCGGGAGTTCATTGCGTTTACTTCTTGCTTAGGAAAAGAAATATGTAGGGATGTCAACTGTTTACCCTACAAGTTGGCGGAAGGACTGCGCATCCGCTTCGGTAGAGTTTCTCTGAACTGTATGCAGGAATTACATGTTTACCTAGAGTTCCAGGTAAAAAAAGTTCCGCGAGTGTTTTTTAGTCCCCGGCTGACACAGCTGGCGGCTCCTGGAAAACAGCGCAGCTGGCGGCGCAGGCGAGCGCAATTGTACTTTGATGTAGGCGCACTGTATTGCGTAATCGCTTGCATAAGTGATAATAAAGCGGCTTTATTGGCCCTTTGATGCCGTTGCGTTTATATACTTTAATTTAAGAAATATAGAAAGTATGTTACGTAAGTTCCAGACTAACGGCATATTATATTTCCTGTAAGTTTCTCGAAAGCAAAATCTATCATAGGCATAATTTTCAAGGATGATTATTTATGACTAGGCAGCTAGAAGCACGTAGGTCATTTGAAAAAGGAATTAGCACCCTCTTTTCCCGTTTACGAGCAGTTCATTTTGTTTCTTCCTAATTGAGATCAACTGTAGCGGTCGCGCAGCATCGAAGGAGCTACTCACTATATACGCTAGACTGTTCAAGCCGACACTGCAGTGGGGCGTAACGCTAAAAATCTAAGTAGGCGCTGTTTTAAGGCCACGGTTTTGCATCTTTGCTGTCAAGCGTTTTATCGGGTATACAGCCGAACCCGGCTGTAGTGAACTGCAGTATGTGCAGCGATTAGTTCGATATATGCAATAGTTTGATATAGCCGAACCCGACTATAACGATTTTTTTGCTGCGCATTTGAAATATGCGGAAACTCCTCTCCGCCGCCGCCTCCCCTCGCCGTCCCCGCATGCTGGAACGAACACTACAAAGTATGCCATTAACATGCGCAAAACAATCCACTATTTGCAAGCGATAAGTCGACTTTCCGCCTTAGTGGCCTACTTCACAAAAAAGCGGTGATTTTTGTTTTCACTTTCGTTTTGGCGGCGTCAACTAGCACAGCATTCTCTACACGAGGCGTCGTTTGCACCAGTTCGAGTCCACGTCCTTCAATATCGAAGCAATGTTGACGAAGCACATCAACTGGCGAAATCGCTTCATTGGGCATAGGACAGCTACATTAGGCGTCGTACCAACTCATTTAAACAGCCAAGCTATTTGAATGAGTTGGTACTTTCGAGAGCAAATTATTTATCTTTATTGGATACTGCCCAGATTTATGGGCTTATGTCGTGAATGAGTTATCATGCCCTTTGTTTTTTCGCGTTGATGGGGAGTTTATTGCCATAAACCAATTTGATATATTTGATAGTTCAGTATTTGTTTTTGTTTCAATTTCTTGCATATATTCCCCCGTAACAATTAAAGTTGCATCATCCGCCTACAATAGGACTCTTCAGAATTGATAATCAGTTGTAAGTCACTTATATATAATATAAAGAAGAAGGGGCCCAGGACAGATCCCTGCGGGACCCCTGTGCGTATCGGTCTTTGGGAAGAAGGGACGCCGCCTAGATAACAACCTAACTACGATGAGTTATGCAGCTGGAGAATTCAAAGCTCTCATTTCGAAAGCCGTAGTTTTTCAATTTGTCCTAAAGGATGCTGTTGTCGATAGTGTCGAATGCCTTTTGAAGCTGAAGAAATACAATGGAGGCTAGCTTATTAATTTTTAAAGCTGAGTTGACATTTTGTGTCACCGTTTGCACTGCAGTGGAAGTAGAATATCCCGGCTGGAAACTGTGCTGTTGCGGACATAATATTTAATATTTTTCCGGAATTTTTTTCAATCGATAAAAAGATGATTTTCAAAAATGTTGATTTTACTGAGCACTCACATCGGGCGGTAACACGCAGGGTCAGAGCTGTCACCGCTTATTAATACTGGTAACACTTTGGCGGTTTTTCGAGGAGTGGAGTAGGACAAGGTGGCTAGTGAATTGTTAGAAATGTGGCCCAAAATGGGGCCAAATACATCAATTTTATCCTTGATCAGGCGGACTGTGATTCCATCAAGCCCTGGAGTTTTGTTGTTACATAATTTTGTCACTGTAGATAAAAACTTGCCTAACTAAATGTCGTGAATAAAGAAGGTATTGCATATTGAACTTTCTCTTTTCTAACAATCTTTCTCTTTAAAGTACCCTGCAACACGTTTTTCAACTTTTTTGAAATTGTCTCCTGCAGCAGATCGGAGGAAGTCTTCATCACCAAGCTATGCACAGATGCCGCCTACACTCCTCACATTACCCAGAAATGGACAAAATGCCCCAAAACGCACCCACGATGCCCCTACTGCAACACTGACGCCAAACCAGATCTCCACCACCTGGTGTGGACGTGCCCACACTTTGCCAAACATCGCCCAGAGAGCCTAACAAACATTGATCCCAACGCCCTACAACATGAAGCACATACTGGATTAGACGCATCTTTATTAAAAACAATTGCCGCTTTTGCAGTTAAGAGTGGTCTTGCGCGAGTAGTCTAAATGGGGCCGACCCCGGTGAAGACTTGCAGGCCCCCGTAACACGAATCCCCTCTTTGAATACGGACTTTGATTAGTAATCCCCTTCCTTCCATCCCTCTCCCCACCGTACGGCACACGCCCTCCTTGCTCCTATAAAAGATTCAATCAATCAATCAATTTGAAATCTTAAATGCTTGCAGAACATAGCCACCCAATACAACCAGTACTTTGCTTGGGGGGTCGCAAAGTACCTCACCCAAAAATTACTGCTCTATGCCTGTCAGAAAAGTTGGAAACTCTCTCAAAAGACTTTTCTCTCTTTCTCGATCTTGACGTTCTTCGACCGCTCTGATTACGTCATTAAGGCCATGTAGCGGCTGTTGGCCTGGTTCTTCTTCAGTTGCAGCAATGAACGCTTTTCGATAGCAACTTTAAAATAAAGTCACAGAAACAAAGCAGAAATGGAAGGCGTATCTGGTGCAACGAGCAAATCACGCAGTGCCGCTCTGTGCTGGCGATAACTATAGCTTTCGCAGCGCTTCCAGAGGCGAAGGAAAGAGTGAAAGGGACATATCGAAAGTGTTGCAGGGTCCCTTTAAGGAATGGGCTCTATTTTTTTACCAAAAGAAGGCAAACAAAACTCCAACGCACTACTTAATTCACGTATACTAAAGCAGTAACTATGAACTATTCACGGCTCCTCAGGACCAGTGAGCTAGTACAAAGAGCGATCCAGCTTATATATAATTTTAAACAGAAGGAAAACCACGATTTTTCCTTGAATTTTTTATCTCGAGAGAATAAAATGAAATTAAGGGAGATAAAGGCCGATGATGGGGACTGTGTTGGTGCAGTGCACGTCCTTCCTCGTTCCTCAGCCCATCCGCTTTTTCTCGAACAGGATGCCGTTGCACATAGGGCAGACGTGGTAGAGGTCCTTGAAATAGTCGGAGTAGAGTGGGACCCAGAAGCAGCAACAACTGAAAATGCAAGCGACGAATATACTTTATAATAACAGGGAACAAAACTTAAGGGATTCCTATGCTGAGGTATTTTTACAAACGATGGGACAGCTCAAATCACTAACAGCAAAAGTAGTTCCACACAAGACAAATGCTTCAAGAAATACATGGAAATAAAGGTTGCCAGCATAAGTCTACTGTGACATGCGATAGCCCTCGATCGCACCTGCTTCTGTAGCCGCATTCACATGAATCTGGCAGTAACGTATCGCATTAATGTAAACGGGATCAGTGCATATGGATAGCATTAAGGTGCCGGACGACAGCCGGTCGGGACCGTCAGTGCACTGTATACTAACGATTTGTACTTGAATAAAACGCGCAGTTGCGCTAGTTCGTACATACTGAACGGGAGGCTCAGCGCAAGAAGCGCCTGTCTCGTCTGCCACCGTCCTTGTATTTTTCGGGCTAAGCCTAACGATTTCTAATTCGGCGCCCGTGCGGGAAGCGTACGAAGAGCAGCTAAGGGGGAAGCACGAATCATTTTGAGCTATAACGAATGCGCTACATACATGGAGACGCAGCCCATCGCACTGGCCTCATAGGACTGCGCGCAACTTTCCCTAGCATTTATGTAAAGCCGGCTAGAGAAGCTTGGGAAAGATGGCGCAATCTTTAACAAAGGCAAAATATTTAGGCAGAACTCATCTTTTAACAGTGAAGCTCTTTAGCAATTCGTAATTTTTCGGGTCCTCAGTTAAAAATGCCAAGAAATATCGGAACGCGCGCACGTGAGCGCGGGCCTCGGAGGGACCGCCCGGCAGTTAACAAAAGCCAAGAAAATGCCTGGAGCTCGTGTGTGCATGCCTCGCGACGACCACCCAGCGTCCCCTGTGCACGTTTGTCAACCCTTTCTCAGAACGAGATGTACCCCAGCGTTCGCTTTAATCGTGGCAACACTTGCTCGGAACGAGAAAGACACGTCATAGCGTACGCCCCTTGAAAAAATGATTAACACTTCAAAAAAAATGAAAGAAGCTCATACCTATCGAAACAATGATGGAGTAAAGGTCGCTGCGGCAGCGAAGAAGAAACAAATAAGCGGCATTTGTGGACTTAAACCTTCGTGATTGTCAGGCCGGTTGCGTACAGCTTCGCTACCTTCATGTGTTACGCGTTAGTGTGAGCTTTCTTCACTTTTTGGTGGATGATTATCTGCGCAAATGGCTGAGGGAAAGTAAGACACGGGTATGAGACAGCAGCCTCGTGCCAATAAACAAGGACCTGGGATCCTGCACTAACGATCCTGAATCCCGGAGACAAAAATCCGGGACTAAGAATCAAAACCCTGCGATCCTCAACGGAAGAACTTAACGCTCCAATCATTCTTGTGGGCTAACCGCAAGGCAGACACAGGACGAGACAAGAGATGGGACGAGGACGAGTGACATTTACGAGCAATTTGCGAACAACATTTATCCAGTGGGCTGGGAAGCTCTATCTCCAAAATGTGGGGATTTGCGTAGGTTCCTGGATTGCTCCAATTTTAAGCGACCTGTTTTTCGCCAAATTTGACAGACCATTTCCTGTGACCTCAATGACAAGCACGTATTGCGTATTTTTAGATTTGTTGACGACTACTTGAATTTTCTTGATTGTGAACCTAGCTCCTGCGAATCGCATGCCCTTTTCACCATCAATTCTATCAGAGAACGTTTTAAGCCACTCTCTCTAACCCATGAGTTGCCATCTAATAACAATTTTTCGATTTTTAGAGATACCTTCACCTTTCACCAGAACCGCACCTGCTGGGTGTACCAGCCTAGGAGCAGTAAACCTCTTCTCCCATTCCATTCAGCTCATTCATAACTTGTTAAAAGAGGCATTGTGAGCCTATGCTTCCGAAATGACCTAGATAAGTCGCGCCCCCACCTAATGGTCAATAGTTTCAACGAGCAGCCTTTGAGGCTCTCGAATGCTGGTTACCCCACGCACATACAGATATAGTTAGCGGGAGCTTTGGTCAAGAAGCATATCTCAAAACAATCTCTTCCGCAAGAAACGTCATTGCCCCCGCCTAAATGTGCCGTGGTTCCGTATATTTATCGCACAACCTAAAAAAGATCGGAGTACGTGTCAATGTAAAAGTAGTGTTTTCACCCCCGAAAAACTGGCCACGTTATTCAAGATGAAATCTTCAGACGCAAAAGTAAGCTGAGGATGTTCCAAGAAGCACAAAAATCCCTTCGTTTCATGTGCAGAAAATGTGGTGTACCAGATCCCTTTCTCTTGTGGTAAGCAGTATGTAGGACAGACCGGTCGTCTTTAAATGATAGGCTCCGCGAACACGCACGCAATGTCATGAATGGTCGCGACGGCTTCCTCGGACTGCACTGCAGCACGTGTGTTGTAAATGGTTGCAAGCCTGATTTTCAAAAAAGTTTTGTGATAGGGAAAAGCAAAATCAGGCTCAGCGCGAAATCATCGAAGCGGAAAAGATTTGTAGAGTGAGGCCGGAATGTGTCAGCACCCCCTCCTTCACACTTTGTAATAAAGAGTTGAAATTCCTGAGGCTGTAGAATGTTCGCGCATGGAAAGTGTGTAATCTCTGGATGGTTGTGTGTATTTTTTTACTGTTTTTTTGGGATAGCACTCGTCCTCGTCCCATCTCTTGTCTCGTCCTGTGTATGCCTAGCGCTTAGCCTACAAGAATGCATCACCAACAAGCCCAACCTTACACGCTCCAATCATGATGAACACCGGCAGCATCTAAAGTATAAAAGAGGCTGTGATTATGCATAAGAAATGAGAGAAAAGGTTGTGCAAGTCAAGGTTGTGGAAGGACTTTTGAAGAAGCCGGCTACCAAAGCCCGTGCATCAATTGCTGGTACGAGATGCTCACCAAACTACGGAGCAGCAGACCATGCACGCCGTCGTCTTGGCAAAGCGGCCGTTCTCGAGCTCAATCCTGGTCTGGACGAGGCGGAAGCACTGGGGACATCTGAGGACGACCGGAGCATCGCCAAACTCAGGTAGCGGCTCTTCAAGACACGATGGACGGGCCGTCAGGCGCACTCCCCCCGGCCCTGGGGCACCATGCGGCAAGGAAGGCCGTACAGCGGTACCTGAAAGCACTACGATTTCAACGCTGTGGTTATTGAGGGCGTAACCGCCTTTTCATTGTAGAGAGCTTTACTGCTATGAGGGATGTTCCCGCCGTTAGGCAAAAACCTTTCTTCACACTTCCTTCTGACTAAGTTACATGTTTTAAACAAGCCAATCATATTGCCCGCTGCAGTATCGGTGTCACTAACTGTCGAACGTGCATTGTTCACCGATTCGCACTGATGGTATCACCTGGGGATTTCCCTTGGGTATTTGTCCACCTTGGGGATTTTTCCTAAATCTGGTCGATGATATCGGATGAAACGAAAAGCACGGCCTGGCGGAGAGAGATGCTAAACTTATACGATTTGCGACAAAAAAAAATCGCAGAAACTCGCAAGTGGGAATTCTCGGATTTTATGCGTAAGCATACATCGAGCCCCCTTATAATCGGCTTCACTACAAATCAAGTTTATTGCTGTGAAGAAATTTTAGGTGCAATATAAATGCTCCGTACATACCTGTATAAGGCTTCATATATCCCGACAAAGCCACAAGCATTGAGCGCCCTACTACACACTCCCTACTAAGCACAATTGGATTGATGGAAAGACATTGGGGGAGGGAGGGGGGGCATGTAAGCGTGATGAGGTGTCGCTGAACCAAATTAACACAGGCCAGTTCACCGGATTTTACGAGTGCACTCTACGAAAGACGAAAGTCCGAGGAAGAAGAGGAGAGAAGCTGTTCGGTCTCGGAGGCAGCAAGACGGCCAACCTCGTGGTGTAGGCCCGAGGACCGTCACCGGCTCTCCCGTCCGAGCCACCGCCCGGGTTGTCAACGACACGAAGGCCAACAACAAGACGACAAGAAGCTGCTGCGCCCGTTGGAGTGAGCGGTTTTCCGCTGGCCTGGAGTGCGGGCAGCGAGGCCTCGCTGCGGACCAGGCCTAAGCTCTTCCCACCCGCCGCTAGCCATCGGCCACCATCACGTCCCCGACCAGTGGTGCAGCGCTTCTTCAAATAACTACGGTAACCTGCTCCGTTGCTCGTCCATAGTCATCGTCCACTACCGAGAAGTAGCCCTCCGATTCACCACTTCAAGACGGTCTCGCCTCTGCGATCGTCGCAAGTGTATGACTTGTGCCTTTTAACCGTGTCCACTCTCGTCCGCCCTTGAGCGTGTTTCCGCGTCTACTCCGTGTGTGTACTTAAGTGTCCATTCCGCTGTATACGCATCTCACGTTAATATAATTGGTGTGTGTGGGTGTTTTGCGAGAACGTAGTCGGGGTTCGTGACTCTCTGCGCGGTCAGGCCCAACATTCATTACAGTAAGTATTGGGTGTTCATGTTTTCGCATACAGAACTCGTAACAAGTGCTCAGCTTTTCTGATTTTTTTCGTCCTACTGTACGCATATCAAGTCAGCATTCATTTAAATTAAAATTTATTTTATAATAGGCAATTGTGGTGGTGTTGATGGTCAACAATTTCGGGACGTCGCTATCTTGTGACCATGACTTGCGCAAAAGCCACTAAAGTATATTGAGGACACCAAAGAACAAGTTGGCGAAACACGGTACACACCTAAACCAAAACCTTCAGAAGGCTAACTTTTTTATCGTGTAACATTTAGAACTTCCGTTTAATGTTTAACGATTTTTGTGCTACACTAATACTAAGTCTGCCTTTAAGTAGACCTTAGCAGCTTCGGGCGTGCATTCTTCTCCAATTTGTGCACAAAGTTTGAACGTGGTTAAAGCAGGGCCGCCTGTTTCGTTTCAAGAAAGCTACAATTTTCACATATACATTCTACATCACTTAACAAACAGCCACAATAGGGATCACTACCCAAATGCCAAAAAAAAATCACACGCTTGAAATTTTCTACGCATATGATGTATTGGAATCGTCGTTATACCCATAAGTTTACACAATGATTCCGCATTTCTTGAAGGCTCCAAGGACGGATTAAAGTAAGAGAAATGAAATACACACCAATATCTGTAATAATTCTTTTTTTGTCTTACGCGAATAATTTGTAACCGGCTATCCCCTACATACAGGGTGTTCCAGCTATCATGCACCAAGATTAAAAAAAAAAAAAGAGTAAGCGCGTAACTCGAAGAAAACCTAGGGCGTAATGTTTGCAGTACTGTGGAGAAGCATGCAACATTTTTTTTTTCGTTAATGAGAATTAACTAATTATTTGTAATTAATTATATAACTCCAGAAGTACTGTCCTAGTCGCTAAAGTGTCAGTGAGGCACTTGTAGGTACCCACGAGGGGCATCTAACTGCGGTATTTTCAGCGACGAACTAATTGCGCACACATTTATTCTGACTGATAAAAAAAAACCGCGAAATATGAAAAATACCACGTGACGGTGCCTCCGCGCGCATCTTAAAACAGGCTGCCTCTGAATTAGCCAGAATGAAATAAACAAAAGGAAGAAAGAAATCGCGGCTGAGTTCGTGCCTTATCTGCAAGCGCCCCGCGAATCTTGCTGTTGCTGCTCCTTCCATCATCGCCATTATCTATGTGACACGCTGTCTCTTCGGGCATATGACAGGTAAAGCAGTTGCTTTCAATCAGCTTATTTGGGGACGCTGCATTACAATGCGCGCGGAAGCGCCTTTACGTGGTAGTTTTCATATTTCGCGGGTTTTCTTTATCAATCAGAATAAATGAGAACGTAATTAGTTCGTCGCTGAAAATACCGCAGTTAGATTCCCTTCGTGGGTACCTACAAGTGTCTCATTGGCACTTCAGTGATTGGGACAGTAATTCTCGAGTTAGATAATTGATTACAATTATTAGTTAGGTCTTATTAACGAAAAATTACTGTCCGCTTCTCAACAGTACTGCAAACATTATGCACTCGACTTTGTTCCAGTAACGCCATTGCTCTTTTTTTAAATCTTGGTGCATGATAGCTGGGACACCCCATGGTTTAGTGTTCATAAAATTGGAGCGCGCCTGAGACAACGGCACACGAAAGAACGAAGGGACAAGCGCTCACTCGAAATTAGTTTTGTTTTATTTGAAGCACCGTCTCGTATTTATACACGATTCTATGAACATCATGCACCAACTTTCCCAGCAGCTTTCACGGATAGTTGAGTGTGCTTGTCTGTTAATTATCTGCTAAAACGAAGAAATTACGTGCTTGAATGTCCCTTCCGTACCATTTCGGCTTGTTTAGGGCCCGATTCTGGCACGTTTAACAGAAATGTAAGCCTTCAAGCTTAAGCCCTATAGGCAGTAACTTTCGACGGAAATTTACACAAACGATATACGTACCTTGCGAAGGTATCTTGCACAGTATGTATTCAAGAAAAAGCTTGATTTACGCGCGATATCGCGTTTGTGAAACATTTTTACCGCCCCCAAAAGCTAATGCCCTTCTCAGAAATTTCGCTCGTTATTGTTTTTGTTCTACAAGTAAACAAAAAATCTAATTTGCATTTTACGCGCTGAAGCGATACCTGGTAATGCTGCGGTAAAAAGAGATGATACGCTGTAAAGTATGAGCCACACAGTGGACAAGAAGATATACGAATGAGCGTCAACCACTCGGGAATCTTAAGCTAGGGACAAAATATTGGTACGCAGGCGTTTTTTTATGCCTTTGTCCACCATCCGAAAAGCATCAATTGAAATTACAATAATCTGTAATGCGAGATTTGGGCGCAGCTGTTTAGGTATTTTTATCTCGCGAATACAGTGAGGCAAATAATTCAATCGAGACGCGTGTGTGTGTGTACAGTTACAGACACCTCAGGCGCCGTATCGCAGCCGCTTTCCTCCTTGCGCTTTCTTCGCTATGTCACCCAATTCATGCCCCCTTCACTATACCTTTGCTCTTTTCCCTTTTCCCCTGTCCTCCTAGTGATATTCGTTCACTCGGTTACGACGACACTTAACCGCAGGAACGGGGGCTTGAAAGCTCCTCTCTAAACAGCATCCGCGGCAAGGATCGAATCAAACCTGAGTCCCTGTACTCATTACCGCAATGCCTTAGCCAATGAGTCACTGGGGCCGGCCGGTAGAAATTTGGCTGCGTCTAATCTCACGGCAGCCGTGAGAATTACCTCCGGGAAATTCTCACGGCGGTTGCCATAAAAGGTGGTTGGCCTAAAATTTGCTGAATAATACTACGTCCCAACGTAACCTAACGTAACATAACCTCACTGAGCCTAACATAACCTACCCGCCGCGGTGGCTTAGTGGCTAAGGCGTTGCGCTGCTGAGCACGAGGTTGCGGGTTCGATTCCCGGCCGCGGCGGTCGCTTTTCTGATGGAGGCGAAAAGCAAAAATGCCCGTGTGTACGAGATTTCGGCGCACGTTAAAGATCCCCAGGTGGTCAAAATTAATCCGGAGCCCTCCACTACGGCGCGCCTCATCGCCTGCGTTGCGTCGGCGCGTTAAACCCTACAATCAATCAAATCAACCTAACATAACGAACCGAACGCGTCATAACCTACCCAAATCCAGCCAACCTGCAACAAACCTAATTTTACACAGCCCAACGACACAGAACACAGCCTATATTAAACGTAATTCAACCCATTCTAGAAGTCCTGTGCGTCGGCCTCTTGATATAGCAAAAACCAGGGTAAAAAAAACATTAACCAAATCACGATGACCGAAAAATTCCGGAAGCTAAAAAAAAAACACATCGCAATGTCGGATTCCAACCTGAACCTACTCGTTTAAAACGAAGTGCTATACCAGATGGCTACGGAGGCAGCTGAAAACGCGACTCTTAGGGAATATATATCCGATAGAATCTCCGGGTAGCGTTCTTGGCCAATGAGAGGCGACTGCCTGTGAGAAATTTCTGACGGTAATTGTCGCGGTTGCAGTGATAATAGACACTACCCTTAAATTTTGTTTCGAAACCATGGATCTGCATGCAGTTCAACTGAACGCCACTTGGCCAGTGCTCTCACCACTTGCTTTTCGGGCCGGCGACCCATCCTTCTTCGGCTGACCGGGCACAGGCGGTGGCAAGGTCACAGCGGCGGGCTGGGTGGTCACCACCGGCGGGTGTGGGGCAGGCTTGGCCGGGACCACTGCCTTGCCTGGAGGCGGGACCTTTCCAGGCAGAGAGGTTTTGACTGGTGACTTCTGGAGTGACCGTGTCCCGGACGACGATGAGCGGGAAGGTGGCCCAGCCGGGAGCGCCGAAGGCGCGCGTGGCCTTTCGACAATAGCAGCGGCGGCCATCCCAGGTCAGCTGGGCCCAAACGAGCTTAAGACAGAAGCTCGGCACTTCTTATTTCCGCCTAGAATTTGAGGGAATCCTTTAGGAGTATAATGAAGAGGATAGCGGTGGGGCCACGAACGAGAACCCCGCATGCCGACTAAGGGAATTGGCCAACACAAAAAAAAATGAGGGCTATCAAGGAGCAGAACAAGCGGGAGATGCAGGACTTTAAAAAAAAATCCAAAGCGGCGAAAAGTAAGGAAGTTGGAAACAAAGTTCCAATACAGGGACAAAAATATAATAGCGATGGTGATGGTAACTAGAGTCCTGTTCGTCTAAGCTCGTCTAAAGCACTTGGAAACGCGAACAAACCTGGTTTTTTATTGGAATCATACGAGGTTCACCTTACGTTATACATCAGAAGTCATATTTCATTTTTGGGGGGTTTTGTGCGCAGAAGCTATAGGTACGTCGTAGTGGAGGAGTTGTAATCAGATCATTTTGGAATCTATAACGGCCGCCCAAATATCGACACGCAGGCCTTGTTCGCCTCGAGTTTGTAGCCGTCTGTATGCTCTCTTCAACCCACGCGGCCTATCTCGCCTTGCTCAGGGGCCAACCAGTCTCACTGTTAATATCCAAATAGACCTGTAGGCGGCCACTTCGTCATCGACCACATGCGCTCACTATCATCACCATAGCCGCTGTGTCAGCGTCAGCAGCGCGTGGCCTCTGCACGCAGGACGAGCCACGCGCCAGAGAGAAAAGACCTTCTACGCCACTCGGACACATTCTACGGGCGCTCATCGGGTCGCGGACTCCTGCTGCTATCGAATCCCTTCTGCAAATAAATCTAGGCCCTGCCGCACGACCACATGGGCTCCTACAGACCTTTAGGACGATCCAGGCCGCAAGGACCCCTACCTTCTACTCCCGTTCTTCCACTTGACAGAGTTCTCCTACCTAAACAATGACTTTACTACTACTCTCTCTCTCTCTCTCTCTCTCTCCTCTCGACATCTCCTCTCTCTCTCTCTCTCTCTCTCTCTCTTCTCTCTCTCTCTCTCTCTCTCTCTCTCTCTCTCTCTCTCTCTCTCTCTCTCTCTTCATAAGAAAATTTTCCGCTGCGGCCGAATCAAACCGCACCCTTGGTTTCAGTAGCACAGCGGTTTAGCTACTGAGCTGTCAATTTTACACGTGAGCGCATATATCTTAACCTTGAAGATTTACGTCAGCGTGTGTATGATGCTCGGAGACCAAGTTCGGTACAGCGCCAAAGTTCAGGTCATCGACGCAGCTGTCATGGAGGAGTAACGTGCGTAATTGTTCTGTCCCGAAATGGCGAATAATGGGGGCAACAATTATAAAACAATACGAGAAACAATACGAAAATAATTAGAACAGTTGCTGTACAAGAGAGAGAAAGTGAGCTCACGCGAAAAATTGACCCACATTCTGAGACGACCTTGTAATTTAAAAAAAAAATGCGGAACACAGTGTCGCCAGGGAATGTTAAATTGCTGACATATTCTACAGTAATTCAAATCTATGACATTTTCTGGCCCAGCTTTCTCAACGCGTTGCCTAGCGTAGCTGCAATTTGATTCCAAGACGCTGCCTCCCTGTTTAACCTCCTTCATACAGGTAACTTCTCGTTTCCTTGTGGTCGTAATGGGGCAAATGCAGACTTTGTAGATGTCCTTCCATAAGCCGTATGAAAGTAACTTTAGTAGGCCAATTGTACGATATTTCGACAAAACAGATTTTTTATACTTTGACATTTTTTAAATAATTTATAGGAGTTAAATCGAAAGGGTTAAGGTATTTCTGTATCGTACAGAGGTTTGGAGTACTGGGTTCATGAAAAGCGCGGAAATCGCCGGGTAAATGACAAGAGCATGATCCACCTCTCTTGTTAAGTTCAGCCTGCTTTATGTTTTTTTATTGCTGTGCCGTTTTGCCACAGGGCATAACAAGCATGAAGAGACTATGTAAAAGACACTGTACAGGTACGGCACAGAAAAAAAAGGAGGGCGAGAAAAATGGCAGCATCTCCACTCCATGGATGATGGCGAGGGTGCGTAGAACGGGGACTCGAAATGACATCCATGTTGCGCCCCGAGTGACATCCGGTTTGCGTCCCGACCGTCATTCGATTTGAGCCGTGAGTTGCTCCTTTATTATTCCCTAAATGAAACTGCAACTCACGGCTCAAATCAAATTTCGCTTGATGGTGGTGTGCGCACGGATGGGCGCGGACGAACATAGGGAGGTCCTAAGGTACTCCGCACCGTTACAGGCGAGGGAGTAAGCCGTCGTAGCCCACGGTCGTAGCCCAATGGGTAAGGCGACTGACACAAACTCTCTCTGGTCTACCAGACACAGGCTCGAATCCTGCCGGTGCTTGTGTGATTTTTTCGATTGTAAATGCTATGCGCACGGACGCGGATGGACACTGTGCGGTCTTAAGGTACTCCGCACCTAAAAAACGACAGGGTGCGAGTCACTTCACGCACTACAGAGGTGGGCAGGTGGATATTAAAGAAGATAGCCTTTCTTGGGCTACTTAAACCCAGAACTTTTGATCTGTCTGTCCGTCTGTCTGTCTGTGACTCGATTCAGCCACCCGGCCAAAGTAAAACAAGGCCTGCGCAATAGTCTAATATAGTCACAGCTAAATCTACCCCTCTAAGTACGGTGTAATGCTCATACTTGTCAACATTGTTGAAGAAGAACAAGACATCACGCAAATATAAGGCAACAAGTTCATACAGAAGTGATATTTGCAGTGTTCCTTTATAAAAAATCCCACATGCTCGATTTTTGCGAAATTAAATACTTCATCAACTGCAAAAAAAAAAAAAATTCACTCCGCCGTCGCCTGCTGTCGCCCGTGCCACTATAGCTTCTGGCACCATTTTAAGAAATACCGGCAACAGTTACGAAAGGCTCCACTAGACAGGTTTCACGTTCTGCTTGGAAGGCATGTGCAGTAGGGCAACGTGGTTCTATCAACGTTGAAGTAGGCGCCTCAATTCACGCGCTTCTCCGCCGTACGGCAGCGTTGGCATCGAGACACCCGGCCTGGAGCTGTGGAACGCGGTAAATTTAAAATGATTTAAGCAAACCTTTGGCGTCTTTACCTTGGGAGGAGCGTGACGCAAGAGGAACAACATAAGAGGTGCGCGGGAAAGCGAAGGGAGGCATTTACTTGGCCAAAGTCGACAAAGACATATATCGTCTTTTGTAGACATTTGCAACGAAAGGAGCAGATACGCGGTCATTTTTTTTCGGATGTAAATTGTTTGGTTTGCCTCGGCAAAACCGCCACGTACATACCACCCAATACAGCCGAGTTCGTATTTAGAGATCACGCTACAATACAAGGAAGATAGGTAGCTTGTCCTTGTCGTGGGAACAAATGCCACCGCGTTTGTCAAAAAGGGCCACAATTAACAATGCAATACATATTTCTAGGAAGTCAATCCCTCAACCACTATGGCATTGACATCTATTTTGTTCAATCTGTCGCGCATATAGGAAGAACTGTGAATGTAGAAACCAATTCTGGCGTCAAAAGTGGGGTATTAGCCTCCAAAGACGACGACAATTTAAAACACTAAAACACACACACCCGCGTGCTCCCGCTAGCTCGCGCGCAGAAAATCACACCTCTCAACGTGTTCTGAATGAATGCGAGCTTTGTAGTAAATAGATTGTTTTATTGATATAAAGGTTGATGTACGGAACACGGCATTCTTTACGCTGATTCAGTCCTCTTTTATAGAAACCCTGGCAGCCCGGCACGCGCATTGTTATAGGCACACTTCAACCCTCAACTCGCGGTCCTGTATCGATCAACTGTCTAAAAATTAGCCAGTGACTGGCACGTTGGAACCCTGTACGCATTTAGCTGGACACGGACCACTTTCCATGTACATCACAAGGGATGCCGGATACACCCTCGTTGACGGTTTAATTATGTGTTTGTCCTGGCGTTCATCTGTCAGTGCCACCTGCTTACCTCGTAGCTGGAAATATCGATGTGAGTTTACATTGTTTACATTACCTCGGAATAAAACGCACAAAGGCTTAGTTGCTGACGCCGCAAGGGCTTTGGGATTGCATGCGGTAGAAGTCATGCAATGAGAAAACTATGCTTCGCAAGGCCATGGCCTACTCCGTGCAGTCCGCTGCAGCCACGAAATAGTGTCTGTCATTGTAACACCTGTGTGCCTTACACTGGGGCAGGTTCCTCCATTTCGCATTGCTGGAAAGACCGCCTTAAGCTAAGCTGGCTTCCGGAAGCATATAAGACGTTGTTTACACCACAACAGCGGAAATATGTTGGAGTGACACGGCCCAAGTCAAATAACGTCAGGGTGGCCACAACGGCGAAGTTCAGCTGTTGTAATTGGGTGCGGCAAGCGTGCGTTTGCGGAAAGGGCCAAGTGGGCGTGTCTTTGTAGGCATTCTTTCAAGACAACTGATTGGGCGGACAGGGGCGACAACTATGACACCAGTCTGCAGTTCTAATTTTGTATTTTTAACGGTATTTTAAAGTTACAAAATTTTCGCACCCTGTTTCAAAACAAAGTTACGTGCAGTTGATAAAGGAAGGTTGGGTGGTTTTGTGAGCCGAAGCTACATCTGGGGTACGTGGCGCGGAATGGTGGAGGGCTCCGGATTAATTTCGACCACCTGAATGTCTTTAACTTGCGCCGAAATCTCGCCACATGGCGTTTTCGTCTTTCACCTCCAAAAGAAAACAGATGTTCCGGTCGGGATCTAATCCGCATCCATGAGCTCAGATGCACAACGAATTGAGCCACTGCTGCACGTGTGCCATTGATTAATCAGCTGCCTCTACCAGTCTTTCTCACCCAAACATTCGATTTATCGTCACTAACTACGCATTAGCTATTACTCTTGTTTTATTTTCAATTAAGCGATCGATGCCCTCAGAAGTTCTGGATTCCTCGTTGTCTTCGCTTGAGTGTACACTCCAGCTTCCTCCGGGAACGTTCTGGAGGCACCGCATTTCAGTGCCGCTGAGATCCGAGCCAGAGCCGCGTCGTTCGAGGCGGTCTCATCGTTAGACAGTAGCTGGACGGAAACGCGCGCTATATGTATACGTGATCGCCTTGTCGACATCGCAGTTGCTTTCCTTGCACTCCGCGCAATCCCCAACATCAACAACGAAAGCGCGGTGCAACAGGTCCACTTCCCGGCGGTGTCGGCGACACGACCGCGGCGGGAGTCACGTTCACAGCATCCGGCGCTCGCCGAGCCTGACGTTGCAGCTGGGGCAGTTGTGGGCGGTGTCCTTCCACGCGTCTACCTACCAGAGGAACCCAGAAGCACGGGAAGCTGCAACACAGAAACGCAAAACACCCATCGGAACCCTGCTAAGGCTACGCGATACTGAGCAAAATTGTCATTTTGAAGGAATTGGGAAGAAGCCGAAACATAACCGCAAGAGGCAGTGTGTAGCAGTCGAGAACGCCAAGGAGGATATTGGGGACATAGTTCACCACCTTTGCTTGCAGAACTCTAAATTATATATACTAGTTAAAACAAAGTGGTGAAGAAGAATCGCTTATGAAGGGAACCGAACCCACGGCCTTGCGACAGCGCGTCCTATGCCTTACCAATTCAGGTATCTAGGCGGCTATATTCTCCGCCATTTTCGCGGGTACCTACGTTAGTGGGGCTGTATCCAACCCTTGCGGTTTTAACCAACGCTGCTCCCATTATAGAAATGCATAATAAAGAAGACGCAGACCACAAAAGAAAATAAAACAATGACGTTGCGGCACTCCTAACGGGAGCCTCGTTCACACTCTTCTTTATTATGTATTTCAATGTCATTCCCGACCAGACGGGCGTCCGTCGAAGCCTCGATTTTGTAAGGTCTCACCTCAGACACCTCCCTGTAACCTCCACCGCCATAAGCGTTTTCCACCACCACCACCACATGGTGTGTCTCTTTTGCCGATGGTGATAGCACGGCAGTGAGCGCCTCGTATACTGACCAGAAGACGCAGCACACTCCGACCATGACGTAGGTGCAGAGGCCCACTTGCTTCTTGGTGTGCGTCATGACGTCGTGGTTGCAGTGCGGACAGCGCATGTGCATAGGAGCGGAGCCCAGGGACTGCTGCGGAACCACCACCACGGTCGGCGTAGGGGCTACGGCGGAGAAAAAGAACAAGAAATTGGCCGTTACATGTGGCGCGAAAGCGCTGCATTGATGGGTTAACGAGCGGATTTGTTTATCCAACGGAGAAGATGTTCAACGTTGGAATTGGAGCTGCTTTCTACGGGAAATGATTGCGGCAAACAGACAAAGAAAACCAAACAATGATATTATACGTAAAAATTGGCGGGAGGTATTAATAAAAAGAAATCATATTTATGTTACACGCACAGCAGCAGCTGCTCAGCGCTACGTATTTATATTTCAGTGTTTGCTGCGTGCTCCCGACGCCGGCGAGCGCAAGAGGGCATATATCACTACAGCTGCAGCGAAAAATAAACGTAAGGAAGCCAAAGCCCCAATTACTAGTCTACCATAAGTAAAAGAAGCCAGATGTAAGAGGTACAGGTGCCGTCAGAAGTAACTGGAGCACGGGAGCTGTGGCCGAACCGCATAGGAGCGTCGTCTAGCTACACCGGGCGGTAAACGAAAGGAGCAGAACACGCATGCGCGCCTGCCGACGGTGATATCCCATCTATACTTCTCAATCCACTTCTTTTAACCATAGAGTTTCTTACAATATACCTAGAACCTAGGCTAGCGAGGGAATCAGGCGTTTGTTGAGGGGACTCGTAAGCCGCGGTGGTCCAGCGTTGCTCGTGACACGATCATTCCGGCCGGCTGGCCGCTTCTGATGGAGGCGAAAACAAAACGCCCGGTCGGATGGCGCCGTCAGGTGTATACACTACGCGCCCTCGCGCTGCGTCGGCCGTTAAACCCCACAATTAACATCATCTTGGCTGGATTGAAAAGTTTCAGTGACCGCCAATTCAAACAGTGCCACAAAAACGCGAAGGAATAGAGTGCCAATTGTGTAAGTAAAAAATAAAGCCGGTTGTTTTATAATAAAGAAAAAAGGAGTTAAAGCGTATTTTGCCGGAACGTTGTGGCTGCTATTCTGCGCAAGGTGGTAGTTACGAACATGTTAATATTTGGGGGGGGGGGGGGGGGGGGGGGGGGAACTCATTAGAGACTTTTATTTTATTAATTTTACCATTATTGAAATAATAAGTTGTTTGAAGAGTTAAGTTAATAAGTTGTTTGAAGTCGTTATATTTTAAAGCGTAACGTTGGGTCTAATGTCAGAAAAATCTCTCAAACGCGCTGGTCTATACCCCTCGGGGCGCTCCACCTGCATCATTGATACGGGACAGAGATTATGGTGAGTGCTGACGAATTTTCGTCTGGCATAGCAGATTCCTATGCGCTTGTGCCCATTGAAAGGTTATGAAAATTAACTATTTTTGCCATGCGGTGTGTAAATGTTCCAGGGGCTTTTCCTGTTTTACATATGCAAAATCGATGAGGATAGCGTTGCTTATTTTGGCGGGACCTTCTCAGGTGTTAGATTAGTTGGTGGATCGTCATCTGCAGTTCCGGGGCTTAAAAAAGAAAAAAGAGAAAGAAACGAAAGCATTCTACTTTAGAGCCCCATTTATCGTGCTGACAGTTTTCTCGGAATGCTTTTGCCAATAATTAAAACGTCGTGACTTCAGTTTGGCAACAAGAAATGGCAGCTCGGTGTGTGCGATATAGTAGTAGTAGTAGTAGTAGTAGTAGTAGTAGTATTAGTAGTAGTAGTAGTAGTAGTAGTAGTAGTAGTGCTAGTAGCAGTAGTAGTACTAGTAGTCGTAGTAGTAATAGTAGTAGTAGTAGTAGTAGCAGTAGTAATACTAGTAGTCGTATTAGTAGCCGTAGCAATAGTAGTAGCAATAGCAGTTGTAGTAGTAATAGTAGTAGTAGTAGTAGTAGTAGCAGTAAAACTTTATTTTGCCCACAAGTTGTGATGGTTTCACCACTGAGTATTCACTTGGTCATGATTTCACTTGGTCACCGAGCTCCGGATGGTGTTTTCGGCCAACTAGGCGAGAGCCCCTGGCACGAGAGGAACTGTCCTAGAGATGGCATTCTCCCGCTGTGGAAGGGATGACAGGTTATGAAGGATGGCATGAGTTCTAAGCGATGCCGGTATGCCTCGGCATGACCAAAGGATGGGGGGAAGTGAGGATCCTTCTATGGTTCCTCAAAGGGCACGGGATGTTCTAGAACGTCTGTATAACAGCTAGACATGCGCGCATTATTCCTTCAGAATAAACAAAGAATGTAGCTGATGGCAACTAGAACTAAGCACATGACCGTAAGCTGCCTCGTGTGGTGCCTGAAATCGTATCAAGTAACGCTGATGATTTCGCAGCGTTATTTAAATATTCGCTAAGGGCTTGAACATTCGCCAAATTTTGCATGAGCCTAACAAGCATGCCCTAACTAAGCACTGCCTCTGAATGGCCACAGCGTTTATTATAAACTTCACTTTCTATCATTACAAATTGGAGAACTTTATGGTATACTGGACACGAAAGTAGCCACGCGTTTTGTAACGGCCAGCCGGCGCCGATTGATAGCTATCAGAGCTGCAAAAATAGTTGCAGGTCCAAGCTCAGCGTGCGTCGTACCTGTGGATCTCGGCAAACGATATCTTACAATAAAACAGGCATAACGCAGGGGAAATAGAATGCCAACTGTTATGTATTAGGATTCCCAATCTTTCGCAATGAATTCGGCATACTGTGCAGAAATACCGCTGCGTCTTATCAGCATGCGACCCGCCCCGGCGGCTCAGTGGCCGAGGCGTTGTGCTTGCTGAGCCCTAGGACACCGTTGCCATCCCGGCCGTGGTGCCTTGTTTTCTGGTGGATTCCAAACAACCACAAAAAAAAAGCTCGTGTGCAAGATTTCGGCCCACTATGGAGATCCCCAGGTGGGCAGAATTAATACGGAGCCCTCCACTGCGGCGCCTCTCATATCGCAGGTGTTGCTCCGTCGCGCAAAACACCGAAATATGAATTTTCTTTTTTTCTATTCAAGTGCCAACTTTGCATCGCATCTTTCTAACGTACACGCGGGTTGCGTGAAACGGCGCACGCTTCAGATTCTGCACAAGGAGTGTGTGGACGTCGCTTTCGAATCACAAAAATGGACAAAAGACAGAGGAAAACAACCAACGACGACAGCCTACACAGGGAAGAGGAAGTATCAGAACAAGAGCCCCCAGTGGTCGTGACACAGTTTGTTCATTGTTCTGACAGCTTGCGATGATGGATGACAGGCAGGCTAGCGCTACGACAGTGGCACAACAGGGCGTAGCAGAGCGTCGTTCACAAGCTGTTGTATTTGCGCGAAGGAAAACACGCGCACGTGATAAGATAACTTTATAGGGCACACGCTGCCCTTAAATATCGTCCAAATAACGACGACATCAGGGACGTTAGCGAAAAAAAAGTCACATACATCTAAACGGACTTGGCATTGTTGCCCTCATAAAACCTTGGTGCATTTTTCTATTTTGTCTCTTCCATATAATATAACCACTGGATACTCGGGAACTAACTTTTGCAGCTTTTGAAGCGGAGGTCGCTTCAGAGAGGTTGCTTCGAATTTCATGAAGCGTTCGTCGGCTGACAATGCTTCGGACATTATAAGCAGTCATTGCGGAGCCGTTGTTGCGTCAGCTTACTACTCGGTCATGTTAAAAAAAGTTCTGCATAGATCTCGATATTAACTTGTTCCTGAATTAAATTAAAAATGATTAACTTAACAAGCTTCGCAGAACCTCAAATCGTTTCAAAGTAAACTGAGAAGAAATATGTCGCTCTTCATTTTAAATAACATATGCCACATGCCCTGTTTTCTCTCCTACAAACGCCGCGTACGGAGATAATAAATTGGAAATGACACGTTCAAAATGCTAATTTTGTGTGAAACGTCCGCCCCACCTTTCTTGTAGTTTGCCGCAAAACGAAATATTAAAGCTGATTATGAAACGCCTACCTGGGTAGTACGCCATGACCTTAAAGGTGTCAGAGGGTGAAGACACCGGAGAGTCCACCTTTCCGCTCTGCCCGCGTGCAAATCCACGCCGCCGACAAACTGTTCGAATCCTAGCCGACCCCCGGACACCGAAAAGCCAGATGCAACTGGACGAGCACTGTCCAGTCGAGTATGGCGTTTGTTGGTAAAAAGAAAATAGTCGTATGTAAGCTCGCAATCGAAGGGCAACCGACAGCGCGGTGTGAATAAAACGCGAACAGCACAAGGGCAACACGCAGACGGCAGTCGCGTCAGCGTCTGCTCGTGCTCTGTTTTTTTTTTTTTTCTTTTGTTTGTGTATCCTCCGAGCAACAGCCGCGCTGGCCGCGCCGCAAGCGGCTCGCTTTTGAACAGCTGCGTTGGCAGACGACGGGCACCTGGGCGTGAGCGGGCGTTATTGGACGGCGCTCCTGCTTCTTCTTCTGCTACTCCCAATTTCTGGGAACAGTAGTTTGCCGCATACCGCAGCAACGTTGCACTACACGGAAGAGGCGCTGCATTCCTCAAGCTATTAAAGCGAAGCTTTCAGCCTCTCACTGATGTCGTCTGCAGTCCACCCAAAACCCGCTGCAGGAAAGGCAAGTGTCTCTGACGATGATGATGATCGTTGAAACACCTCAAGAAAATTGAAACGCTCTCCATGGTGGCAATCCAACCAGAGCCACTCGCGTTATGAAGCCGACGTCTATGCGATATCGTCATTCCAACACGGTCGAAGCAGTTTGGGTTTGGAGATGGGCGCATGGACGTGCAAAATTAGACAGAAAAATCCTGCGCCCCTCCGTCTAACAGCGACGATGGTTGAACGCGAGGCTTTCTTCGTGCGAAATCGAAAGGCGAAGGGTCAAAGTAAAAGCCGATGCTATCGAAAGTGCAAACTGCGTGCGAGTCATAGTCAAAGCTCAACGAGTCAAAGTCCGAACCGTAAACCCGGTCACAGCAGGAATACCGCAAAAACCTAATAAGAATTCCTCTCTGTCGTACGACATAAAACTTTGTGACAACAAAATTCCTGTTGTTACGACAAAGTCATCTGTTGTTACGACACACATTTCTGTCGTAAAGATCAAGTAAATTTCCTCAAAGACAAACATTCCTTTACTCACATCAGAACTGCCATTTACGCTGCTCTTCACAATGGGCAATAACATTCAAACCATGTGCAACTTCTGGTGGAACATTAGGATCCTGACAAGACAGGAATTCCGCACGACGGAACATCAAAATAAAGACAGGAATACGACACGTGACCCAACATCAGGGATTCTCCCCTATGAGCCGTCGCGTCGCTCCATTCGAATTACCGCGCGCCACCTCTCCTGCCATCTGTGAACGCACTGCGGAAAGACGGTGCGATGGAGGGGGGCGTGGCACGCTTGGTGCATGCTAGATAAGCGCAGCCACGGCCGGACTGGACGAGCGTCAGGCGCTCACTTTCATAAAAATGCGCGCCCGCCGCTCCTCCAGCCCGGCCGTGGCGCAGCGGTGCTTGTTAGAGCGGGGAGTCGCCAGGGGGGAGTCGCCGGCCGGTAGTGCCGCGAGCCGGAAGAGACAAGCGACCGCCGCCAGCCACTTTCCAAGGAGCCCGCACGTCAGCAAGCGGTCAGCCGTCCGTCCTGTCGTGCGTAAGCCTCCGGACCTTGAAGTGCTTTTGGTGATGTGCGTTGTTGATTGCATCTTCTGTGCCATTTATATTTCGTTTCCACTGCTGCAGTAAAGCCCCTTGTTCCTTTCGCAATGTTCTGTGCCGTAATGTTTTGACTAGGCTGTAGCCTGAACCCGCCTCGGTAGGCAGAAATACCTACAAGCTCAACGAGTCAAAGTCCAAACCGTGACCGTCACAGCAGGAATACCGCAAGAACCTAACAAGAATTCCTGTCGCACGACATAAAACTTTGTTGTTACGACAAAGCCATCTGTTGTTACGACACACATTTCTGTCGTAAAGATCAAGTAGATTTCCTCAAAGACAAACATTCCTTTACTCACAACAGAACTGCCATTTACGCTGACTCTTCACAATGGGCAATAACATTCAAACCATGTGCAACTTCTGGTGGAACATTAGGATCCCGACAAGACAGGAATTCCGCACGACGGAACATCAAAATAAAGACAGGAATACGACACGTGACACAACATCAGAATCCCGACACAAGAATACGACAGGACGACCGTACCACACGCGAAAATACTACAAAACTACAGAATTTTTTCTTGACGTCATTTTTAACTAGGACTTAGGCTTTTGACTCGCTCAAGCCAGTCAAACTCAAAATTGGAAATTTTGACTTTGAAGTCAAAGTTCAAACTCTCACGAAAACAGAGGAGTCCCTCAAGAGAAAGCTTCGCGTTTAATCATTGTTGTGGTTAGACGGAGGGGTGCATAATTGGTAAAACGCTTGAAAAACATCATGCGCCACTACCCCCTGTGAAGGTGGATGACTGCGGCGAAGCTGTTTAGCAGGCGACACAGTGGTGACTCAGCATTTTGACGGAAGGGGCGAACTTATTTTTTGGGAAATGAATAATTATTGAACGTAATTTGAAACTCGTTGTAATAAAAGTGTAGTCTTAGCGGGTAATTGTTATACGTTTTTTGTCGGGAAGTTTTCGATAGAAAGGAGTTACCCTACTCCTCCCGTAAAGGCACATAAATTGACAGCAGACAACAATTATGCAACGTTTAACAGTTCCCTGTGAACTAAATAATGACGATTAAATGAAACTCTGAAATTCGAAAAAAAATTTTTCGAAAAAAAAATATTTTTGTTGGAAAATGTACATAAACAGTAGTCACAGTCGTTTTCCGCAAAGCATTCGAAATAAAGCTGGCTTTTCCGCAAAGTGCTTTCAATCGTGCTCATGAAAAATGCACGGAAGCCTGGGAATACCCAGCTTAGCTTTGAAACAGAAAGCACATAAAACGCCCGCTTTTCTTGAATCAGCAACATCAGCTGTTGCTCAAAAAGACCGTTGCAATACGAAAACGAACAAAACGCCGTTTTACCGAGCATGGGACTTTTACAGGCGTTTTTTTCTCCTGTCAGGTGTAAGCGGCGCTTAGAATATTGAAACATTGAAACATTGAAACATTGAAACAAGGTTTATTTATTAGATCCTGGTGAATGTCATACAACACAATATACAGAAAGAGGTCCCAAAGTGAACACTGTAGTGGGACCTCTTGTTAGTAAATGCGAAAAGTGATGTAAAAAGGTACAGAAAATGCAGTCGCGCGTACAGTAGATACGGAAAATACGACAAACAAGGCCAAAAAAATAATATACGTTTGTGTTTGAAGAAATATTTTCAAAGACAGAATACATAATTATACAGTGCAACAGTTTTAAAAGGGTTGGACATGAAGAACATAGGCGTAATAATGAATTTTCTAAGTAATCACAGCAAAAAACAGACCACATGAATTAGCGGGATAAAAATGTCCTTAGTGAGTGTTTGAATGAAGAAATAGGCGATAGATCTTTAGTTCAAGAGGAGGCTGTTCCAGTTCGTTATAGCAGCGAATTCTACCGTTTGTTTTCCATAGTTTGTGCGCACTCTTGGAAGCAGATAGTTGTGTTGAAGTGAGAACCGTGTGTTGTTAGGATTGGTAAGTTGCTTTCTATTGATTATGTAAAGTATTCCGACTTTTGGTTAAACGGTAAGCAAATATTCCCAGGTTATACAGAACGAGTTTGTCAACGGTAAAGAGGTTAAGTTTTCGAAAAGTGGGGCACATGCGCGTTGTACTGGCTGGATGTTATCAGTCGAACCGCTTGGTTTTGAATGTGCTAAAGGGGGGGTGAGGTGCGAATGATAAGTAAGGCCCCAAGACACGATACAGTAGTTGATGTGGCTATGAACAAATGCATAGTAAGGGAAATGAGCGTTGATAACAAAAATATTGACGCGCTTTTACAAAACTCTAATACCATATGCCGTCTTCTTTTTTAAATTGAATGTGTGCAGTGAATTTAAGGGAGCACCCAGTTGAACACCGAGAAACAAGCATTGATTGCTTGGGAATACGGGGTGGGAGTTAATAAGTATGGTCACATTATCGTGCCTGAGCTTACGGGAACTAAATAACATGAATTGTGTTTTAGATGGTTTAAATTACTAGCTTATTCCTGTCGCACCACATGCTAATTTTCCCAAAGGTCGTTATTTAGCTGCTGTGTTATTTCATGGATATTTTCATGGGCGGTGAAAAGGGTTGTGTCGTCAGCATAAAGTAGGCAGTCGGCTGGAGTTTTTAGGCAGTTTGGGAGGTCATTAATGTAAATTAGGAATAAGTTTGGGACCAATGATAGACCCTTGTGGTACGCCTATATTTACAATTCTTATATCCGACATTGCACCTATACGTTAACGGTTTGTTCTCGATAGCAAGTAATTCCTAATGAGGTTTAAAGGGGGACCAATTATACCATATGAGGATAATTTTTGAAAAAAAATTTCATGATTTATGGAATCAAATGCTTACTAAAATCTATGAAAACGGATCCGACTATTTTACCTTCATCGATTGCCTTCTTAAATTGATCAGTCAGCGCTATTAGAGCAAGATTAGTGAGTAACCGGGCCGGAAACCGAACTGTCGAGGCTCAGAATTGCGAACTTATTGAGGTAGTTTAAAAGACGTTGTTCAATTAGCTTTTCAATCACTTTACTAAAAAATGGAAGTATAGAAATTGGTCTGTAGTTATTCATGGCAGTCTTCCCCCCCTTTTTGAAGACGGGAAATTTAATTTTACTTCTTTTCAGCTCTCGTGGGAGACAGCATTTTAAAAATTAAATTTACAATGTAAGCTAGTGTATCAGATATAATATCAACAGTATCCTTGATGTAGCGCGCATAATGTTATCAAGGCCGGCACTGGTTGTTTTAAGATTATGATAGTAGAACTAACTTCACTGGATGAAACTGGGAAAAGAAAGAATATTGTGAAACTTTTCGTTGTGCAGAGGTAAAGGGTGCATTCGTTACATTTGATGTTTTCGAAAAAATGAGCTGAAGGCGTTAGCGATTTCTTTGTTTGTGCTGAGCGAAAGACCGTTGTGTTGTATTTCTGAGATAACATTCGGAGGAGCATTGTTTTCAGAAAATTTGTGAATGATACGCCACTGCTTTCCGCTGTTACTACCGGCTTCACTTTTCGTCGTTCGTAATAATTCTTTTTAGCGGTTTTCAGCAATAGCGTCAAAGTAACAGAATATTTTTTGTACCGCCTGAGACGCGGCGTTGAAAGGTTCCGCTTAGTTTTTTTTACAGGTTTTTTTTTTTACGCATGCTTTTGAGCAATCCGGGAGTTAACCAGGGGTTCTCAGGGAATGAGTAGTTTTTACGACACTTTACTGTAGATGTAGACGACGTTATGCAGTTGTTTATTATGCGGTAAATTCACTGTACGATGACTGAGCATCTTGACACGACAAGATTCGGGACCAGGGGGCGCATGACATTAACTCTCGGAATTGTGTTTGTTGAATATTGTTCTGTATGACTGATCTTTAACAGTTTTTTCACGTGAAAAGAAGGGCTATTGGAAAAGATCGTAATGCTTGCTCGAATGATAAACGCTTCAGGTGGGGTGAGGGCATTTGTTAGCGCATGATCAATAAGTGTCCCTGGTTGGTGCTCGAAGAACGGGTTTTGGGGCGTGAATTAGTGTCTCATATCCATAGCCAAGAAAACAATTAGTGTATTCATTAATATGCGCGGCCGAGTCATCTAGAAGGTTTATGTTTATATCCCCTAAGATCACGACGTTTTTTTTCGTTTGACAGAGAACAGGAGATCATCAAAGCGGAACAGAAGTTTGTGATAGGAAGCTCGGCGAACGGTAAATGCAGCCAAAACGGTTTTCTTGTTATCATTTAAAAAAAATTTGGACTATCAACTTCAATCATACAGATTCGCATCCGGTACATTAAAGAAAGGTCAAGTCTACGTTTATAGGTACACTACCTAGTACAAAAATGGCTGATCCACCATGGCTTGAATTTTTGTCGGGGGCGTTTCCGGGGGATAAGACGGGAAGCCATACAGGTTCTTATCACTTTTTTGAAGCCATGTTTCCGAGACACAAAAGACAGAAATGGGGGGTCGTTGACGAAAATAAAGTGTGAAATTCGTTGTAATGTTTACGGAGGCTACGGGCGTTAACGTGGACAGCAGAGTAGCACGTGTGGTCACTGATCGATTGGAATTCGTTCAGTCCAATGTAGGCCATATTTTGCTGTTATTTGCTTATTTGGGTGCCATATTAACGGAAAAAGGAAAGGTCAGCCTCGTTGCGAATACGGTGAACTTTTCTGTCTTCGGTTTTCCTGGCCTTAATTTGGCAATCTTCGGTCCAGAGAAACCCCCAGTTTTTTTTTTTTTCAGGTTAGAGCCTTCCCAAACAAACTTTTTTTTGGCAGGGGTGAGGGGTCATTAAAAGTAGACCGGTTTTTGGGGCAGTACCGTGAAAGTTGATTTCGTCTGTTTCAGTCGTGCCTTCCGCCCTTTGCGACGAATCAGCCTTTTTTGGGGGGCGAGAGCAAGCGAACGATTAGGTTTTGACGTTTCCCTTAGCAGTACTCGGTGCACGACATCAAGGTCAGCTTCGGAAACAGGAATTTCTATTTTTTTTTTTCCCCGATTGTTTTCACAATTGCTACTACATCTTCCCTTTCGTTTGCAGCAATAAATGCATATTTTGAGAGCCGCTTGCACTGCCAATGATTTTGAGGCACTCGATACTTGCTATATTCCACTGCAGTTGACTGAAGAGTGAAAATGACAAATGTGGTTGTAAAGCTATTCTGCACTGTTTACTGAATGACGTGGCTGTTTATTCCGGCTTTACCACATACCTCTTGTGCAATTTTCTTCGTTCAAAAAGTATCTAGAAAAGGGCACTTCCCGCTTCAGTGAACGTTGTTTTTTCAGTGCGAGAGATCGCCCTACGTCATAACATGAAGTTTTAAAGGTAACTGCTGAAGTTAGTCCGGCAATGCTCGGCTACCATAACAGTTGGAGGCTGCCCATGTATGCAGTAGAATTATTTTGCAATCTCCGCGCTCGGACAAACTGCTGCTGAAGGTCAAAATAGGAGGGGCGAATACGAAGGGAAAATTTAAACCAATTTACAGTACTCTCATCCACCATTTAGCGGCAAGCACGCGGTTTTTGAATGAAGCCAATGGCCTTTCCGCAGCTTTGTCAAAACAACGCCAAATATTTTGGGACTCAGAAAGGCCCCGCTTCAGATGACTTCCTTCTGTATATTTTTTTTTTGTTTGCTTTTACAATCCATAAAAAGTAATGTCCTAGCTCTACCGGTGGTCGACGGCAACAATGGCTCATAATACCCACGGAGGATAAGGAAGGTAAATGGGATCTAATATAAAATAACAACCCAAACCTGTACCACATACGCTCCACGGGTGACGGCAATGGTAAAATAGAACAGGACAGGACAAAATTTAAAACGTATATATTTTAAAGAGAAGAAAGAAAAGGGGGGTGGGGGTTTACTGCAGCGACACCACAGCCAGGAGAGCGGGCCCGGGGAGACTTCCCTGATCTCTCCTGGGGAGTTCTGGGAAAGGTTTGGTTGCAAGGGAATGGGTAATGGAAACACGGAAGCGCTTATGGGACTCAACGAGGACAAGTAGAACACTCCAACAGGTATCCTCATCCATGTGGCTTCGCGTTTTTTTGTCACCATATACAGTCCACAAAACTTGTGCTGGACCGGCGCAATTAGTCATCGCCGGCCGTATACTGGGTAAAAGAGAGAGCACGTAGGCACCGGTGGCCATAGTCACCACCGATGTCAATGATTCTCGATTTTTTATCGAGTTTTCGTTTACTTATGAGACACTACTTCGGTAAACATATGAAATTTTTGGTCGAAGGGCTATTCTAGAGGGTTACATTTACAGGGGCAGTCATAAGTAAGTGGAGCAAGGATTTGTGAATATATTGTTGTTTATTTCATATAGTTTATATCTTATAGTTCATAGTTTATTTCATAGTTTATGTCTTATTTCAAAGGGAAGGCCAAGCGACCATAATAAGGGAAGAAGGGAACAAAAGTTTTGTCTCCTGGCTTTATGACAGCCATTAGCGGTTTACAGGAAGATATTTATATTAGGGAGGACTCCTTTAAATGTACACCAGTGCGTTCAGGCAGTTTTTAGAGAAAGAAATTCATGTAAATTTGCGAGGACCTGCTCCAACTACTTTTGACGGCATTTGTACATTTGCTGTTATCACTACTGTTAAAACCTTCAATACAAAAGGCGAATCGGCTCTATTCAATAACTTGTGAGATGTCTCTGGGAAAGTTCGCCGGATTTTGGAGGTCAGCCCAATACAGACTATAGGGTTTAAAAATTACTGGCACTATTATGCAGGACTGCCGAATGACAGTGAGTGGGACTGCCCTTACTCGGCAGTCGAGCGTACTACTGCGTACTACCCTAATGTTTTACTACTATCCTGGTATATTAGTGCCTTCCGGTTCTGTAGGGTTTATTAATGTGAATACCTGATAGGCCTCATTGAAAGGCTGGCCTCCAATTACCGGGTGTGGTGGTGGTGGTGGTAATAACTTTATTCATCCAAAGCTGTTAATAAAGAGGCACCGGCTGGGAGCACCGCACTCTACAGTCCCCTAGTCGACGGCCAGAGAGAGAGAGAGAGAGAGAGAGAGAGAGAGAGAGAGAGAGATAGAGAGAAGAGAAGAGAGAGAGAGAGAGAGAGAGAGAGATAGAAGAGAGAGAGAGAGAACAAACTTTATTGAGCATTCTAGAGCCGTTTAGGCGCTTGATGGGGTGGTGCCCTCTTCTCGGGCCCCATATGTTTCCAGGAACTCCTGTCCTCTGGTGATCAGCGCGATCTGTTCTTCCAGGGCAGGGCTCGACAACAAGGTCTCCCATCGCTCAGGGTTGATGTGAGGGGAGCGGGGGAGGGGGGTGTGGTGAACTTGGCCAGGAACCCGTGGGCCCTAGCGGCGAGTTCGGCCAGCTGGATTACACACTCTTGCACTTCTGGGTCTGAGCTGAGCAGTGTAGCCTCCCATTGCTCTAGAGTGGTAAGGGGCAGGGACAGAGTAGCATGGAGGGGGGAGGGGGATTTTGGAGGGGCACGCGCCCACCATGTGGTGGAGGAGAGCGAAAGGCGCGCTGCACCATGTGCACGTGTGGCAGTATCGCGTGGGGAAGTGGAGGGGGCACAGTGCGGGATTCGGGAAGGTGTTAGTCTGCAGTCGACGCCACTGCATCTCGGGCTACCTCGTTAGCAAGCTCGTTACCCGGGGACGAATGGGCCGGTGTCCATATCAGGCGTGGACAATGTGCAGGCGGAGTCGGTGCTGTCTGCAGGATGCGTGCGGTGATGGGGAATACACGACCCGTTGCAAAGTTCCGAAGAGCCGTTTGCGAGTCGGAGATTATTGCGGTGGCCGGGGAAGCTGTAAGGGCCAGGGCAACGGCAACTTCTTCACCAACTTCAGGGTGAGGCGTGGAGACCGAGCACGAAGAAACCGAGTCTTCTCGGAAGTTGACCACTACGGCGACGCAGGCTGCACGGTCGGAATATTCTGCTGCGTCGACGTACAGGGTGGTGGGGTGCGAAGCGTGGGCCTTGTGTAAGGCCTCGGCCCGGGCAAGGCGGCGTTCTTGGTGGAAGGCAGGGTTCATGTTGCGTGGGATGGGGGCCACACTGTAGAGGGATCGAAGTGGGTCACTGAAGCTGACCTTATCCCCGTGCTGCGTAGCAAACGAGATGCCCAGATTCGTTAGGATGGACCGACCCGTCGGAGTAGAGGCCAGACGGTGGAGTTGGCTGACACGCTAGGCTTCTACCAGCTCTTCGAAAGTGTTGTATATCCCGGTGTTAAGAAGCTTTTCAGTAGAGGTGTGATGGGGGAGACCCATGGCCAGCTTGACTTCCTTGCGGATGATGCATTGGAGACGTCCAATTTCGGTCTGGGCAAACTTCAGAAAGGAGGTGGCATATGTGATGCGACTGGTAATGAATGCTTGCACCAACCGAAGGAAGTTAGCTTCTATTAGGCCATGGTTGTGGTTGGCTATGCGGGCGATAAGTCTGCCAATCTGGTCGGCGGTGTTTTCGAGCGTACGGATAATTTCGGTGTTAGCCTCATTATTTTGAATTCGAAGTCCGAGAATGCGATTGGAGAGCACGTGCGGAATTAGGTTGTCTTGTAGCGTGACCTGAATATCAGGGGCACAAGCATCACGATGGCGACGCTTTCTCGAGTGGTAGAAGAAGAGCTCAGACTTCTGCGGTGAGCAGCTGAGCCCCCGTTCATGGGCGTAAGTGGCGATGATGTCGGCAGCTTTCTGAAGGCGCTCCTGAATGTCACCATCGCTGCCCCCAGCTGTCCATACGGTGATGCCATCCGCGGAGATGCTGTGGTGCAGGCCCGGGATGCATTCCAAGAGGGGAGGGAGCTGGAGCAAAGCCACATTGAATAGAAAAGGGGAAATGACTGACCCATGAGGTATGCCTTTACTGCCCAAGGGCATGGGGTATGTTTCAAGGCCTTGTACCGAGAGGGATGCTGTGCGACCAGTGAGAAAGTTGGCGATGTACTGGTAGGTGCGGGGTCCCACGTCCAGTCTGTTAAGCCCGGTCAGTATACTTTGATGAGTGACATTATCAAAAGCCTTCGTCAAATTGATGCCCATGATGACTTTACTGTCTTGCCGGGAGATAAGGGAGTTATCCAAAATTTGATTCTGAAGCTGCAGCATAACGCCCTGGGCAGACAGTTTAGGACGAAAGCCCAGCATGGTATGAGGGAACAGACCCTGATCATCCATATAGGCTTGCAGACGGGCCAGGACGACATGTTCAAGTAACTTGCCAAGACAAGATGTTAGGGAAATGGGCCTGAGATTGGTTATAGCCTATTCCTTGCCTGGTTTGGGCATAAGCGAGATCTTCGCTATTTTCCAGGAGGCGGGAAGAAGGCCTGACGTCCACACTGTGGTCATATAGTCGGTGAGAGCCTGTTCTGCGGCTCCAATGAGGTTCCGAAGAAGCTTGTTGGTGATGCCGTCAGGACCCGGGGCTAATCAAACGTTGACAAGAGTAAGGGCAGCCCTTACTTCGGCAACCGTGATGGAGCGATCTAAGGTCTCGTTGGGGCCACCGGTGTAATCCGGGGGAGGAACGGAGGGCGCGGACAGAATATAGAGCTTCTGTAGCTGTCGAAGAAGCTCGTGCTCAGAACCGGACGACTTGTGGAGGAGGGTGACCATCCCATTCTTGGTGTGCTCTCTTTTCTTCTCCGGATTTAGCAGGCCGCGGAGAATATTCCAGGTCTGCGGAACATTCATGTTGCCCTCCATGCGGTCACAAAGGGCATTCCAATGCTGGTTGGTCAAGTCTGTTGCATGCCTGCTAATGTCCTGGTTGAGCTTAGCCAGGCGGCGACGGAGAGGGCGGTTGTGCTTCTGCCTCTGGAGTCGGCGCACAAGGCCCTCCTTGGCTTCGATCCGAATGAGTACATAACCGAACTGAACCAAAAATGGCAGAAACGAACCAAACCATGTCAGCCGTATATAAAATACGAATTATGATTACCAAATTACTATACATTAGCGATTGATAGCAGTAATTAGTAAGGTGGAATTAAAGTGGAATAATGTAGATTAGGGTGTATAAGATGGAATAATATAAATTAGGATGAAATAATTATTGGTGATTGATAGTTATGATTCGTAGGGTGGGAATAGTGTGGATTAAGATGGATTAATCTTGGTGAAGATGTGATAATACAAATTAATTTTTATTTATTCAGTTAATATATTCCGGGCCAGTAATATATAGCTCTAGCAGGAGGAGCTACATGTGATACGTATAAAGAAGGAGAATCCAGAACAAAAAAAATCAAGAGAAAAGGAACATCACAGAAATGTTCAACAATCGAAGTTTTTTTAAAACGTGAGACTGAAGTTGTTTTATTAAATCAATGGATTCATAAATATTTCAGGGAAAAAATTCGAATTAAAACGTTTGGGGTAAAACTGGATTAATATTTCAGCGGAAAAAAATTTCCCTTTAAAAAAAGTTCGGGGGAAAACAGTAAAAGGGGGGTCTAGCGAAAAATTGCATAAAACAAAGGGGAATTAAAATTGGAACTTAAAATACGAAATATTACAGTTTGGAAAAATTAAAAGGGAAATGGATTATGGAAGCGTTAGATGGATAAAGTAGAATACGGTTCAGTAAAAGGTATTAGGACGGATTAGTGGGGATTGGAATGAATTGAAGACGGTAAAATAGCGTGGTTGCTGCGCCGACGTGTAAACGTGCATGTGAAACAGCACCCGTCACTACTGTACGCCAGCACCAGACATTCCTGATGGCGCTTGAGGAATGCTGAAGTGATTTGTAAACGTGGCGAGATTACTTGTGCATATAAGCCCTTTGTAGAAAAAAATGACGAAATAGAAGAAGGGGAAAAAGAAGGAGCAGCTGGGAACGGTGGCCTCCGGTCTCTGGCTTCTCTTCGTCTGTCCCTGTCTTTACACCCACACGCCGTGTTTGGACAGCTCTGGATGCGTTAACGTAAATTTATTTAGTGTAAAAACTAATTGTGAAGTGCTGTTTTCCTTTCTTCCTCCTCTTTTCTGATTTCCCATGACAATCGCCACGACGCGAACTTGCCTTTCGACGCGGTTGGACGATGTACAAAATTTTAGAGTTCATGGCTGCGCGCTTGCGTTTGTGTCAACGATATTTTTTTTAGATGCGACGCTGAGAGGAGCATCTCTTGCCGGCGGCCCTGGCCTGCGTCCGTCGTCGTCGTCGTCCGCGTCCGCGTCCGCACAGCTGCGTCTCTCCTCCGCTCACCCGCTCTCCTCTCGCCGTGATAGCGCTCCTCTCCCCCAACATCTGTGGCGCGCGCAGTGCGGCGCGCTCTCTCACTCCGCCGGTGGGCGGCGCTGCGCGCGGCGCAAGCGCGCTGTGCGCATGTGCAGCACCCTCTCTCTCCGCGGTCTCCTCTCCTTAGGGCGCGCTGCGCATTCAGCGGAGTGCCGCGCTCCGGCCGGTCTCTCAGTCGACGGTCGTCCGCGCTACGTTGCTCTCTCTCTCTCTCTCTCTCCTCTCTCTCTCTCTCTCTCTCTCTCTCTCTCTCTCTCTCTCTCTCTCTCTCTCTTTTCTCTCTCTCTCTTCCATTACCCGACGATTGCTCACGCAATTCCAGTAATCGACCCAACACACGGAACCCCCTTCAGCGTCGCATCACACCAGGGTTCCCGCGAGGGGAGGTGGGCGTAATTTTTTTTTCTTCAGAAAAAACTTGAGTAGCACTCTCTTTTAACTTTTCTTGGTGCTTTTACTATCGTTGGCCTTACGCCACGAAACACTTAATAATTATCATCTTCATCATAAAAAAGTGCTGGCGATTACGATACTCCCTAATGCGATATTTGGGCGCAGCTGTTTAGCTGTTTTGACTGTGTAAAATATGTTGAGGCAAAGAATTTCAGACGGACAAATTTGTATGGTTACAGAAAACTTGTATTTGCAGCGGCTGACGAAGCACATGCACCGGTTGCCTCGCTCATTGTTCAGATCTCACTCGGGGTTCTGGCGTCGGCGGTGCGGAGCCTCCGCTGTGGCATCTCGCTTAGCTGCAGCGGCTGGCGAAGCACACGACCGGATCTATCACTCGCAGTTCAGCACTCACTGCTAATGGCTGCAGTGCGCTGAGGCAGCACTCACTCGTGGGTTCTCTCTACGGCAGCTATGGTGAGTCGCTGCGGCGGCGGCGCGAAGTGCGTCTCAGGAAGGGACAGATAATTGCGCCTTAGGGAGTGAACGCGCATCATCGTAACGCGCACGCCCCCCTCTCGTTTTCGCCAAGCGTTGCGCAGTCGCGCACTTCGTGCGGACGCAGCAAGGAGGTTGTGACACAGCATACTGTGACTGTCCCCTTCACACCCCCACACCGGCACACTTTCGAAGGGCCGTCTCGCGCCGCCACGACGAACCACCCTCCCCACCCAATTTCTCGACAGTCTCCTCCTCTGCTTTCTTTGACTCTTCGGACTTGTCATCGTTTGCTCGATGACACCGACGGTGACGCCCCTCAGCCCACGAACGGGAGCCAAAGGGCTGCGCCCTAAAACTTGAGTACGCACGGCAACAGACATACCTGTGAGACAAGTCATTGTGGTTTATTTTTGCGGAGTTCTGTTTAGGTCACCAAGGAAGAAAGTATTTACGCTTGCGAGGGCTATGAGGCATGGCGGCAAAAGATCATGGTATCTCCGCGACATTTGGAGCAAAGCAAGCACAAATGCTCCCAATTGTTCCTCGAAGAAAGCCGTTTGTGGTGTTCTATATTGAGAATGAAGCGTGAATGTGCTCTCGGGCGAACTACTCCGCTGGTGTATTAGCGCCGCTTTCTTCTCAGGGTTTATTTTTCTCTGCCCACTGTCACAAAGCCACGACAATGCATTGGGATCAGCCATTTATTCACAATTTCGTGCCTTTTACATTGGCCGCCAGAACAGAACGAACGTTTCGTGGCTGCTATTGCACAGGTTTCCATGGTGCATTCGACACGGAACGCCACCCAAGGACGCGACTCTACCCTGGTGGCCTCTTGTACTGATGCCCGGTTTGCGCAGCCAATGGTCTGGTTCACCGGGCAAACCATATTCCTAGGACATTGTTGCAATTGGGGCACGTGTGGACGGTATCATTCCACCGGTCAACAAATAGAGGAATCAAGGCGTAACAGCAGATCGGGGTTCTGCGTAGAAGACACAATAGGATCCTCCCGTTAGAAAGCAAACATATATTGCGACTATGACAGTTATCTAGCTAATCTACACCATTATTTCCGACAATAAATGCGAGACAGTGGATCGCATAGTTTAATAGGGGAATGTAGGGCTTACTAAAGCTTAAAAATATAACCTAAACATTTTAAAGGGTCTCATAGAATTATGGTATGAACTACATTGTTAAGGTCGGAGTTCAGGTTAAGCGTGCTTTTTCAGGTATTGCGGAAATTCATAAAAAGGCGGTGAAATTAATATTAGTGGTTGCAGCATCTAACCAGCTACGAAATATTCTAGAATCGAAGTGGCACGTGCGCCAGTCTGATTCTTACACTGAACATGCAAACATTATACTTGTTATGTCTCCGCATTCGTCTTCGTGTTTAAGTGGCCCTTTTTCAATCATGAACATATACCAACAAACCCGACTGGCAGTTCTAAATTTGAAGGAGTCTCATTGAGATATGGTTAATTTTATAAATGTTACGATCCCAGTACATGTTAAGCGGGTCGCTTGGGGTATTGTGGAAACACCTGAAAAGGCGGGAAACTATACTATTTATGGTTGCAGCATCTTGTTAAGTACGAAATATTCTGAGAGTCAGCGCAGCCCGTGTGGCCGTCTGATTTCCACGCTGAACATGCATTCTGGCACAGCTGGTGGGCTCCTGAGCCGCCGACCTGCTTACTTCGGGGCTCATTAAAAGGACCTCTTCGCTCACAGTTTGGTTTATATCCGGTTTTTTCCATGCAAACATTTTGACACACACAGATATTGGCTGATAACGCAGATTCTGGAGGCACGCGTTGACTAGAAAAATGGATGTGTAGACTATGAGTTTATTTCACTAGGGGAAAAAATGTCTCGGTACAGGCATTATATTTTCCCACGCCGGAACGCTTTCGAGACTCACCCGGCCTTATGTTTTTCCCCGTTGTGCCCCCAGTCCCACATCGTTCATTATAGCCAATTCTCCCGCACATTTAAGGGGAGTCGAATTGAACTGCTCTCCAAAAGCGAGCATACTGCGGCCATTACAGCCGTCGTGGCCGATATCTAATCTACCGCGCGTCGGGTCTGCTTTGCCATTGGCGACGAGAGCTAGAAACGAGTTACCGTAGTACTCACACACAACACAAAAGTGCCATCATGAGGTAGGTGCATTGGCCAGCCTCTTCCGCGTGGTCGTCATGACGACGCAGTTGCAGAATCTGCAATGCAGCATCTGGGATCGGGGGCCTGTCGGAGCTTGCACAAGCGGTACCTGTGGTAGCGGCAGGACTTGCGGGTGTATCTGCGCCATCTTTGACCCTATGTCGGCTGGACAAAGCGTGTTCCTGTAGTCCACCGGTGCCCGCAGTCGCTACGTGAGCTCGAGGAAGTGGGAACCTGTAGTCTCAATTCGGCTTGGCCCGTGGGGGTGCGTTCACAAGATGGCGATGGCAATGGTGATTACTTCAGTTGGGCTTCCCGGGGTGATGGTGGAAGTAGCGAAGACGAAAGCGGCCTGTATTGGCTCAGGGTGATTGGTGAATGCTGTATTATCCGGGGACCCCAATGATGCATTCCATAACGTCAATAGTACAGTCCCTTTTCTGATGGAGGCGAAAAGCAAAAACGCCCGTGTGTACGAGATTTCGGCTTACGCTAAAGATCCCCAGCTGGTCGAAATTAATCCGGAGCCCTCCACTACGGCGCGCCTCATTGCCTTCGTTGCGTCGGAGCGTTAAACCCTACAACCAACCAACCAATAGTACTGCACCGGATTTTCTTGCACGGTGCAAAAGATTAATGAAAAAAAAATGTACAAGAAATAAATAGGTGCAATTATCAATTGAAAGGTTTATTCCATAAAGCTGCTTACTCCCCTTAAAAATGGAAGAAAAATATGTAGCATAGCGAGTAATCGAAGGCAGGCAGTTATAATATAGGCTGAACCTCAAAGCCACAAGTTTACAACAAGAGGTTCTGGTCAAAAGATGTCGGAGGAGGTCGGGCTTTGCTGCAACGACGGAAACGTCACCGCACTACACCAAACTTCTAGCACGCGCGCACAGGATTGCGGCACGCTAAATTGCAAAATTGCCAACATCGTGCAGCAAAAAGAAAATATTCGGCATACTTGAGGCAAAACATCAACGCGTGCTGGTGCAAGGTACATTTCTTTTATTAAGTGCAGATCACTTTAGGGGCCCGCCTTGTCGTTGTAGCTCACTGTAACGCTCGATGTCAAACGACTGCCGGAATCTGGCGGTGCCGCGAGATAACGGAGCCAGGGAGAGCCCGGCGTTCCCTCGTTACTCGTCCTGCAGAGCATAGAGTTTCTCAATTAGTGAGAAACTCTATGCTGCAGAGGATTCGAAAGCCAAGCGGTTTAAATAGTCATAACCGTTCGAAACTCGTGAAACGCTGGCGCTTGTTTTCTCCCCGTTGTTTAACAACAAAAAAAAAACTGCAGGTACATTTGACGCAAAATATATGTTTTAACCGGCAGCACCCGTGTTCATTTTGTTCGGAATGCTCGTTGGGTTGGTTTTTGCGATAGTAAGCGAAAAAATTGTGCCCATCTCCCCGCGAGGGGGACTCGAGTAAATGTGTCGCATATGGGGTGGGTGTATTGCGTTAACGTTTAGTGTTTGGGGAGTTGGTGGTAGTGAATGCGTTGTATCACCAGCTTCTTGACGTAGTTTGAATGAGTCAAGGATATAAGGCGCGTTCGTAGCCTCCCATTCGGTGTCGGCTTTGTGGCGCAGTGGGTAGAGCACCATGTACATTGCGTTCCGCCCGCAGGGTCGAGGGATCGAAGATAGTACTTTTTTTTTATATAGTGTAGGGGGAGGGATGCGGACTACGACTACGGACGTCAACGCGGGTGACATCGTGAGTTACTGAAATGCTCTGCATTTAAAAAAGTAGCAGTGCACCGCCGGCACTTGCAGGAGGAAAAGCAAGCACAAAAAGAACAGAACTCCCGCTGTCGCTATTTCAGGCAGGGGGCGCTCGAGCACTACGGGGCGGGAAATTTGAATTGGTTAGGGCGGTAGCAGTGAGTAAATAATGGTGCTACAGCCCATTATGGTGAATAATGTTCCCTGCACTTCCGTCAGCTTTCACGTTGAGTGTAACAGCTTTATTTTTTTAATATATATGGGCTTGATGTTCGCGATAGCAAATATAAACTTCGAATTAAAACAATATTTTGCCCCTAAATGCGAAGAGGCGGCGTGGCGGCATTCCAGGTCCGACAGTAACGAAAGGTTCTAATAGGTGGCGCGAAACAGTGAACGTCAGAATATTGAACTGACTTGACTTGAGTAAACCTGGGAGACCGAGACGGGAGGGGAAAGGAAGAAAGCAATTTACGCGGCAGCTGCGGCAGAAGACTATCGTCCTTCGACGCCCTTTGCAGCGACGTGAGCAGATATTCGGCCTTTTTTTTTATTTTTTTTCGTGCCCATACAACGCGTCGTCGCCAATGGGAGTTGAGGAGCCGCGACAAAACGCCGGATAGCTGACAGCCCAGCCGACGCGAGCTTTTTTTTCTTGGTCGGCCATTTTGCGCGTTCGCCTTAAAAATTGTTTCAGCTCGGGTTCAGCTTCGAATAAACTAACAGTTAGCTCCCCCTTTTCGCTTCAACTTCTCTTCCGATTCAATTAACCCCCTGATTTTGCCCGACTTCTCAATAATGACGCCTTCTTTTATTGTGTTTTCATCGTGAAATTATGACGTAGTTACTTCGCAAAGAGTGTTTTTAGAAATAGAAAACCAACGTTTTTTTTTTTTTTTTTTTTGACCAAGCGTCGGTGGTCGAGCCGTCACGCGCTGAGATTGGTCGGCCTTGTTCTTCGGAGAATTTTTATTTTAGAGGGCTGGGGCTTGTGGCGTCTCCTGTCGTCGTCGTAATTGTCGTCTCATGTAGTCGTCTCATGTGTCGTCTCATGAAGTGGGGACTACTGTGCCATCGTTGTCCGTGTAGGGGCTGTAACGAAACGTACCACAGTAGTCAGCGGAGGCCACGTCGTTACACGAGTTGTGACGAAACGTAGCTCCGCATTCGTAGTTCGATTTCGCCTGCTGAGCTGGTGGCTGGCTTCCCCGAATGTGGCCACGGTCAGAACGCTGACATGGAGGCGATGCCGGTGGTTATTATCGCGGTGGTGCTCGTTTAGGTGGTGGCGGTGGTGGTTAGACTGTAGACGATGATGCCGTGCATTCGCTAGGGATTAACGGAGATAAAGAATGTTATCCGAAGAGAGAAAGAAAAGGGGAGAGAGAGAACAGATAGAAAAACTGAGTTTCTCCGGTGTTTAAAAACGTTTAAATGCCCCTCTGCTGCGGATTGGGAATGTAGGGAAAAAATGCTGTAGAAGGAAGCGGTCGGGATAAAAACATGAACTGCGGTGGACTTGGCGTACGATGGCGTACTATTTTTTTTTCCTTAGCTTGCGTCACAGAATTCACAGTTCGAACTGAGGCGAATGCCACCCAAATAAAAGAAACTTTTCAGAGCTTGGTGATGCTTGGAGTGGCAAGTCTTCGGAAAGTTATTCCAAAATCCGCCACTCCCACCGCAATTCGCTGCCCCCTAATATGACTACGAAAGGAAACAAAGAGGAGGAAGAAAGGGAAGGAAATCTACTTATTTAAACCGGTTTAACAAAAATGCAACTTTGTTTTGTTTGAAAGAACTGCTTCAGATAACTCAACCCCAATCGAGTCTTGACAGACCTTTTTTAACCAGAATAGAGGTATAAGATATTTAAAAAATAATTTCGCTGTTATTCGTCGTCAGCCTTCTTGAAATCGAGGAAAATCCCAAAGAAAGAACGTGGAAACATAAGCATGAGCTGTGAATCCGAAATCATTACTTTAATTGAACGCCGCAGAGTTCTTCTTCCAGTGGGTATGTCGACGTCGGAGCGCGCGCGAATCGATCAATGGGCCAGTAGCTTCTGACGGCTGCTGTCATCATCATTGGCCAGTCCCACTGAGTGGGTACAGATGATCGTGGTTTGTTACGTTGACGTAGCATCCAAGTGGGCGTTCATGAATGGGTCGTGAGACTGTAATTGAATATATTGCAATTGTGGCTAGTAATGTGCTCCCACCCAAATCAGAATTGGTGTGTTGGCCGTGAGCTTCTGACAACAGCTATCATCGTCAGAGTCCAATCCACCTGAGTGGGTGTGCTGTTGGCAGTATATTCAGCCTTAATTAACGTTAACGACGAGTGAGGGAACGACAAACGGATTGTTCATCACATAGAGTTTCTAGAAACTCTATGGTTCATCAAGCTTCGGGTACAGGTTGATGAAGTTCGACCACAGAGCTTAACGTTAGACATAACATCTGATCATCATATACGCGATGGGGACATCAGCCCGTCCCATACAATTGTCCGAAGCTAATGATGGGGTGAGAATTGTAGGTGGCAATGGTGACATCTCAACCAAGAGGATTGTTGCCACCATTGTAGTTACGCCGGCGACGAGGATGACGCCAACGTCGGGTATGCGCAAAACTCAAACAAAAAATTCCTGACATTGTTCTTACTAGGCTTTTTTGTGTAGTAAGGAAGCTGCCTTTATCACAACGCCTATTGATTGATTGAATAACCTTTATTCAAGACCGCAAGTGCGATGTTAGGGTGCTCGGTGGTGACAGGCGTCCTCAGTCCAGGATGCCTTGAGGGTGACCTGATCGCGCTGCCCTATCTACCAACCTGCGCTGGGTAGAGGGGTCGTAGCTGGCCAGAAACTCAACCCACTGCTGTGTGGTAATATTGAGGAGCGGTGGTTGGGTAGGGGTGTTGGAGCATTCTACGGTAACGTAATAGAGAGTTCCGCATATTTGGACAAAACTGACATGGGGCTGGATATTTGGTAGTGAAGTTGACATGGTAGAGTGTATTGTGGAGAAATGTATTTGTCTCTAGCTTGCATAGTGTAACAGCGTCGGTCCTGGAGAGAGTATGGTGAGGAGGCGGATACCTCCATCCCTGTAGCCTATATTGGGTGAGGATATCGTATGTGAGGAAATGATTGGATGGGGTTGAGGGTGAGGCGAAGGGTAGGAGGCCACTAGGGTAGTCGGCAACGGCCAGGAGTACATGTTAGCGGGACGCGGCATGATCTGCTTCATAGCCTTCTAATCCCATGTGGCCTGCAGTCCACAAAATATGTGCGTGGGCCAAATGGATATCCTGGGGTAAGATTTGTACCGCTTGATGAGAGATACGGTCGGTGAGGTAGTTAGCGGCAGGCTTATTGGGAATCTGTGAGGATCGTGATGTAATGTATTCCGCTATGGTGGCTTGTGTGGTGCGAATCGTAACGGCGGTGATTTATTGTCCCTGGTGATTTATGACGCTGGCAAAAAAAGCTTGGGGTTGTCGTATGGCGTGGCGTCTACGTACCGAGTGGTGGTATGTTGAGCATATGCAGTCGAATGGTGGTGAGCTCTGACTTCATGGCGGGGCGTGTGGTGGTCTGGATGTATATTACGTGGTATGGGAGCAATGCGCAATTACTGGCGGATTTGGGGAGGGATTCGTTCATTTTGGTCATTTCTGGCTTGAGATGAATAGTCCGAGTGTGGTAGAGCATTCCGACCAGTGGGTGTGAGGGTGAGCCGACGTCAGTTTTGTGGCTTTGTGGGCTTCGACAAGTTCTTGCCATGTACTGTAAATACCCAATTGCAGTAATTTCTTCGTCGCTGCAGTAGAAGGAAGGTCGAATGCTGTCTCCTGGGTTTGGCGGATTATAGTGTCAAATTTCTTGATTTCTGCAGTCTTGAAAAGTAGGTATGGTGTGCCGTGCGTGATGCGACTTGTTAGAAGTGCGTGGATGGGTCTCGTTGTGTCCTGTTCATTAAGGCCTTGTCGTCTTCGTGCTACTTGATGTAGAAGGTGTGTTAGCAGGGTTAGTGTACGCTGTAATGGCAAGATTGTTTGTGACCCGGAACCGTCTTGTGGTATATTGAGACCTAATATACGAAGTGCCGAGTAAGTGACACTCGGCGTTACCATTTTGTGAAACCCTCCGAGCGCCTCTATAGGATGCGCGTCACGGGGCGTTTTCCTTTTAGCATTCACTGTCCACTCGGCTTCACGGACGCGATCAACATCCTATTTGACAGTTAACCGCCGCTTGTTCTTTTGCCGTTTCTTTCCCTTTCTAGTACAGGTTCTCTACTATTCGTTCTTTTAGCAATGGTTTAATTATCGGAAGCCTAATTGTGGACTGCAGCGCGATTCCGGAGCGGACCGTTCATGTTCTCTTCTTCCACTCCCGGTATGTCAAAGCGGCCATTGGCCTCTCTGGCAAAGATGTGAGAGCGCGTGAGAGCACGGGGTATGGAGCGTGTATTCCGAGGCTGAGTGGAATAAAGGAGTTCCATTCCTGCTGCTTAACTAGCCGGCCCTCTCTCTCGTGGGCTCCGAACATGGTGTCATAAGTGTTCAGCCATGCCTAGCGATCCAAATTTTCCAGTCGTCCATGTCAGCACTTCTGTACTCCAAGCAACGGCCCAATTTGTCGTCACGAATGAGGGAGAATGGCCTAAAGGGGTCGCCACATTCAAAGGGTGGGTCTTCGCGTCTGTTCTCGACTGTGCTGGTGACTAACGATAGCTTCGAACTTTACTCTCCGTCGTGGGATCGCAGACATGCAGTACCTATTGCTTCGCCAGCAATATCACCACCAGAGTCGCAACCCTTAGGCGCAGCCAACTAGGCCTCGACCTGTTATTTTGTTCATACCGTCAACGCGATCTACGAGAGTAGACGCTTCCACCGCCGAACGCAGCAGCCTGGTGAATAAGTCGGTGCTTTCTACGCGGAGATTCAGAACCTGGTCAAGATGGTGTAGCTACAGCAACTCAGAGGTGGATAGCCGCTTGGTTCGAGATAGAGTTTGGATGGGCCTGTTAGACGAACAACCTTCAGACCAGCTTCGTCGCAGCAGGAAGCTGACTCCAGAAAGGCGCCCAATCAGGCTCGCTTGCACGAGGACGCCCAGAAGGACAACGTGCGACTCGAGGTCGACGCAGCAAGAAGGCCACGCATCTCTGCTCAATACATCCTCAATCGCGCAGCACGAAGAACGCCGGTTTCTGAGAGCTGTGAATACTGTGTAGCCAGCCTCACCCTCGAGTGAGTAGGATGATTGTGAGTGATAGTGAGTGAGTGAGTGAGTGAGTGAGTGAGTGAGTGAGTGAGGTGAGTGAGTGAGTGAGTGAGTGAGTGAGTGAGTGAGTGAGTGAGTGAGTGGTGAGTGAGTGAGTGAGTGAGTGAGTGAGTGAGTGAAGTGAGTGTGAGTGAGTGAGTGAGTGAGTGAGTTGAGTGAGGGGTGAGTGAGTGAGTGAGTGGACTTTATTTGCCCAATTTAGCGGTGGGTTGCAGTTCCCCGCGTTACTTAGGCGAGATGTGCCCGGCGCGGAGGGCGACATGCAACTACTGCAACAGTCAGGGTCACATCGCTGATGTCTGCCCAGCAAAGAAAGGATAAGCGAAACTAGCCTCTGACTAGTACGTGCGCGGTCTCTTTTTCGCGGAGGGGTCTGACTATCAACCTCTTCTCGCCCTTCTCGGAAATAAAGACCTCGATCAGCTGCTACCAGGGATTGAGCACATGCGCATCAAGTTCATGCGTTATCAATTTCAAGTAGGGTATGTGCCGGGGAAGCTGCTGGAAACTGCAGACACACTGTCCAGAGCTCCCTTCGATACCGCTCCTCCAAAATTGGTCAATGCTGTTGAACCCCTTCCTGGGGATCTGTACAAAGGCCCGCCCCTCAGCACCAGTAGCAAGCCACATTATAGAGATTCGACAAGCTCAACTCCACAATGAGGAATGTCTTGCAGTCGTTGGCTTCATAGAAAATTGCTAGCCAGATAAAAGCAAGGTTCCAGTGCACCTTATGTCATTTTCGAAGGAAAGGGCAAGATTGAGAACTTTCAATTGAACTATACTTTTGTACCGCCGCCTAGTAATCCCTGGGGCGTTGCGAGTCAACTGGTTGGCCCTCATTTATGATGACCATCCAGGACTTCGTCGCTGCAAGGAACGAACAAGAGAAAGTGTCTCGTGGCCAGGTGTGAACATGTATGCCGAACATACTACGATTACAAGCGGCAAACTCTGCGAAATCAACAGAATGGTGAACCCTGAACCGCTCATGCCGACAGCACCACCAGATCGTCTGTGGCGACTTCTTGCGATCGACTTATTTCACTGCAAGAGCCGCGAACATCTTGTCGTCTAAGAAAACTACTCGGATTTTCCTGAAGTAGCGTCCCTCACTTCTACAACCAGCATGGCAGTAATAAACGCGGTCATCAGTTGCTTCGCGCGCAACGGGAGCCTGATGTCGTTTGCCACGTTTGCTTGAACTTAGTTTTTGCCATAAAACCACCTGCCCCGTGGTATCCGAAAAGAAATGGGGTGGGGGGAAGCATGGTACGGACGGCAAAGAACCTTCTGGAGAAAAGTGGTGACCCATACTTACCGTGATGTCTTACCGTGATACACCGGGACCGTACCAATTTTCCCCAGCCCAGCTTCTGATGGGAAGCAAACTTCAGACCCGACTTCCGAGTCTTCCAGCACGCGGGAGCCGTCATACTCTAAGTCATCGGAAGTTCAAGGATAGGGAGGATGAGGGCCAACGACCCAAGGCGCCCAACTCAAGGCACCGCGCTACTCTGTTGCCACCTTCACCAGCAGGTGACCATGTTTGGGAGCAGGACCGAAACTGCCCGGCGACACTCTTCAGCCCTACTCAATGGCGTCGCTCATTTGGGGTCGAAACACCAAGGGGTGTGGTTCAAATAAACCACCGCCACTTGGTACGGATTTAGCCTGACGCCGCGCAGGACTCGGCGTCACACGAGGGAAAAAAGAGGGCGGGGTGATCGCGAACTTCTGGGAAATTTTTTGTTCCGGATTCGTAGCGGTCTCTAGGCAGCTATCGCACGAGAACCGGCCGACTGGCCGGACCACCGCAGAGACTGAACTTATCGCTGTTTAGCGTGCATCTCTGTTGTAGACTAACAGGGGAGATGTAGGGGCCGTCGGCCACTCTGGCGTTAGTATGAAAGCGCGCGTGAGCGCGTGGCGTTAGCATTTGCTCCGAGGATGAGTGGAATAAAGGAGTTCTATTCGTGCGGCTGAACTACTCAGCCGTCTCTCTCGTGGGCACCGAACAGCCTCTACAACACAACTCCACTGTCCGACCTCCTGCACTGTATGCAGTGCAGACAATTTTTTCATGCAAATACGGAAGGTAACGATCACTGCTAGAACGATGGCCGATGTTCTAACTTTTAGACAAAATCACGAAATACCACACTCTATGTTCGGAACTTCCAGGGATAAGTGTGTTTACAGCGAACGTCGTAAGGCACAGAGCAAGCACTAGCGCGGAAAAGACCGACCAATATAGTGTGCGAGATAAGCCGAGCTATGCTGCAAGCAAGGCCTCCCGATGAGTCTGTAGCCTCATAGGACCCGAGCGCGAGCGACGCTAAGGCAAGAAAATTACTCATGTCCACCCCCCACTCACCTACGACGACATTGTCACACATTACAAGCTCTCTCGCCGCACCGTCCCTCCACCTCACCCAATTCTAACAAAGGCTGATGAAATCAGTCTCCGTCAACTTCAAACCCGGGCTTTCCCTCACAATACACTTTGGGATTAGATCTTTCTCACCTTTCACTCACAACAGTGCAAGTTTTGCCCCAAAAGAGGGGCACTACCACATAGAACGGGACTGATCCCACACACCCCTCCCTCCCAATGCCCACCCCTCATCTTCACAGTGGGCGGCGCAACTGTACATCTCTGAACCCGAATCCCAGCTTAACCTGACGAGACGGGCCCGGAACGGCAGCCAGAGCCAGGGACTCCTGGACTAAGGAGTCTCCTACTGGTCTGCCTCCATACACGGAGTCGGTTTGGGCGTCAATAAAATTTTATTCTCTCTCTCTCTCTCTCTCTCTCTCTCTCTCTCTCTCTCTCTCTCTCTCTCTCTCTCTCTCTCTCTCTCTCTCTCTCTCTCTCTCTCTCTCTCTCTCTCTCTCTCTCTCTCTCTCTCTCTCTCCGCCCGAAGAGGAAAACGCTGCAAAAAGACGTAACGTATATGAAGCTCACAAGATTGGAGACCCTAATAGATCCAACCAGAAATGGATGCGTAAGTCGCAAACGCGTTATCTTTCCGTTAAACCAAAAAGCTATTCATCCTTTAATATCCCGTTCAATTATCTGTGCTTGTTTTTACGGTGTTGGCAAGTGAATAATGTAAGTTCCCGTATTATTCGTATATCCTCGGGATACCTCCGCGCTGCAAATTGGAGCCGATCACCATACAAACATTGCGCCGAAGCGGGGCAACGCTTCACAGGGCAAAATTTTAACGTTCCGTTTTTCGCGGCATAATGCCACAAATATAGCGGCACAAGAACTAAAGTATTACTCTACACTTACGTCCCAAGGTAATCCATTAATATACATACGCAAACGGAGGAAATAGGCATGCGGTCGAACGCTTCTGATCCAGCACATCCATACCTGTTGCCCTGAAACTGAGCTGAATTTGTTTTAACGCATAGCGATCAAAAATATTTTGTTCGGGTGCTTATGACTTTTGCGTTCAACTTGCGACAATTCGTTACAATAGTAACGAAAACTTTGCAGGAACACTCCGTCAAAATATATTATCAGTTCCATGACGACACCACCTCTTAGTGATTGAACTTTCCGTTCACCAGCCGAGAGCCGTTCTTAGGAGCAGGAAGGGATGGTCTTATCCCTTCATATTCATAGCTGATGTTATAAAAAGCGGAGAGTTCAGGCTTTTACCACTGTCGACCACAGCCGGGCGTCGAGCGACCGCAGACCCAGCCCCAGCTTTCACATCGTTGCCGTTTTCATGAATGACAACGGACGGAGAGTCCTCTCCTGGTAGGTGGTAATGCCTGTGCTCACCAGTTTCCGGCACGGAAATCCAGAGATAAGCTCCTCAATAGTGGAGGGAGGGAGGGCTTGGTTCCGTTGACAAATTCCTTGTGGCCGTCGCGGGTGGCGTTGGCTCCGGGGCCTTCACTTTTGGCGGCTTCCTTGACGGGCTCGCTGAAGTTCCGAGAGGGTAATTGATTGAGGGCAGTCAGGATGGCTGTCTTGAGCACCCCCATCTTCGTGTGGTTCGTGTTGCTGTAGATGCTGTTGCTGGGCATGAAGAAGTCGTGGCTGGCGAAGATGCCTGCATAGAAACACCAATTTCAACACGTCGAATATCAGTAACCATGTTCTATCTAACAAAGAGTCGTATTCCTCAGTGAATTTTTCACTATTTTTGTCGTCCGGCTGTGTTTACTAAATAGGTTGGAAGTGACTTCCTTCGCTCCTTATGCCTGCGTCGGCTAAAAGTTGCAACGCCTGCTGCAATGCAAAAAGAATGCCTTCTCAGCCGAACCAATCTGTTCAGTAGTAGCTACGGTGCATAGCCATGCTTGTGTAGATTATAGCACGTACGACTGTTGTGGCGATAAGCGCTGAGTTCCGGAAGTAAACTCAAGTAAACTCTACCATTATTTTCGACGTTTTCCCCTCATGGGAAACAATCTCCCTGTGCCTCAGCCATAGCCCCGAGTAACAGCCCAGTTCGTTTGCAGGTGTAGATTCAGAAGCCAACGAAGCTGCTTTCCCCCTCTTCGCACTGTTATAGTACAAGAAATGTGGCAAGGATACCTATGAAAAGCATGAAGGCGGCGCCGAGAAGTAAACCCACGATGGCTCCGACGAACGGCCGGAAGAGGGTCGAACGCGGAGACCACGTGCGTACAGCCAAGGGATTCGGTGGCATTTGGTCCGCCTGAGGTGACGAAGCTTCTTGATGAGAACGGACCCCGCACGCCGCGTCGTCGCCAGCCACCAGTTTCTTCTTCCTCGCTGGCTATTATGATGTCTCCAAGCCACGTGCAGCACACCATTAGGAAATCGGTCTGGAGTGCTTTCCACTACTCCTTCATTTCGAGAGAGAAAAAAATTGTTTCTTTTCGTCCACAATGGTCGGAAAAGTGCCAGCGGTAGCTGCAGGACATTGGCACGACTTGGATTGAATGAAGTAAGTTGTTGCGCCTAGGAACATGCTGGTGCCTATTCACGGGATGCTTGAGCGAGCACATTAGCACAACATAAACTGATGAAAAATGGCTCCTTTAGCAAAGCGGAGTAGGAAATTCGAAAGATACCCATGCGGACCCGGCAGAAGCTAAGGAATGTTGCTGAGTGTCCCCGTGTCGGCAAAGACGATTGCGAGAATCATAATTGTGTACACGCCGTTTTTGGCACATCTGCTGAGTCGACGAAAGCGACGATGAAAATGGCGATGGGGAAGATTGGTGACGTTAGGATGTCTACATCTCTCATTTTGATTTTCAGTATGTATACCTGCGTAACAATGGACGGCGGCGGCAATCACGGTGACTGTTTTGGCTACAGTCTGTCCACACGACGACCAAAACGACAGTGCTCTTTATGATGGCTAACAGTTGGCTTTTAAGTGCGAATGCACTTCTTAAATGCCTGAACGTCCGCGCCGTCCTTTGTCCGCCGCCGTACGCATAGCAACACGAACCCCGTCGAGTGGGGTAAGCGCTTTACGGAGGAGATGGGCGCGCGCTCCTGGCCGCTGACATGGCACATACCCACGTGGGGGTTGGCCAGGAATCTCCTCGTCTTCCTTGGCAACGGGGGGAGATGGGCGCGCGCTGCCTGGCCGCTGACATGGCACATACCCACGTGGATTGCCAAATCGGGCGTGAGAAGGGCTAATGCACCCGTTAAAGGAGTACTGACACGAAATTTCAAAGCTGAATCCGCTCTAGCAATGTAGTACCGACACACAAATGTGTCTGTGCATGGCACATACCCACGTGGGGATTGGCCAGGAATCGGTGTGAGAGGGCTAAGCACCCGCTTAAAGGAGTACTGCACGATTTCAAGCTGAGATACGCTCTAGCATCAAGTACAACGACAACACAAATAGGTTCTGAATAAATGCATCTTTCTTGCTTGCTCTTGAGTGTGTATGTGTGTGTGATCTCTCTTTCGCGAACATTACGAACCGCGCATCAACTCCTGCATTCGCACTTTACATTCTTCCCCTCGGGTAAATGCGGGGAATTTTTTTTAGTGGACCTTCCACGTCAAAATTGGCGGCGACGTCAATGGCCATGTCTCTTTGTGTCATATGACCGGCCGACAACAGCTAACACGAACACCCGTCAGAGTGGGGAAAGACGCTTTATTGTAAAAAGCTGCGCCTACAATTTGACACCAAAACACTTCCTCAGTTCACCAAAGTGTGATTGGACTAAAATTTGGTATTTCGGGGCACCATACCCCTGCGGGTACTCGTTAACGTCGTTATATCTCAATAAAAACGCCTGTCCTAGCATTGTGTCCCTGACAGTTACCTTTAAAAAAGAAATTGTTATATCATTTTCTAACTTTTGTGTTTTTCAACATCCCGCTTCACGTTCAAAAATTCCGTTCCATCTCTCCATGGGCGCACGAGGAGCCAAACCCTGCTCTGCACTTGAACATAGCAGCACAAGGCTACACGGACACTTCATTTCGAAGATGACAGCATAAATGTTGTATCTCAAGCCCACCGAGTCACCATACGTGGCAGAGAGATCTAGACGCCACCTCGTACCCATGGAAAAAGCGAGCCTTTATTACTGTTACACCACACACGCCGATGACGGCTTATATCCTCATATTAATGTAAAATATATTTTTTGCATCAAATACGCTGCAGCTCAGACGACCTTAATAGTCTCCCTAGCTGTATTTCTGAGTTTCCTTAAACACCACCCCGTAGTCTACGACCAGGACGTTGTTCTTAGCCGCCGGCAAGCAAGTCCTCATCGCCAACTACAGGGGCAGGAGAGGCCTCCTGGGGCATTAACTTCGCCTCCAAATCCATGGCTTTAGCAGATCTGTGACACCACAAGAGACGGCGTTCCAGGCGATCGGTGGTCGCGATCCAAACGTCGTTGTCAACGGGCAGGTGATACTGGCTGTGTCGGCCCTCTCCAGCGTAGAAAGCAGACACAATCGTAGGGTGGTCAAGGATGGTGTTGATTCCGGTGGTTTCCCCTTTGGCGCCACCCTTGGCGCGCTTAGAGTCACCGAAAGTGCGCGTGCCGGAAGGAGATGCGGCTGATGGTGGCCAACATCGGGGTCTGCAACATTTCCATCTTGGTGCGGTTCACGTTGGGGTCGATTCCACTACCGGGAATGAATACTTCCATGCTGGCGACGATGCCTGCACAGATAAGACAAGAAACTCTAAGCGCCATGTATATGTAGCCCCATCTCACCTTCTCTTTCTATCTTTTAGGTTCACCAATACCGCGAAAAGTTTCTGATTATAATTTACTGTGGATTTATCGCTTAGCAGCGGTGCGGCGATTCTGTCGTGAGGGCCTGCTGTTCCGTCTCACGCGTGTGTCCGGTACGCGTGCAAAGGTCCGCTGTGGTATTTAGGTGAGGAACGTCCTAGCAGAAAAGTCCCAATGCGCAGCATGAAAGCTCCGTAGTACATCAGGGTGAGCAACGAAGCTGCGGCAGTAAGAGCCACCGATCATCGTAAGCGCCTTTTCCATGTGCCAGAAATATCTTGATTCGTGCACGGATAGTTTGATGAAGCCCCATCTACAATGGCTAGCCTGCAAAATGTTCTCACCCAAAATAAGCGCGAACTGTTCTCAAGAAGAACAGTCACCCTAAATATGCTGTTCGACTGTTTTTGTAAACATGAGATGTTCACGCACGAATAAGTGTTTCTTTTTAGTGTAACTACTCGGTACGCGTAGAAAAAAGGTGAAGTTGCAGAATGGACACGTCCGGCCGGTAGGGGCTTCAAAAATATGGCTCAGCCGGCAGCACTTACTGTGAAAGCACGGGTCAAGAGATGATTACGCATGCATAACCGAGGAGGCAGAGGCGAACTGGTGTTATTTAGCACACAGGAGCAATTTTGCAGCGATATCTCAACAGGCGGAGCCACAGCCACTCGAAATTCCAGAAGTGGCCATGGTGAAGCTAGGGCCCGGCTCACATAGCGCTAATATTTGGTAGTAATGTTACGTGGCGTAAGGGATACACTTTACACGGCATCCTCACCTCGTATCAGAACGGTTTCGAATCCTATTAGATGATTTTCTTGCCGTTCCGTTCTTCAACAGCGGAGCTGTTTAGGCTTGAGCTGTGTCCGTGCGGATCGTTAACGAAAAACCTCGCTTGGCGAAGTGGAGAGGGTGAAAATGCTCGGCTAGGAAGTGTGAGGGAAAGTGGCCAGAAGGCAAGGAGCCCACGAGCGGGCGTTGGGCCTGGTCGTAGATTACTAACTCGCCCAATACTGCACATTGTTAGTAGTGCGGGCCTCAAGAAAGAACGCTTCCCGTTGTAGGAATCGAAACTGCGTCCTTCGCGTAATGAAACAGGCGTCTATATAATTGCGCTATCATTGCATTCGGGGCGCAGAGCATTTTCTTTGCGTTTCGTTACGGGGGCCTTAGAATTGGACTTCGCCCTCGACCTTTGGCAGTGTTGATTTTGGAATTTGGGATGGTGGATTACGGACGTTGATTCCACTCAGTTTGCATGAAGAAAGCCTCGCTCTTCATCCATCTTCCTCTTAACAAAACGGCAGACCTAAGGAAAGCCAAGTTAAAGCTAATGAAGACCACCAGCTCCGCCGTTTCCTCAGACTTCGCATCTCAATTGCGAAGGTGGACGAATTTTCTTTGCCAGTGTGCGTGATTTTTTGTCACTAAAAGAGCATTTTGAGCATAAATTTAAACAAGGCTGCGTCTAATCTCACGGCAGCCGTGAGAATTACCTCCGGGAAATTCTCACGGCAGTTTCCATAAAAGCTGGCTGGCCTAAAATTTGCTGAATAATATTGCGTCACAACGTAACCTAACCTAACTAACCTCACCGAACGTAACGCAACCTAACCGAACGCGTCGTAACCTACCCAAGTCTAGCCAAACTGCAACAAACGTAATCTACTCAGCTCAACGACACAGAACACAACCTATATTAAACGTAATTCAACCCATTCTAGAAATTGCCTCGCAACGTAACCTAACCTAACATAACCTCACCGAACCTAACGTAACCTAACCGAACGCGTCGTAACCTACCCACGTCCAGCCAAACTGCAACAAACGTAATCTAACCCAGCTCAACGACACAGAACACTACCTATATTAAACGTAATTCAACCAATTCTAGAAGTCCTGTGCGTCGATCTCTGATTATAATAAAAGCCAGAGTAAAAAAAGGCATTAGCAAACTCACGATGACCTAAAATTTCCGAAAGTTAAAAAAAAAAAAAAACATCGCAATGTCGGACTCGATTCTGAGCCTCCTCTGTTTAAAAAAGTACTATACCACGGCGCTACAGGGGCAGCTGCGAACACGGCTTTTTAGAGAATATTTATCCCATAGAATTCTGTAGCGTTCTTAGCCAATGAGAGGCGACTACAGTGAGAAATTTCTGACCGTAATTCTCACGGTTGCCGTGATAATAGACACTACGTTTAAACAAGGTGACTGAAACTAGTGTAAACGTAGGTTGCGGACTAGTAGTACGGGCTAGACTCAGTGTTACAAAAGTACGATTCCCTTTGTCAAAAGAGTTCGCATTTTTTATACCTTTAGTCTTCTGAGCATGGAGCCCTGGCTTAACTCTTCTGCTAGCTTAAATACATCCGTAAGATGCTAAAACCATGAAATTCCTGGTTTCAGTTTGGACACAATTGACACGGCTGTTTTTTTTTTCTATCATTAATCAATTACCGGTGTCGGTTATTCGCTATTACTTCGCATAAATGATTACATTTGGACTTCGCTATGTTCAAAGTTGCGTCAGTTTCTTTGAGTGAAGCCTGCCCTCTTCTCTTGGCCTTTACTCAAAGGAGTATGTAAGGCCTACCTAAAAGGACCCAGCGGGAGGCGCCGGTGAATTCGCCCATGGCGACGCCGAGGACCTTCCGGCAGAGCTGCGATCCTGGCGCCCGCGAGGGTACGGCCAGGTCACCCGGCTCGCCTGTCGACCGCCGCCGCCGATTCTTTCTTGGAGGGACCACCTGGCATCAGCATCCCGACCGCCGCCATCGTGTTCTTCTTCTTCTTCTTGACTATCCCGAGTCTCGAAATCACGTGCTATGCGCTGCACGATCTGGAATCTGAATAGCCCCTTGCTGCGCCCAACAAAAAACTTTAGCACCCCTTGCTAAAGAATGTTACCAGAAGCACTAATGCTTTCTCACAATAAAACCGCGTCAAACATGCGTCAAAATCTTCGCTAACGGGCGTCCAACCTTCGCTAAAAGTGCGTCCAATCGATCCTCACACCTTCAAAGACCCGAATCACAAACGAAAAATTGTGTGTTCGTCCTCACTTAGTCCGTGTCAGCCCCTTTTTGAGCAATCATTTTTAACACGAAAGTATTTTATGCCCGGCTACACAAACAGTTTGGTGACATGATATCCGTCACGGAAGTGACGTCGCCAGAAAATTGGGCCCATCTCCCCGAAAGGGGGACTCGAGGAAATGCGTCGCATAGGGGGTGGGTGTATTGCGTTAACGTTTAGTGTTTGGGGAGTTGGTGGTAGTGAATGCGTTGTATCAGCAGCTTCTTGACGTAGTTTGAATGAGTCTAGGATATAAGGCGCGTTCGTAGCCTCCCATTCTGTGTCGGCTTTTTGGCGCAGTGGGTAGAGCACCATGTACATTGCGTTCCGCCCGCAGGGTCGAGGGATCGAAACCAGGCGCCGGATATTATTTTTTTTTATATAGTGTAGGGGGAGGGGTGCGGACTACGACTACGGACGTCAACGCGGCTGACATTATGAGTTACTGAAATGCTCTGCATTTAAAACGAACCCGCGCAATGATTTTTCGCGCACTAAGTAAAAACTCCACTATTAACGACCTACATATATACCGGTACGTGGTTTATAAGGTAACGTATACTATTGCACTCCTTCTTCGCGGTCGATGCGCGTATTGTCTTATCTGGAAGCGTTTATCCTTGGCGAATATCGAGTAACCGTTTTTACCCAGTGGAAACCCAGTTTCACGCACGCGCCGTGTGTCCAGAGATTTTATCACAGTTTCGGGGTCGGCCAACCGGTCCATCGGGAAAAAAGCCTTACTTTTTTTACAGAACGCCATCGGTTCCCCTAAGAAAGCTTTCGCTTTAATTGTATATCACTTCATGTGGCGTTGATAAGGTGCGGCGGTATTAATGAACGCTTATGGATATTAGTTAATATATTAACCGCTTAAAGGGACACTGAAGTGATATGTAAACATTGCGGGATTACTAGCGCAAATTGTAGTCCGGAGTCCCCAGGCCATGTTTCGACCACTCTAGGCGCGTTTACGCGATTTTATTTAGTAGAAAAACTAATTCGAAAACGCTGTCCTCCTCTCTTTACGCTCGCCCATTTTCTGTGGCGTTTTCGTGTGACGTCAGGAGGGGATGAGCTGGCAATTGGCTGCGCCACGGCTGCGCTACTGCACGGCTCCCCGGCCGACAGAGTCAGTCGGCCCAGCGTTTCGTCCGCCGGCCGCGGGCGGGTCGTCGCAATCAAGGAGGTTAAAAAAAAATTGCTTGGTCGCAATTCGTTCGCTTAGTTGAAACGAAGCCAGGACACGTTTGTGAATGGAAGAATGTGCCTTTCTTTACTTGGTTTGTTTGTACACTGTATCTAGCTCCAAGTCAAGGTCGCTTCACACAAGCGCTGCACATGCGACGCTTCGCTGACTGGTACGCCAGTAGGAAAATATAAGGCCTCTTGAAGGCGGGAGAAGAGTCAGCGAAGTCAATATAGGTACTAAGCAAATAAAATCAACTGATATTTTTACCGTACAGCGTAAAACTAGGGCGCGGGAAGCACTTTTTTGCGCTGGGCGAACAAGCACAGCGGTCAGCAGCACGACTACGCATCTGCGAACGCTTTTCCGTCTACGAAATGCAATTGCTAGACGTGAGCTACTGTGGAAACTCGGGCGACGCTTACTGCACGATCGCAGTACAACAAATAGTCACCTAAGCGGCTTGAAATGCCAAAATTAAATAAAAGTGTAAACCGGTTATACAATATATACCCTATATTAGCAAGGCATTCGCGTCCCGCTCCGTGGCCTAGCGGTCTGGGGCGCTGGGATGTCACCGCAAATGTTTTGCGAGTCACTGGTTCGAATCCCCGCGGGTACGTGCTTTTTTTTTTGTAAGTTAACTTTTTTGTTTTCCGCCGATGTTTTCTATATTGAGTTCACCTTTTTTTGGGCCGCAACGTTCATGGCTACACGAACTAGTTCACAAAACGCGCGCAGGCTGGCACTGGCGCGCTAGCGAGTTCTCGTTGGCGTGCTGTTGCCATAAGCACCGACTGCTTGCAGGCAGTGGGCACAGGCCAGAATGAACAGACCCTTGGCCTGGTGCGAACACGCTTTTTACGATACAGGCATGAGGGAGGCAAGCTCCAAATATGGGGGAAAAGCGCATGACATTTGGGCGTCTGCGGGTACGCGGAGGGCGTTCATGCACTGCGTAGGTCTCGGCTAGTGAATGCTACGACTACAAGCCGTCCTGGGAGGCTTATCTTGTGCATTTTACAGCCGACAACATGGCAGAAGCGCGGTACGATGATTACTGAGATATTGAGAATGCCCATCCAACAAAGCCATTGGTTATGTTTTACAGAACCGAAACCGAAACCGAAACTTGTGTGATTGCTAACCTTGGGCATCGTCCAATCACGGCGCCCCTCCTCTCAACGTCACAGCCTTAGTTGGTGCGGCCGCCGCAAACCGCGCATGGTAGTTTTTCTTCTTTCGCGCTTTGTAAAATAATTACCGATTTGTCAACCGGATAAACGATGAAAAGTGTGCTAATTTGAGCCAGTCTACGCAGTGCAAGCAAAAACGGGAGCTTGACAAATTCACTTCAGTGTCCCTTTAATTAGGCGAATTGCTATAAGGAGAATTGAACACTAGGAAGGCTGTGGTCCCCCTCCCGTGTCCCGGAGGTCGCGAGCCGGCAACATTTTTCTTCACCGAATGGAAAAGAAACGGTGCTGCTGCCCCGGTGCAGGGCGTCAATTAAATGTGGTTGTGAGCGGCGTCCTACGCCAGAATTGACCTTAATAATAAATAATAATAATAATAATAATAATAATAATAATAATAATAATAATAATAATAATAATAATAAAGACATCATTATCATCATCATCACAATCATAATCATAATCAACCCACTCAGGTCAGGACGAATGCCTCTCCCATAGACCTCCAACCGCTCCTATCATGCGCTGCTCGAGTCCACAGTTTACCCCCGAAGTTCCGTATTTCATCTCTCCATCGTGTTATTAGCCTTCCCCTTCCTACGGAGACCCATCTCTTGGTATCCATTCTGTCACCTTAATTGTCCACCGGTTGTCAGTTGATCTCACTACGTGGCCAGCCCAAGTCCATTTCTCTCTTTTTTTATTTGAACTATGATATCTTCTACTCTAGTTTCTTCTCTTATCCAAACAGTTCCTTTCATGTCCCTGAGTGTTATTCCTAACATGATTTGTTCCATGGCCCGTTGAGCCGACCTAAGTTTGCTTTCTAGTTGTTTAGTAAATGCGCCAAGTTCCAGCTCCGTATGTCATCACCGGCAGTATGCACAGGTTGTAGATTTTTTTTTTTTCTTTTGAGTGACAAGGATAGCTTAGATTTCATTATTTGGGAGCTCTTGCCTAGTGCTCCCCAGCCCATGACTATTCTGCGCCGCATTGCTTTCTCGTAGTTGAAATCAAAACTAACCATCTGTCTGAGGCAGTTATATTCTGTTACTTCTTCTAGGGTTTCGTTTCCTAAGCTGAAGATAACGTTTTTAGCGTGCTTATTTCTCATTACTTTAGATTCATTCATAGGTATTTTAGCCCCACGTCCATGCTTTCTGATTGTAGTTCATCAAGCATCCTTTGAAGGTGTTCTGCAGTCTCACTCACCAATTTTTACCCGCCGCGGTGGCTCAGTGGCTAAGGCATTGCGCTGCTGAGCACGAGGTCGCGGGTTCGATTCCCGGCCGCGGCGGCCGCTTTTCTGATGGAGGCGAAAAGCAAAAATGCCCTGTGTACGAGATTTCGGCGCACGTTAAAGATCCCCAGGTGGTCAAAATTAATCCGGAGCCCTCCACTACGGCGCGCCTCATCGCCTGTGTTGCGTCGGCGCGGTATACCCTACAATCAATCACTCACCAATTTTCAAACCTCAAATTGCTTGCGGTTCAGTAGCAGTTGGTCGGGAAGCGTTTCACAATAGCCACCGAACTGGGAGTGTGTTGGCTCCCAAATAAAGTCGAAATAACGCCGGCTATGTGGCTGGACTGCATTGGCAGAGTCTTTGCGTACGTTTTTGAGGAGATTTATCGACCGGGGTTCTCGAAAATTGGTTAAAAATAAAATAGCGTAAACGCACAGGAGGCGTGTAGGTAGTTGTCGTCATAATATTGTATTGTGTGGATGGATTAGAAGCTCGGCATCGGCAACTGTCCAATGCCTGCGCGTGTTAATCCGGTAGAGAGTACGAACCAGTTTTGTCTTGGTACAGCGCGGCCATGCTGTGATTTTGTCCGCCGCTACTAGCGTTCACGTAGAAAAGTACTTGATTACGGGGAGCTTTGTTTACGAGTTTGTGTAAGATGGCGCATTGTTGATGTCTTCAACCATCCCAGACCGGATTCACGGGGCGTTCGAAAATGTGATACTTACTGATTATATAGTATTTTTGTACTAACGTCATTATGAATCAAATGGCGTAAATTAAGCAAGTAGGGTCTAATTTTTGTATCAGTGAACAAGCGCGCCCTAACTTATTGGGAAAATTTGCACAACTATCCCGAAAATTGGTGTCTTCATCAGTCGTCTCTTCGGAAAAACACCGTATAATCTGTTTTGAAACGCTTCCCTTGAAAGCGGGACCCTCTGCCGCTCCTAATCTACTCCAGGCGTACAGGCTCATGTATTTGGAAGTGTGGAACGAACAGAATTACGAATAATTTTTGCGAATCCACTGTAACCATGGATTATAAAGACTTTCGGCTTCGTATTCTTCTTAGCAGGATATTGTGGGCAGGTGGGCCCCCTGTGCCTCGCGTGTGCGAATGACGGTGCATAGTGCGCGCGCAGCGAACGCAGGAGGGGCTAACTGCGCGTCAAACTAGTGTCACTAGATTAGATTACAGAGTATCGGCAATCTTTTCTCCTATTTTTCCCTGCCGCCGCCGTGATCATTGGTCAGTTCGCATCACGTTACATCTGTTTACACTGCCACGGTTCATGGACTCCGCCATTTTGTTGTTTATGCTGTCGGTCAACTGTGATAGTCTCAGTTTGTCCTCCCTGCTCTGGGGCTGCGCGCGACTGGCGTCATTTCGAACGCGCGAGTCAAAGATAACGCGCCTCGCAGTATTTCCGCGGCAGAACTGTGGCCGAAGATGCCGTCTTCCTGCACCTTCGGCAGTATTGTTTACAAATTGTTTCATCAACGTTAGCACTGAAGTTTCAGAAGCAGCAATCTGGCAACACTGATAAATACCAAAATGGCCGCCGTTGCTCACTTGCGTGCCGCAGTGACGGTGCTCTGTATGAAGAACTGCCAGTTGGGCTCGTTGGTATACCTTCATGATTGAAAAAGCGCTACGTAAACGTGAAGACGATTGAAGAGACCCAGGACGAAGCCTTCTGTATCTTATCTAGTGACACTACGTCAAGCCATGAAAGCCAGGACATGCGAAAATGAACCTGGTGGCGCACAAAACCGGCTCTCGCGTACGCGCGCGGAAGACACGCGAGAGCAGCTGCGGCCATGTGTCAGAAGGGAGCGACGGACGGTTGGCGCGTCACAACCACGACGCCCGTACTGCAAGGAGCAACCAGCGTCCATGGCGGATTCTCGTCACCGGACCAAGGCCCAAGGCAATGAACACACCATCGTGAGTGAGCCGCAACATGCCGTCACTTGCTGGACGAGCAACGCTTTGATTGTTGCAACGGTCAATGTGCGCGATTTGCGCGATCCCCCGATGTACTACGCGCGCATTACTGGCTCACAATTTAATTTTCGTTTGCCGTTCATCTTTGCTTTGTTTTAACCGGCGTGGTGGCTCAGTGGCTAAGGCGTTTTGCTGCTGAGGACGAAGACGCGGGTTCGATTCCCGGCTGCGACGGCCGCTCTTCTGACGCAGGCGAGAAGCAAAAACGTGTGTGTACGAGATTTCGGCGCACGTTCAAGATCCCCAGGTGGTCAAAATTAATCAGAAGCCCTCCGCTACGGCGCGCCTCATCGCCTGCCAAGCGTCGGCGCGTTAAACCCCACAATCAATCAATTGCCTTCTTCAGGCAACAATCGTGCTAGCTACCTTGTTCGAGGTTTTCTGTACTTTACTTGTGTTCCCTACGAGCTCTCAGGTTTTATTTTTATTGCTCCCTATATATATATAATATATATATATATATATATATATATATATATATATATATATATATATATATATATATATATATATATATATATATTCGCTCGGGCGAATTCATTTCGTCCCGGATCTACTAAACCACGTATTGAACCGGTTCAGCGAGTTGATTTATGAGCTGAGTGACAAAAAGAATCTAGTACTTTAAAACAACTATGAAAACTAAATTCGAATTCCTGCTGTTTCCCAATAACCGTGGTGAAATTTCGCAGAAAAATTTAATCACCTGGGCCACATATTAGGAAAATAAAGGAAGTAGTCACTATTTACCAGCTACATTTCCGCCCAGTCCTTATATTGTCCTAGAGATTACTTAAAGCCACCGCCAAAAGATATGAAGGTGGGATGTGTTTTCTACCTTTCCCTTTTTTGTTGAAATCGAGATCGTCGCCATGAAATCGCCCATCACGCTAACTGTCAAACCCTAGGCGTACGTACAGGGGCGTTTAAATATAAGCATTTGGCGCCCGCGGTGTAGCATAAGGAAAACATCCTTCAGCAGCCACGTAAATGTTACCAATTAAATCGATAGTTCTGTCAGCTAGAATAATATGTTAGCTGTCACCTTCTCGAGGTTGTCAGCCATAATTTTGTGAAAAGTAGGTTCTGTTAACGCGTGGTCATTGCATTATTGCTCTGATCACTGGTATACATTTCGCAATAGCTATCATGGAAGTGTGCGTCACAATGAATATGTCATCGTTCCGCATGACCCCCGGTCATAGTTCTGCTCTCTAGATTGTGGAATCTTGTAACATATTATGTCATTACTTACTGAAAGGGTAACTTAATGAGCGAAGCGAGAGATGGAAGTTTTTTGGGGGAGACGCTCTTTAAATCGCCGACGTGATGCCAGTACAACCCCTCCGGAACGAATAGCCGTAGCAGTAGAGTAGCGAGTTGGGCAGTCAGTAAAAGTGCACCCCTGAAAGCAAATCAGAACTAAAAAGTTGCTGTGGTTAGGTTTGGTTAACCCTAGCTCGATAGCGAAACCTTTACTGCTCTGGCTAGGCCCATTTTCAAAAGGTCACTGTTAATATAAAAGATCGTAGAAGGGTAGTACGGCCGTACTTATTAACTCCTTACGAACCTTACTACCCCTCGGTACGGTACGTAGGCTCCGCCACATAGCAACTGCATGGTTAGGAAATTAACTTAGTGTAGGAAGTTGTGTACACTATATTAAGGTCGTGCTCACAACTGGGAAATGCATGGACAGTTAGTAAACGCATGTAGCTCAGAAGAGTGTTATCGCTATGAGTTCACTATTGGAAGTAGTGGTGCTTACTTCCGGCTTCAGTTGGTAACCCGGACTAGTGCTACATTTACTACCCTAGTTACTAAGTAACTAGTGAATACTGGGACAAGTAACTAACTTGTTAGCATACCATTAGTGAAAGCTCCGACCTTTTTTTTAACAGTGTGGTCGAGCTGTGGTTTCGCAATGATATACAGACATGTATGCAATGAATGCACTGTTTATTCATAATCTGTTTTCTCGTCACGGCGTTGTTTAAGCCTCGCTGCTGTACGAGCGACCACAGCTGGATGTTCGTCTCCCTCCATCGCACATGGCTCCGAGCCGCACGTGACCTCCTGGCCTTCCTTCGTGGCGCGCGCTTATCGCTGCCGCGGCGGTGTCCTCGCCCTCCTCCGCCGAGTGGCGGCACAGGTACCGCGCACGCCTCGTTCCCTCCTCGCCTATCTTTCAGCGGAAGAGTTGCGAGCTGGGCTAGTCGGAAAGACATATGCTTGGATGAAACCAGCGCGAACTTGAACAAAGACAAAGGAAGTGGAACACAAGTTGCATCAACGTGCGTTTTAGACAGCATGACTTGTCCTGAAAGGGCCCCCATCATCCCATCTTTCTTCTTGTACTAGGTGCAGCGGATCTAAAATTGATTTTTTTTGCCACTGACATTTTATTTAGGCGCTGTGAACAACGCCCCGCGAAATCATGGAAGCGTTCCACATAGCAGAAACAGGAGAAAAGTTTCAGCCAATGTGTCTTCATCCTAAAGAGATTGCATACGTGCGCGGGCCTTGACTGTTTCTCGTGTCTATCCAGTTACCTTATCACCGTGGCTTTTCTAAACTTCTTTCACTCATGCGCAGTGCTTTTTATTGTTTTGTGTTAGGTTTTATATTCACCCTTCTTGATATTAAACTTTATTGCGAAATCTGAGGCTGTCCTTGTGTTCCACTTCGTTTGATTCGTTTAAGTTCACCGTGGTTTCATCCTGTCTCTCATCCTATCCCGCCTATCTCTCCCGCCATCGGGCCGCTGCTCCGGGTCGGGCGCTTGCGGAAGGGGGTGCTGTTTGATTTCTAGCTCTTAAGGTCAAAACTGGTCACCCCGCGAAGGCTGCGCGAGGTAGCGTAGTGTAGCTTTCGCTACAAAACTGCAGAACAAGCAAAAAGGACGAGCGCTGGGCGAATGAGACAGTGTGGGACCGGCCTGACTTTCATACATGTGTTATCTGCCTTGGTGCTGTTTTTCCTTCCAAGACAAAATACGTTGTGCCTGCAAGGTCGAGGGATGCATTTGCTTCAAAAACAAATAAGTGGACCTGATCTAGTGACCCTAGTGCGCACCATACGCTAACAGTTTTTCCTGCTATATCTATTAAAAACCGCGAACTTGTCCGCTCTACCGTCGTGAAAAACCGTCGATTATACCAGGATTCAGGGCACTCACTTCCTTTGCATTGATGATGAGGGGGCTTAACGTGCCGAAACTACGTAGGCGACGAGTCGCACCATAGTGGAAGACTCAGGATTAATTTTGACCCCTGGGGATCTTTGACGTCAGCCGTAATATCAAACACACGGGTGTTTTTGCTCACTGGTGCACACACATGGCTTTCGTCGCGCTGTGACCAATGGGTTTCACCTTATGTCATTTAAATGACTCCGTGAAAAAAAAGGACTTATACGGGTTCATTTGCACCATCCCAGATTCAGTACACACAGTTTTGCTTGTTCCGTGACCACCATAAACAAGACAAATATTGGCGATTTCCATTTGATGAGAAACAACAGACGCAAGCTCGAGATTCCTTCGAACCCACGGCTTGTAGGTCTGTTTCGCGCATTTCCGGAGCAGAAGCTGCCCAGAACAATGTGCAAAAATCAAACTCACAGCCCATTTCATCTCACGAAAAAGAGGGTGGAAACACGACACTTTCTCCCGTGCAACCTGAGTCAGTCACAGGCCAAAATTCAAATTGCTTTGACCATCCATTTGCATTTTTCACACGAAAGTGTTTCATGCCGGGGTCCACCAAGATCTGACTGGCGTCATATCCGTCACCGAAATGGCATCGCAAGAAAAACTTCGATTGACACGGCTGCGCCGGGATTTTAACCCCGAACTCTTTCGCCGCAACGGGAGATACGAAACGCGCCCCCGACTCCGCTATTAACAGACGCATGAACAGGATGAGAAACGCGCCTTATATCCTTTCCTTCAGATGGTTCCGCCATCTAGAATAGGGGAAGCGAAGTTGTGCATCATAACGCTAATGAGCGCCGAAAGTCGGCGCCTCGATGCCAGCGCCTACGTGAACGGGGGACGCGCAACGTAACCTCCGGAGAAGCCTGTAAGGCGACGACGACGAAGTAAGATCGACGTCGACTTCCGAATGACGCGCTCGTGGCACGATCCGCTGCTCCTTTCGCTGCAGCGGACCGTGTGTTCACCAAACGATATCGGTGCACAAAAAGCATTCAACTTCTCCTGTGAAGGCCCATTTCGCTTTCGTGTTTTACCGGTTCCTATGGAAGAGGGATTAACCACATTTTTGCTATATACAGGGGCAAAGTTAACAAGATCGAAACAGCCATGGGGATTTAGTTCTCAAGGAGGATGCGGAAACTTTTAACTTTCTGACCGCAAGGTATTTCTTGGAAGTTCTGTTCAGTATGTGACGAGCACTCGCAAAACCATGACGAGCACTCTGACTGAAAGTCTATTCCCGTGCATATTTATTGTCAATCTTACTTAGGCCGCCATAAAAGTAATGTTTTAACACGTGTAATGAGTGCAAAATGTGTAAAGACGCCTTTCCCACTCATTTTTTACAGAAACGTGTAACGACTATTTTTTTCAAGCTTTATTCTTCCACACCTCCAGTTAAGACATGGCTGCGCGAAAAAAGAATGTCTATTCCTTGATCGAACAACTGTCGCCTATGCAACCAACCAGAGACAATTTATCATTGTTTTCTGTGGTGCCGTCACGCAGTGTTGTTCTGGTGCGTTTTGGTCGAGGAGGACGTGGCAATTATTTCGTACACCATTTGGTTCCTGCCTTGTCTTGATGTCCATAGGGTACCTTATGACGTTTATGTAGTGTTGGGTTTGCACAGCTTGTGGCAGTGCTGCATGACTGACCGGCATGCTGAACCTCCCAGGCCAACTAATTAAGTCCATTTCTTGTGAACTGGCTGCGTTGGTGAGGAGCGTTTATGCGGCGCAGAATGATCCACCGGACTGCTTGCCCGACTTTTGGAGGACGCAAACTGCAGTTGGATTGATGTGGCTCTCCATCTTTGCCTAGTAGCTTCTGTATTGTCTTAGTCGTTCTGGGATCGTGAGTGTGTCTAAATTTTTGGTGCATTAAAAAAAGATATTGAGCAATCGGATAGACGTCGGCTCCATAACGCAACCGTCGATTCCGACCAAGAAAAGCGTTTTTTTAGGTGCGTAACGTTTCCCTATCATCGTCATCACCACCATGTGCCCTTTTTGGAAAGTTATTGCGTAAAGTTGGCTTTCCTGCGGGTCGTTTCTGTGTTACAGTGTACCGCGCAAGTTAGCCGCAGAAAGCTTCGCTTTAACAACCACACAACCGTGCGTTGGCGCATCAATTCTATGGAAACATGTTTGTTTGTTTCAAAACAGAAATTTGGGCGTTTGCTGTCGTGTGGCGCGAAAAAGTTTGCCGTAAGTGCACGTTGATCCCCCTGTTTCCCGCGTTTTCTTACGAGCACGGCTTGTGGCTTTTTACTGCAGTATAGCCACAGTTCGCTGGGTTCGGAGGAAATAATGTATGATTGGCTTGCATGCCGCAATAGAAGGCATGCCGAAACCCTTTCAACGTGTTTACACGGGAGCCTTGGTTTACTGCATTCGCAAGTAGCAGGGCCCTCACGAGTGCTCTTTCAAATTCCGTGCCATAGGACACGTGTGTATCAAGTGAGCGCGCAAATTCACGCGCGGAAAGAGTCACCTACCAAACGAGGAGTACAGTCTATTTTTAGGCCGGCAGAACTCCGAGAAAGCTGCGCGTTGTTGCCACCATACGTGTTGAGTGGTGCGGTCACACGTCCTCAATCTAGGAGGTTTGAGGCGGATAGTGAACACGAGGGATTGGGGGTGGGCGGAGACCGGAAGCGAAGATGCTTCACGCTCACGTTTGAAGCCGTTCTGCCGCCCGAGGGCTGTGCGCGCTCATATACGACAGCCGTTTTGTCCCGTGCCTTCGCATTACAAACGCAGGAGCGCCAGGAGCACCCTCTTCCCTTTCGAATTACTTGCAACAGGCCCGTGGTGGTGTCTTTTCCCGCAAAACTCCCCTGGCGGGGGCCCAAACACACGTGCGCCTTAAAGCCCTGGGCCACATGGGGTGACAGTTGCGACAAGCCGCGTCAGACGCTTCGCTTTCGGGGCCCTTTCAAACTTCGGCGGTTGCCGGCGAGGCTCGTTCCACGCTCTTCAAGGTGCACAGAGCAGCGCCGCGAACTCAGCGGCGTCCGCCCTTTTTCTCCCCTCCTGGGCCGGACTTAACGTTTCGCCGAGGCTAGCTACGGCCTACGATTCTGGAAAGAGCGATGTTGCGCGAAAAGCTGCCGACGTGTTCCCCTTTTTCGTTTTGACCGGGTACCCCTTTGTCGTATAAATAGACCCCCGCAAGATTTTAAACTTCGTTTGAGCAGCGAATAGATGCTGTCGGGCCCTGCCTTCGAGTCCGTTTGTCCCGCCCGTCGCGGCCTCTTCCCTTGGCTTCGCTCACCTCTCCCCACTATGGAAGAACAGTTTCGGCGGCCTCTCAGCCTGGACCGCTTCCCGGCGCAGCGGCCCTTACGGCGCAAATTGCAACAGCCATTTCTCGGGGTCTCCACAGCAAAAGCTGCACCTGGCGCCGAACTCGCTCCCCCTTAAAGCGTGGGCCACGGGGAGTGAATTTCGTCGTCCAATTTCGCCCAACAAGTTGCGGATGTATCTTTTCGTATAAGCCGTGCTATTGCAGAGCTAGATCGCCGACGAACTGCCGGTTGGCGTTCGCCCTTTTTCGCTTCGACTTCGCTCCATGTGGGCCGCACTTAACAGCGACATGTGCGTCCTACCATAGCTATGGTCCTACCCATTCTCAAAGATAGATGACCTTGCGCGCAACAGCTGCCGACAGATGTCGCTTGCGTAGTCCGGAGACCCCTGCTTGTCGTCTATAAGACTTCAGTCTATATGTCTACTTTTTAGATGCGACGCTGAGAGCATCTCTTGTCGGCGGCCCTGTTCTTCCTGCGTGCGTCCGTTGTTGTCCGCACCGCTGCGCCCCTCCTCCTCTCACCGTGATAGCGCGCCCTCTCCCCCAACATCTGTGGCGCGCGCAGTGGGCGCGCTCTCTCACTCCGCCGGTGGGCGGCGCTGCGCGCAGCGCAAGCGCGCTGTGCGCATGTGCAGCGCCCTCTCTCTCTGCGGTCTCCTCTCCTTCGGGTGCGCTCGCGCTCCGGCCGGTCTCTCAGTCGACGGTCGTCCGCGTTGCGCTTGCTCTCTCTCTCTCTCTCTCTCTCTCTCTCTCTCTCTCTCTCGCTCGCTCTCGCATTACCCGGCGATTGCTCACGCAATTCGAGTAATCGACCCAACGGAAACGCACAATGGAACCCCCTTCAGCGTCGCATCACACCAGGGTTCCCGCGAGGGGAGGTGGGCGTAATTTTTTATTACTCAAGCCGCCTGTTCTCGCCAGAACTAATAAGCATACCATGCAGCAGGCCAGCATCTGCGGTACGTGCGTACCACGTTCTGAGCCGCCTGACGGCTATGAATGCTCTTTGCCGGATATTTATGCTGCCGCGTAACTTGGTGAACCAGCGGCGCACACGACTTAGGGTTGAATTAAGGTACAACCGGGGCTTCCAACTGCGGATTTCTTTATACTGCATGAGTCGTACTGAATGACATTTTAATTTCGCCTGCAGGAAAAGCAAGGCCTCATCGACGGTGCTGTTTTATCAAAAGGAAGGCGATGTCGCCAAAAGGTGACTGCCATCGTTCTGTGGGCTCGAGAAAGAAAGTGTGTGAACAGAGCGGGAGAGGAGGGGGAAGCGGATCACGATTGATGCAGAGGCAATGGGCGCATACCGACAGCCAATCAGCCGTGCAAGCACAGTGGTGACGTCAGGTCGAGGCGACGGTGGCGCTGCCTCCGTGCTACTACGGGCCCAGTTTCTCAGGCATGTTCGAACGTCTGACGTCGGCCGTGGTCACGCGTTGATGCGTTGTGTGAAATGGAGTGCGAATCGACGGCAAAGTAGGAATCTAGCGAAAATGGGATGCAAACGACGGTGGCAGAACGACTAAGGAGCAACAGGCAACGAATGCGGTCGCTTAACGAGCAAAGGTGACCACTGCGAGGAGAAGAACGCAAAGCATAGTTGGCATGGTGCCCGGATGAGGCTTGTAAACGGTGTGCGAGAGACGCCGAGTATCGGGATTCTGAAGTCGGAGGAAAGAGTACGCGTCCAGCCTATCCATAAGTTCGTGAGGCCGAGGTGTGCGATGCTAGTGCGTTCCCAAAGATCTACCATTGGATCTTCCACTAACATTTGTTTGGTCACTTACCATACAGTAACACCTGCTGCTCTACCTTTGAGCATTAAATTCACTACAATCTTTGAGGAAAGGAGTGCAGGCAACTCACGCCCACCCGACATAAATATAGGGCTGCAGACGTTTTTCTCTTGATGTGGTAGCATTCTGCTCCTTTCACCACATTCACGGGGGTTTCGTCAAAACACAATTTCAGGCGCTATAGATGTTACCATTTTATATAAACTCCATTTCTGCGTACAGGCTACCACGGTACGCTGGTTGCGACGGGCGATGGGATTCCTCACGCCAAAAGGCCTTGCGAAATACTTCATTTTTGTTTTGCTCACCCCGGCTCTTCAAGTTTGTAAAAGAAAACAAGAATCTCCCCCCGCATAAACTGATATGGACCACCGGTCACTCTTCCTTGGAAAGGGATGCAGCCAGCTTATGCCGCTAACCGCGACCTTACGCTCCGGGCATTCTTAAAGGGGGAAGAAGGCTCGGCACCGCCCACCCCCTACCCTCCTGTCACAGTCCACTGCACTAAACGCCTTTACCCCTACTCTCAGTCTAAACTAGAGTACCATGTCCCCAACTGTCACTCTGCCACCGAGATGCGCGCATGCGGCGAGGACTTCAAACCAATACCTTCTACAGTACCCCTGTCCTTTACCACATACCTGCTGCAGCACACCCCTACATATGCCCTGCCTACGATGTACCAGGATCCCCATACCAACTCGCATGGGAATTCCCCCACTACCCACACCCTACACTTTCTTCTACCTGGCAGAGCTGAGGGAGGGCGGGCTGACCAGATTGCGGTTTGGGGACCAAGAATTCCTGGTCAATGGGACCCGAGCCGCAGCAGTAGCACGCCGCTTTCTGGAATGAGAAGATGCCACCGACTCTTCTTTATTTTTAATATCGGATCAAAGAAACGTGTCTTTCTCTTCCTCCTCTTGCAGAAGATGTCGCCACTTCCATGCAAGAGCAGCCAGGTGCATCGAACTTCTTCGTGGCTGGCGAAATTTCATAGTGAGCGCCCACGCATGTCTGGAAATCACTCAGCCGCGAGCTGGAAGGGTGTAAAGGCCGTCGTCGCAACCCGTTGGTGATTATACATCGTGTGGCACGTAAGACCGTAACCATCCCGGTGTGGCTGAAACAGAATATTTGTCAAACTGAGTGAGAAATTTGCGAATTAATCAAGAAAGCAATCGGTTGATTGTAGGGTTTAACGCGCCGCCGCAACGCAGGCGATGAGGCGCACCGTAGTTGAGGGCTCCGGATTAATTTTGACCACCTGGGGATCTCTAACGTGTGCCGAAATCTCGTACATACGGGCGTTTTTGTTTTTCGCCTCCATCAAAAAAGCCGCCGCCGCGGCCGGGAATCGAACCCGCAACCTCGTGCTCAGCAGCACAACGCCTTAGCCACTGAGCCACCGCGGCGGTTCAAGGAAGGAATTGGGAAAATGTAACACCTTAAAGGAGCCATGAAGAGAAAAACAAAAGTTTTTTTTATTCGAAAGATTAAGTGTTTCATAGTATCCCAAGCGCTTTCCCGGAAGCAAATGATGCTTTATTCACCGAGAAAGAAGGCAATTTAGGCCAAAATTTTAAATCTCCCGCTAAATTGCACATTTCGTGAAGTGAACAATGGCGTCATACGAGCCGGTCCATGAAACAGATACTTAGTATGTCGACTCCATATAGCACCCACACGCGGGAGTCAGACAGGAACCGGAACTCGTGCCGAAACTGAGACGGCGGCCATTTTAAAAATACTAGTAAAACCTAGTGCACCCGCAGCCCTAGTCATGGAATCGCCTGATCCGGAGAACAAAACTCTCGCCGAGGAACTCGGGCTTGCATTTAACAACCTCACACCACTTGAACGCTCACTGCTTCTAAGTGCACGAGCGGCAGGAGTTGTGGGATACGCGGATGGACCGGAAAGCGACCATTCCGCGATAGCCACAACAGACGAACGCCCGGCCGTCGGCACCGCTGCCTCGCCAGCCCCGTCGCAACGGACGAATACAGACTGCTACGTATGTGCTGTGTTTTTATTACGGTTAATAATAGTTCAATTTCAGTGGCAGTATCGCTTATGCCAGTTGGCCGGTGTCGTGAGGGAAAGCCGTTCGCGCGAGCTCTCTGCTCCGACCAGAAAGATAGGAGCGTCAATGCGCGGTGTGTGCGGTATTTTTTTTCCAAGCTCAGAGCGCTTTGACGGCGATTTGACGAAATCGGCGACGAGCGCCAGCATGTCCCAGGAGTGAGCTAACGTAAGGGTCCCTGCCGTAATCACTACGTCGGAAATGAAGCGAGCACACTGGTACTTCTTTTAGTTCCCTTTCTCCTCCGTTTGCAAAGTTCACAAAACGTAGCCACTTGCTTCGCCGAGGTTCGTCGTTGGGCAGCGCATGAAAGGAGATCTCTTCACCGGCGGGCATGTCGCACTTTCTCGACGATTTTCCCGTACTACATGGGCATTTCAAAACGCAGCAACGAAATTTAATTGTAAAATACTCGAACAAACTGAAGTTTTCAGTGGTTGTAAACTGGAAACGAACTCGTAACGACAGCAGCAAGCCAACACCATTCCCAAACTTCTGCGACGACTGGCACTATCTCGTCGCTGCTTGCTGTTCCTTACTCCCCTCATTTCTATTTTTACCTTAGCTGGTTGGCGATATAACGGCCAACCTCCTGTCAAGGGATCAAGATACCCAGCAAGGTCGCGGCTGTAACCTGCTGGAACGGTTCGTTGGCCCCGAAGAGCCTCGAACCCGAAAATTTGTCTGCGGGACGGCGAGATGTCGAGCTCGGCCGGCGGTAGTTTGGTACGCATTGGCGTACACGTTTACGTGTTTGTTCGGAACTTCACCGTTTAATCCATCGTTCTTAGGGCCATAAAAGGAATGTGCAGTATGTTTAACGGGCATATAGCTCACTATGCAAACTGGTCAGCCCTGCCTAGCTTGCGTTTGCTTTTGCCGGCCTCCGCCAATCGCAGGGCATTCTAGTGTGACATCATCGGTTCTGTTGCGGGAAATGAGCTGGTGGGTCGCATGGTCATTCCCTTTTTTCCTAATTATGTAGCTTATTTGAGCGAAGTTTGTGTTAAAACTGGTGTCAGTATGGTTCTAACGAGGCAATCTTTCGAATGAACCAAACTTGTGTTTTCTCTTCATGGCTCCTTTAATGCCGCGTAATTAGGAGATTATCAGCTCCGCAGATTCCCGATGAGGCATCCTACCTTGTGTCGTTCATTTTTTATCTTCATAATTCCCCAATTATAACCTTAACAAATTCCAATAAGTTTTAACAACGCTGTAGGTCCTTAACCTTCCGGGCTGATAGTTAGGTGGCTAAGACGTGCTGCTGAGCCCAAGGACACGCGTTCAATCCCGGCCATGGTGGCCGTTTCTCTGATGCAGGGGTGAAACGGAAAAGCCAGTGTGTGTGTCGAGATTAGGGCCCACGTTAAAGGTCCCGTTGTGAAAATTCTTCCGTAGCGCTTTACTTCAGCGCTTCTTGCACCAAGGTGTAGCCTTGGCGCGTAACCGCACCTTTCTCTTCCCCTCCCCCCACCCCTTTCCAACAAAAGTTTTTTGTAGGTCCTTTATTGAACTGAATATTTTAAAGCAGACAGCAATGAGCAAAAGTCCTGTTAATATGTTTATAAATACCTATAACTAGAAACAAAATTTTATAAACAACACTACATCATCATGATCATCAACAACATGATCATCATCACTATTATCAGCCTAGTTTAGTCTACTGCAGGACGAAGGCCAATTCCACGGACCTCCAACCGTTCCTGCCATGCGCGCCCGAAGTCCATTCTTTTCAACAGAATTTTCTTATTTCTTCCCTCGATCGACTTAATGGCCTTCCTCTCATCCAAGTCCCGTCTCTCCGTATCCACTCCATCACCCAGCTGGGGGTGCACCGGTTGTCATTTAATCATACAATAATAAACGGGGCTTGAATTGGTCAATCTGGGTAACAGAAGAAATAAGTTATATACTCCTGGTATCCTCAGCACAGCTTTTTAAAGCGAAGCTTCATTGGTCTCACTTATGGCGCTTTCGTAACCGCAACGCACTACAGGAAGCTCAACAATGGGAAGGGACATAATGATGATGATGATGATAGTGATGATGATTACGATGATGACACAGGAAAAAAGTTTCCAGCGGCGGAATCGAACCTGGATCCCTCGCTCTATGAACACGACGCCTACCCGATTGCGCCATCATCGCATTCTGGTCGCTGGCATTTCATTTGTGTTCGTTGCGCGGGCGTTGGATTTGAGCTTTGGCTGAGTTGAAGCGGACTTTGGTGGTTTGGATTTTGGGCTTCGGACTTTGGAAGCGTGGATTTCGGACTTTTACTTTGAACTTTAACTCAGATTTCACGGAGAAAGCTTCGTGTTCTTACCACCTTTCTTCTAAGGATGAGCAGTGGGAGGGTCGGTTGACCAGCTCCAACCCGGATCACCAACATCTGGTAGACCGGGCGAGACAGGCTGCCAAGACGAGGTCCTCCACCTGGCGGTCAACCCAACAACATTGACTGCTATATTAAATTTTTTTCCACCTCCTCTCCTAAGGAAGGGACTTTCGGGTTTTTTTGTTGTTTTTTGTTTGTTTGTCTTGGCTGTAAAAAAATCGATATGTCAGAAAGTGGTAAACCAATCTGCGCGAAGAAAAAAACATTTCGGCGGTGGAGGAGGAGGTAGCCTTTATTGCGGCACGAAGACTCAATCGCAAAATCGAGGAGCACAGCCGCGTGCTCAGCGACCAAAAATGGAATGAAATTTGCAATGCCGCAGACGGCCAAATGCATAATAGAAATACTTGGAATCTGTTTCGTCACCTCTTGGACGAAACCAAGACAAAATCTCACCAACGGGACAGACTAGCGAAAATTATGCATCGGGAAATCAAAGAAAAGGGAGCGACGGTGGTGGCGCAGCAACTACTCGATAAGTACATCCCCGACTCGCCGAAGGTCACGCACGGCAACTATCGAGGCAGAACGAAACGAGAAATTAGGACAGAGAAATCAGTGTGGCGGAAGTACGAGTGGCAGTGCAAGAGCTTAACAGCAGGTCGGCGCCGGGACCAGACAGGGTGCCCAATAGGGCGCTCCGGAACCTGGACGAAGTGTCGATAGTAGCGCTGACCAAATATTACAATGAGTGTTGGAGCACGGGAATCGTGCCGAAAGAATGGAAGAGCTCACGGATGATCCTGATCCCCAAGCCGGGCAAATCACCAAATATAGACAACCTCCGACCAATCTCACTGACGTCCTGTGTGGGCAAGGTGTTCGAGCGCGTCCTGATGGCACGGGTGGCAAGATTACCTCGAAGACAACGACCTCTACCCCCCGCAACGATGATTGGATTCCGACGGCATCTCTGCACACAAGACGCCATGCTGCAGTTGAGACACCTAACCATCGACAGGGACACCCGAGACACCAGGGCTGTATTGGGGCTCGACCTACAAGGAGCTTTTGATAACGTTAACCATTCGGCAATACTCGAGCAAGTTTCGAGGTTGGACATGGGTAAAAGGTCTCACGACTATATCAAGAGCTTCCTGACGGGCGAACGGCGGTGCTCATCGCCGGAGATGTCGAGACGAAAGCCAAGGAGATCGGAAGCCGAGGCACGCCTCAAGGGTCAGTGATTTCGCCGCTCCTGTTCAAACCTGGTAATGATCAGGGTCGCCCACCAGCTCGCAGAGGTAGAGAACGTCGAGCATACGATATATGCCGACGATATCACCCTGTGGGTCAAGGGAGGTAGCGACGCCCAAGTGGAAGAGGTCCTGCAGAAAGCAGTGAGGACCGTCGAGGGGAGTCTCGAGGGCACTGGCCTGAGATGCTCACCGAGTAAGTCTGAGCTGCTTTGTACAAGCCCACAAACAGTCAGCGTGAACAACGAAGAGAACGAGACGAGATTAAGATCTACACCCAGGACGGGTCGGCGATCCCCAGGGTATCCGACATCAGAGTACTGGGTATGCTTCTCAACGAGAAGGGCAACAATGGGGGAACAATGGCGAAGATCGCCGGCAAGGCGGCCAGCGCCATTCGGCTCATGAAACGAGTTTCCAACAGGAAGAGGGGGCTGCGCGAGGAGAACCTCATACGACTAGTGCAGTCATTCGTAATGAGCCACATAACATACGTGGCGGCGTTTCACAAGTGGAAAACAAATGAGAAGAAAAAGCTGGAATCGCTCATTCGAAAGGCGTATAAGACGGCCATCGGACTACCCGAGTCTACAAGTACCGAGTGACTGCTAATCCTGGGCGTACACAACACCTTGGACGAAGTCATCGAGGCCCAACGGGTGGCGCAGCTAGAGAGGCTAACCATAACCAAAGCGGGCAGAAGAATCCTGGACAAGCTGGGATACACTACCATGAACAGCAGGGAACCAAGACCCAGCTACGAGGCGACACCAGGGACAAAATCCAGGTGGATGCAGTTCCGCGCAACATGCACCCGGAGTACAACGAGGGCAGGCGGCGAGCACGGGCCAAGGCGCTGGCGGAACTCCACGCCGGGGACGCTGGAGCCCGCTACGTCGATGCAGCAGAATACTGCAACGAACGTGGCTTCGTGGTGACGGTGGTCGACGCCGAGGGCAACCTCCGAGCGGCGGCCAGCGTTGCAACCGGGAGACCCGAGGAAGCAGAGGAGGTGGCGATCGCGCTGGCCCTCAAAGATCCAGGCTGCACAACGGTCCTGAGTGATTCCAGGCAAGCTGTCAAAAACTTCTCCAAAGGCAGGGTTTCCCCCGTAACGGAGAAACTACTGCGAAGACAACCAAGCCTCACGGGGAAGACGAGAATCAAGTGGTTCCCGGCACACGCAGGTACGGTGTCGGCACGTGCTCAGAACCACAATGAAACCGCACACACTCGTGCGCGCGAACTCACTAACCGCGCCGGGCAAAGTGGCGGAGAGCATTTGTGGCACAGCACACGAGACCGAATGACTACCTACAAAGAAATTACTCAGGCCTATCGACTTGCCAGACGCAAGCTCCCGCCGCCTTGCAAAGGATTGAGCAGGGAGCAGGCGGTCATCTATAGGCAACTCCAAACAAAGACGGTCCCGAGCCCCTACCTAAAGCACAAGATGTACCCGGAGACATACCCTGATGCAACCTGTCGGGTGTGCCGCAAAGCTCCAGCAAGGCTCGAGCACATCGTCTGGGATTGCCTCGCGTACCCGGACGAATCAAACACAAGAACGATGCCACCTGCCTTCGAGGAGGCGGTGCGGACTGAAGACCAAAATCTTCAACTCCAGGCTGTCCAGCGAGTCATCGTGGCGCTGGCCAGGCAGGAGGACCCCGGCTACCCGGTGACGGGGAGCGGAGGACCCCTAGCCGGGTTGGCTACATCTGCGGTGACGACTCTGGCCAAGTCATGAAGACCTAGCAATAGGACTTCATTCGCAGGCCCCAAAGAAGTTTTCCCAATCCAATCTACGTCAAGTGGGGAAAGTAGGAGTAGAAGGTTGGGGCTTGTAACTTTGGGCATTTTAAATGCGGACAGAATGCAATAGCTGCCTATCCAGATCGCATCCAACACGTCTCAAAGATTAAATAACAAATTAAGTTATTCGCGCTTATATGGTTCCACACATGCGTTAAACTTCTCTGTGCTTCCTGTTGCCATTCGCTTTTGGAATAGCCTTCCCGACAGCATTGCTTCCAAAAACAATCGGGAAAAATTTCGCCATCTCCTTCACGAGCATTTTCACAGTATATAATTAACGGCACCATCTTGTTTCTTTCAGTAGGCAAGAGGTATTGACCGGTTTTCGATTTTTTTCTCACTGTATGCCCTATTTCTTGCTTGTATTCAGTTGTATTCAGGTTCCTTTACGCGCGTCACATGTTCATTGTATTCCCAAACTACGTTAATTAATTCCCGCTTTTTCTCTTCCCAAATTTTACTACAAGCTTTGTACGTCTTCTTTGATTTGATTTGTCTCTATGGAAGCATGATGTATCTTTTCGTTAATTTCCCACAGTGCGCCTACCTGGATTTTAATTTTGTTTTAGTTAAGTTTGCGTGTATTGAAGTTCTAATTCCTTTGAATATCTGTTATGCCTTGCGTGGGCTGCATGTTTTTTATGCTTTTTCATGTAACCCCCCTCACTCAATGCCCTCGGGCCTGTGAGGTATTTTAAGTAATGATGATGATGAATAAACTTATTCATCAAACTTATTGGAGAACAGATGTTAGGTCACCCGCCCGGAGGGAGGCTTCCTTAGTCCGGGATGCCTTGGGCTATGCTGCCCATCCGTGCCCTCTCCACCAATCGTCACTGGTGTGGAAGGTCGGAGCTGGTCAGCAGCTCCACCCACTGCTCATAGGTAGGGTTGGGGTTAGGGGTGAGGGAAGGGAATTGCTGGCACTCCCATACAATGTGATACAGGGTGCCTGGTTGGGGGCAGGATTTGCATGTGGCATGGTATAAGGTGGGATACATGGCAAGTGGGCTCCTTCAGAAGGCTGGAGAGGCCGCTTGGAGTGAGGAGAGCAGGCTCACGACTTTAAACTGCTCGCGCTAGACCGCTTTTTAGAGAAAAATGTGAAGCTTTTAAGATAAACCAGGGTAGCAGGCATTCCCCTCGCTCGTTTCCGTTGAGTAATCCGGGCGGTCGAGAGGAGATACGTGCACTGAGAAGAAAGCCCATCGCGAAAACGGGAAATAACCCGGGTGTTTAAATACAGGGATCACGAGGCACGCCATTTGAGATTAGACTGAGGTAAGGCCTCACTCAGCCCGCGCAATTGCACGACAAATCTGGAACCGCCTTTGTTTTCGCTACTGCCTCAATAAGATGCGTCGGAATCGATATGATAAGGCTGGGCAATGTAGGAACGAGAGGCAGATGCGTAGATACAAGAGCAACGCGGAAATTGGACGAGTCGATTGTTATCTTGCGTCTGTGATACTTCCTCTTTGTCTACGTCTCTGGAATTGTAGATCTGCTTCATGAGTACAAAGGCGCCAGCACAGAGATGTGGTTAAAAAAATCAATCAGGGCATAAAATTGCGTCAAAACAAAAGTATCCCGTGATGCACTTAGGGGCGGGGAACGATAGAGGTGTAGGAATTTCCGTTATGGGGACTAACTTTGTGTCTTACTTTGTTCTCTTCAGGTTTTAAATGGGCCATGAAGACAAAATACAACTTCTTTTATTATCGAAAAAGACTACCTTGTGAAAACCTAGTCAGCTTCGTTACAGTATCGAAAAACTCCGTTTTAAGAAGAAAAACACAACGCCTTAATTCCCGCCGTGACCAGCCAATGGCCCCAGTTTCGAGATCCTTTCGCAAACCTCGGTTGCCCAGTTTGCCACCGCAGCGATGCAGTAGCTGACATCCACCACTTGCTGTGGTCCTGCCTCGCCTTGCGTCCGACGAGGATGCGACATCTTGCGGCGACGGGCCTCCGCGTATAGACGACGCCACCGCATAACCCGCGTGGATACATGGGCCGTACCATCGTTCCCTCCTATAGACTTCATCCACGAAGCGAACATTTTCATGTTCCTCTAATCGCCCTTCCTCAGCATCAACTCATGCCCCTCATATATGCCCTGTGGAGAGAGACATAAACGCTATAAACAATGCAACAAATACACTCCAATTCAGCGCTGCAGTGATGCAATACAAACAAAGGTGGTGTAATTTGGGCCAGCACTGGAAATACATTGTAGGGTAAGCTACACTGGCCGAGGTTAAGCAGTTTCGCGTGGACCTTGAAGGGCCGTACTGCGCAAGAGCGAGGAGCATTGGATTGGATTGGATTGGATTGGATTGAATTGAATAGGATTGGATTGAAATTGAATAGGATTTGGATAGGATTGGATTGCATTGGACTGGATTAAATTGAATTGTATTAGATTGTTTTGGAAATCCAATCCAATTGGAGTACGGGTGTGCAGAGAACTGGGTCTGCACATTCGCCGGTCTGCGCATTCCAGAGGTGCGACGTCATAGCCGCGGCAGACGCACTGGCGCCGGCGTGTGCCCAGCTGTGCGCCTCCGTTGCGCAGTAGCCAAGTCTGACGCTGCGCCGGAGCCGCTTGATAGCCGTATCGCGTGGCTCCTAGAGAGACGCGCTGCGCATGCGCGAGGAGCAATGACTGGATTGGACTGGATTGGACTGGACTGGACTGGATTGGATTGGATTGGATTGGATTGGATTGGAAATCGTTTTGGCAGCACTAAGAATGATAATCAGCTACTCCTAGACAACCAGGAAAGCTGAGAATAACCAGCTCAATCTTAGCTCACGCTAGGTATACCCTGGCATAGCCGAGCTAAGCCGCTGCTAATTTTATTTATTAGTGTGAATTGGCATGTTTGCATTCAAATGGTACAATTAAATGACTCCAGAAGTCTCATCGCAATCGCCTAGTCGAGTTTCTTGGTGGTGGCTCATGTCAGCGGCCGCCAATGGCATAAACAAGATCCGGTGACACCGTTGAGACGTCGCCGGGAAGTGGCTGGGGAGCAGCCACGGCTTCTTGAGTTTCCTTTATTACGTTGAGTATCTGTACTGAAGGAATTGTTTTCACTGGTACCGGCACAGAGAAGTATTTTAATGTACCAAACTTGCAATTTGTCTTCAGGGCCCCTTTAAAGGAGCCATGAAGACAAAATACAAGTTTGTGCTATTCGAAAGATTACGTCTTTCATAGCACCCCCAGCGCTTGTCCGAATGCAAACGATGCTTTATTCACTGAGAAATTATTCATTTAAGTTAAAATTTTGATTTTCCCGCTAAATCGTGCGTTTTCATGGTCTGCAATGACATCACAGGAACCTTGTTTACCGTTAGTGAACCTAGATGGCGCCACCATACCATGGCAAGCCGTTTTCTGCCTTTGGTTTGTTTTTGACCATACTTAAACCTGGCTTGCTTTTGTTCAGGGAGAAAATAATCGTTTCGTGAAACATAGTGCTCGCGCGACAAATATGGTCACGTAAGACACCGTTGCTTGCGTCAATCGGCCAGTGTCGTCTGAGACAACACCAAAGCGCCGCAGTCCTGTGCAGCTAAATCAAGCATAGTGCGCGCAGTACCAACAGCAGTACGCATCGGTACTTCTATGTTTACGTGTGCTTTCACAACTTCTACTGTTTGTCCCATCATTCTTACGGCTATAAAAACAATGTGCCCTAAATTTAAGCGCAAATAGCTCGTTCGGGCAGCTTATAAGCTCTGCCCAATTTGCGTTTGCTTTTGCCGCCTTCCGCTAATCGCAGAGCTGGCTGGTATGACATCATAGGTTCTGTTGTGGGAAATGAGCTAGTGGGTCGCATGGTCATTCCCTTTTTTCCTAATTGCGTAGCTTATTTGAGAAGAGTTTACGGTAAAAGTGGTGTCAGTATGATTCGAACAAAGGCAATCTTTTGAATGAATCAAACTTGTGTTTTCTCTTCATGGCTCCTTTAAGAAAGTCGTTGGGAATTATACAAGGCTGCGTTGCCGCTACCAACTAAATTCTCTACCGATAAAAAGAGGAGAAGGGATACAAAAATGCTAGGGAACGTTAGCTTTCCGGCTGGCTTTTTGACAGTGGACACGCTAGCAGAAAGAAGTACCGTAGATGTGTGGAACCCAAGTGATAATGTAATCAGCAGCCGCTGCATGAGACAAGGAGTGGAGTAAACAAAAATAAGGGGATACGCTGGAATGCCTCGATGCGCTATGGTTCAGCGGAATGAACGAAAAGGAATTTCTTTGTGGCAGCTGCAACTGCGCAAGTCGCAGAGCAACAAAATTATTCGAGCGAACTTTGCTCATCAAAGAAACATAACAAGCACGGATGATTTATTTAGGGAAAGAAAAACTGGCTGAGGATTGCGCTATTCCCTAATGCGAAATTTGCGCGCAGCTGTGTAGCTGTTTCGAATTTATAAAATATGTTGGGGCCGAGAAATTCAAGCAGACATATATATACATTGTTACGGTTTATGTAATGTACGTTTTAGAAAGAATACGCTATGAGTGGCGTAGATGGCGCGGACCATCTGACTCGTGCGGAACATTTCACATCAACCGCCACAAACCGAGCGGACCGCGGTGCGACTGCCGCGCTAATAGCATTGAGGAAAGAAAAGTTTAGGAGGGAGCGTCACGTGAATATTGTGAAGCCTAGTCATAAAAAATAAAAAGGAAAAACTGATGGGAGATGCCCCACCTCACGTGACAGGCAAGCGGTAGTTCTTTGCGCCTCATGCGGCCGCCCGCCTGCCCGCGCTCGTGTGCGTCGTTCCGTGCGGTTGCCGAACCGTCCGGGTATTCGGGTTTCGGCTACGAGTCCCCGACCGGGCGTTGCGCGCAGCGCTGCCTGCAACCCTAAACGCGCAGCAGGCTGATCGTGCAGGCAAAGTGTTCGGACGGGAGAGACAGAAAACATCTTTATTTATTGAGCTCTGGGATCCGTCGAAGTTCGCGCCGCAGTCGAAGTGTCGTGTTCCGCCGCCGTGCAAAAATGGAGATGTCAGAGTACGACATCCGTGCCTCACATTTTATTTCACAAAATACACTCACTTCCTTGGTTCTGGTCATTGTATCTTTTCACCTCCCAGGCGTAATTTAGCGTTCGTTGCCCATATACCTATCGCACGGATTGAGCAGTACTCGGACAACCAGCCCGCGTTCTGCCTGCGACGCGAGGCGGAAAATGATTTGTTCTTCCCGCGCCCGCTTCAGTGGTTCTGCACCTTTTGTTTTCAAACGCACTGAAGGAGACAGCAACGCAAAACAGACGTCGTCACGACAATTGTGGCACGTACAACGTGCCACCCCATGAAACACAAGTTGTCTTGAAGACGTCTTGAAACAGCCTGAAACAGCTACAATCGTCTACCTCTACGTGAAGACATCTTGCAAACGTTTACCGCTAGCAGTTTTGAGAAGTTTATTTGTAAACGTGTAAAAGATGTCTTGCTGAGAACAACACAAGCTTATGCTACACCAAGAGGTTTTAAAAACGTCTCTTGAGAGAGGTTTATCTGGAGACATGGTAAAGAAGTGTTTCCCGAGCCTATTTGTTTTTTGAAAACCACTCATGATAACTTTACTAGAAATGCCTTCCTTGACATTTGCGCTTAAATCTGAATGAATGAATGAATTTATTGTCAAGAAAAAGGAAAGGAAAGACCACCAGCAGGCGTAAATTGTCACACCTAGGGGTGGACACCGGAACGCCTGCTGGTGTGGGGGTTGGGGCAGAGGATGACAGATTCATAGAGAGGAGAGACAGATGATAGAGTTGACATGTTTACAGAACACAGGGGAGAGAGGGGCATATTTACAAGTTAACAAACACTCCCACACCCACACAAAGTCTGGAGCAAGGACAAAAAAAAACTCGTAAAAGTTCACACAGTCACTGTGCCAGAGAGTCAAGTGCCAGGCGGAGCCCTGAGGCATCCAGGTAGCCGCCCAGTGCCTCGTGGACGCTGTCCCTCTCCCTGGTGTTGCCCGGCGGCCATAGTAGCTCGTCTAGCGGCCGAGCCCTTCCTCCCAGGGCGGCCAGCAGTTCCGGCCTCCCTGCCGCATACTCGGGGCACTCGAAGAGCAGGTGCGGCAGGGACTGGACAGGTGCGCGGCAGTGCCGGCAGGCAGGGCTGTCGGCCAGCCCCAGGCGGTGCTTTCGTTCCGCCGTCCACACCGCCCCCACGCGGAGGCGCAGGATTGCCGAACGCTGCTGTCGGGGCAGCCGTGCAGCCCGCACAGGTGGTGGGGCCTCTCCAGCAGCCAGCCGTGGGTCCGGGTGCTGTGCCCGCACGTGCCGCTGTATAAGCAGGCGGGAGTCGTCCGCCGCTGCCTGGGCATCCGTGGCCGCGGGCGTCAGCTCGTGGGCCTCGGCGGCCAGCTCGTCCGCCCGCTCGTTGCCCTCGAGCCCGATGTGGCCGGGCACCCACTGCAGTCGCAGTCGGGCACCCCTGCCTGCCAGCCGCTCCGCCTTCTCGCGCACTCCTCGAACCAGAGGGGAGTGCGGGTCGCCCTCCCGGATGCGCAGCAGAGCCAGCCGGGAGTCGCGCAGCAGGGCGCAGCGCTCGAGTGCGGGATCCAGCTCCAGCAGCAGGTCCAGGCCCAGCTGGACCCCCACAAGCTCTGCCGTGGCCGAGGATGCGGCGTAGTGCAGCCGGGCCTGCCGGGTGGCCTCCCCCAGCACGGCGGCCGCTGTAGCGGAGCCCTGCCGCTGCCGCACAGAGCCATCCGAGTACGCCAGGGTGTGGCCCTCCAGGTCTTTCCAGACGACGGCCCGGGCCAGCTGCAGCAGCCCGCAGTGGGGCGTTCGCCGCTTGCTGCGCAGGCCCGGAATCTCCAGGTGCAGCTCGGCCGCCAGGTCCGGAGGGCGGCTGGAGGGCCTCAAGTCTGTGGTGCCCACCACCTGCTCGTACCGGGCCAGCATGCGCCCATGCGCGAGTGCCGGTGGGTGCGCAGCCGCTGCAGCAGGGGGCCGCCCCCCTCGGCTCGGCGCAGCCGGTCAATGTGGCCCAGGGCCCTCTGCTCGGCCGTCATCTCCAGCGTCCACACCCCCGCCTCAGCCAGCGTCCTGTCGCACTGCGAGTTTCGGGGCAGGCCCAGGCAGGCGCGGACGCCCTTTCGATGGTCGCCCTCTAGCTGCCGCCAGTTGGGTCTCCGCAGGGTGACCAGCGGCAGCGCGTACATCACTAGCCCCACGGCCGAGGCGCTGTACAGCCGCAGGGCTGTCTGCTGGGAGCACGGCCGAGGTGGCCAGCTGTGCCCTGGCACGTAGCTCCTTGGCGGCCTGGCGGAAGTCCACCCTGTGGTCCAGGGTGAGCCCCAGGTAGCTCACCCTGGTCTTCCACTCGAGCTCCTCGCCGTCTATGAGGAGTTTCCTCGTCCGTCCGTGGGCGGCTGCGCTCGGGTGCACAAGCATGGCCTCTGTCTTTGCAGCCGACAGCTGCAGGCCGACACCTTCAAGCTTGCACCGCACCGCATCCATAGCCGCCTGCAGCTGCTGCACGACCGCCCTGCCGTCTCCTTTCGGTCCAAGCACCCACAGGGCAATGTCGTCGGCGTACACCGACATGTGTACCCTGTGCCCCCCCCCTCTGGGCAGGCAGCCTGGCAGGGCTGCCATCACCAGGTTGAAGAGGAAGGGGCTGATGACGGAGCCCTGTGGGGTGCCGATATCCACTGGCCGAGGTGCCGACAAGACGTTCCCCACCTGCACCTGCGCCGTCCGGCCCGTCAGGAACGCCTCGACGTAGCCCCGCAGCTTCCCCGCAATGCCGGCCTCCTCCATGGCCAAGGAGATGGCGGGGCGCTGCAGGTTGTCGAAAGCGCCCCTTCACATCGAGCAGCACCAGGGCAGCCACCTGCCTGGTGGCACGGGCGTGTTCCAGGGCCGCCACCACGTCAGTGATGGAGTCGGTCGCCGCTCGGTGCTTCCGAAACCCCGTGAGCTGCTCCGGGATCGCCTCTTCCTCCACCACGATGGCCTCCATCCTGCGCAGCGCCACCCGCTCCAGCAGCTTGCAGCCGCAGGAGGTGAGGGCCACGGGACGATATGCCGTGACCGCCCAAAGGCCCTTCCCCGGATTGAGGATGGGCCTCAGGATGGCGAGCAGCCACTCAGGCGGCAGCTGCCGGTCTCCCAGATGCGGTTGTAGGCCACCAGGAGCTTGCCGAACCCCACCTCGTCCAGGTTGCGGATAATCTGGTAGGTGAGGCCGTCTGCCCCTGGCGCCGACTTGCGCTTGCAGCTTCGGAGGGCACTGCGGAGTTCGCCCTCCGTGTTGGGGGCGTCGTTGAGCGGGTGACGTCCCTCGGGCTCCTCCAGCGCAGCCACAGGCCTTGGTTCCGTCCGGTGCTGTGGCAGGAAGTGATCCGCAAAGAGTTCGGCCAGCTCCCCAAAGCTTGTCTGCTTGCGGATGGCCAGGGCGGCCAGAGGGTTGCGGTGTATCCGGGGCTTCAAGATGGAGCGGAAGATGCCCCAGAGTCGACGGCAGCGCGGGTCTGCCTCCGAGCTAACACACAGCTCGGCCCACCGTTGTCGGTAGAGGCGGTGGACATGTCGTCGGCAGGCAGCATCCACGCGACGGTACTCCGTCCAGTCTGCCCTGTCCCCCGAGCGCTGCGCCCTCCTCTCCGCCCTGTTCCGCACCGCCCGCAGCTGCAGCAGCTTCAGGTCTGGCATGGTGGTGGTCCCCTCGGCGACGGTGCAGGTCCGCGTGGCTCACCTGGCGCAGCGAACCAAGCCCCTGAACATATCTGCTCCCTCCCCCAGCTCCTCCTCGGCAAGGCAGCGCCGGAACTGGTCCCAGTGGGTGATGTGGTGCAGTGCGGGCCGTCTGGCCGGCTTCCCGGGTGGTGCAATGTGCAGCGGGTAATGGTCGGAGCCCCATGTGCTGGGCTCCCGCCTCCAGGTGGCCTCAACCCCGGCTGACACCAGGCTGAGGTCGATGGCAGTGGCAGTGCGACTGCCACGCCTAAAGGTGCACTCACCGGTGTTCAGCGCAGTGAGGTTGAGGCGCAGCATGGTGTCCCACAGCTGCTCTCCCCGCGTGTCGATCCTGCCATCTCCCCAAGCAGTGTGGTGGGCGTTTGAAATCACCACAGAGGAGATGGCGGTCTGCGCATAGAGACACCAGCTGATCCAGGAGGCCCGAGTCCCAGCTCTGGCATGGACGCACATAGACACTGCACACAGTCATGTCACCACCCGTGCCTAGCCGTAATGTCACTGCCACGCACTATTGCACAGTTGTTGTCACCCTACTGGTGTCCAGCACCGCGTGCTGCACGCAGTCGCGCACGAACACGGACGCGCGCGAGGGTCCTGGAGGATGGGCTGGCTCGCTGCCTGTCTGAACACGCCTGATCTCAAAACAAATTTAAGCACACACATGCTCTATACTTCTATAGTAAAAAATCCCGACGTCTAACTTCAGCAAGAAATCACCTACATTTTCTATCTCTACTATGCTTTTTTAAAAACATCCAAGCCAGATTCTTTCTTTGTGATCCATTTTACCCGCCGTGGATCTTCAAATCTGCCGATTCAATGAAATCACTGCAGCTATTTTTCAGGTTTAGGCCTTGATTGTTGTAAATTGTGCTGCTAAAACCACATTACTTTTAATTTGCGCTATCTCTGGTCCTCCTCGCAATTCATGAATTGCACCGTATGCAGTACTGTGAGGGCTGGGCGTGGAGGCTGGGGCATTCAGGTGGCATGGCGAGGCGAATGGGAGTTATTTAAAGGAAAGCATTTATTTGAACATTATACAACACGATTGACCACACCGGAGGCAGGCACAAATGAAGCACAAACAAGCAAGCGTGTCCCAGACCTCGCATCGGCCTGGAGCTGCGTGGCGTAATGGCACTGAAGGTGACGCTAGTGATCACCCAATGACTACAGCACATGTGGCTGGCTGCTCGCACCCCGCCCCACTTTGGTTGACCACGTCTCGCGGACAGTAATATCCGCACATTGTCCACAACAGGCACAACACTCATACACGCGGGGGAAACACTGCCGCACGCTTCACTCGTGCACCAAGTCATCTAGGTGGCTAGACAGCCAATAAGCGCATTGTACCGTTTAAGCTGTGGCTGCACTGCAGAGGTGAGTCTACACTGTCCTGCTTCCTTGCACTAGCAGTTTCATGCACACTGAAGCGTGGGTAAGGGCATTAGCCTTGGCTTCGAGGTTCGTGAAAGGCGTGCCAGTTGTCCTTGGACAGGAGGTTGCCGACACCCTCTCAAATGGAGCTGCATGTGGCACACAGTATGCCACAAGTTGCTACGCAGGAAGTCCTTGCTCGTTTTGTAGCCAAATGCTGAATGGTCGATGCTGCTGCCAAACTTTCGGGCATGGGCTTTGTCCAGCTGAAGTACATCGATGCAACTCACGAAGTGGTCAGCCAGGTGCGGCACAAGTTGTCCTTGGTCTCTTATGGTACCACAGATAGCTCGAGTTGGGCGTTAGCTGCTGCACAGGTCGCAGCTGGTTGGCGCTGTTGACGGGCTTGGAACCTGTAGGTGGCTGGCTCACGAGCGTTTTTCACTTTTTTGTCCATGGACAAAGTTTTCGGCATGCTGGGCTTGCTGTTGGCTGGGCTGAAAGTAGTTGGCAGGTGGTTCACCGACAGTATGAACTCTTTCTGGCTGTTGAAGGAATTATGTATGTGCTTGACTTCCTTTGTGAGAACTGGCCTGACAGAACTTGGTTTCGCCACCCACCCGCGTCAAGCGTACAGCATCCGGGAGGCTCAGAAGGAAGCGGAGGGGGCCACAGAAGCCGCACTGTTTGAATGGAAGCTACTGGCCTTTACTTGTTTTGAATTCGCACAGAAGCTGTAGAGTTAGCGGTTGCTTGGCTGCGATGAGCAAGGCACGAATGATGGCTTTGATTGTAGCTTATTACATTCCCCTTTGAAAGTCATAGTTCACTAGGGCCCTCTGAGTATTCAGGAACTGCTTTCCTTCTACATCGTACCGGTATGAGCTCCGACTGTAGGGCAACGCGCTAGCAGGTAAACACGGAGCTTCATATCAGTGATATGGTCAAGATCATCGCTGTGGCAAGCAAAAACAGCTCTATGTTCGGCCAATGTACCTTTTATAACTGCGTGCTGGCTGGGAGTGGGCTGGCTGCGAAGCGGGACGGATGGAATATTGAGGTGATGGCGCGCGAACACCGCGTCGGATGCGACGGTGTCATGCGACAGGGGCACTTTTTGAGGGCAATGTTTGGGCTACTAACAATTGCTATGGCGGCTACTCTGGCAAGCACGGGATCATGTTGCAGGCAGTCTTTGGCACTGTGTCTGGCAAGGCTAAGTACCGTGGCTGGGTCTAGCGTCAAAGGCACCGCGGCGGACGAGGCAGAAGCCTTCGCTTCAACCGGGGGGCTAGCTTCATGCTGCTGCCGAATGTCGGCTTCCAGTCACCGAATGAGCTCTTCTTTGAAACCGGCAGTGTCCAGCTGTCGCCGTGCCAATTCTTTCCGTATGAGGTCGGTGAATAGGCGCGACATTGTCACTGAGACGAGCCGCTCCCACACAATTCCCGGCATGATATTCCGCCGAGCTGGATACACGCAGGCGGTCACACAAAACACACAATCTTGCTGGAGCGTCCGCCAGCGAGATTGGCGGACGCTCCAATCTTGCTGGTGGTCTAGACCACCGGCCCTCTCAAGAGCACCAGCACACCTTTGCCCTCCCCCTCTCCCCCCCCCCCAAATGTGTGTGCATCACATAACCCACACGCGCGCTGATGTAATTCTGCCTGGATCCACAACGGTTACGTATACATTCTAAATGAAATGTCACATGAATAAAATTTTGAGCAATCGTCAGCATTACTTCAGTAACCAAAATGACAGAGAAATTATCAACTCTGCAAGTTTAAGCCACTCTATGATGTTGTAGCCTCTTCTGTGTCTATCATGTTGTATCCTGTAGCCATGCTTCAGTTTGAACATCAGGGCCTCTGTTATCCAATGGAATACTTTAACTGTGTCATTACTGTCCGTTTCATGCTGAAGCGTGGTAGTCTGTAGCATTTATGTATGCGTGACCATGCCATTACGCATGTTTTCTTGGTGCACTCCGGGAAACAAAATGCTGACTTGTTTCGAGCCCGCATCATGCCCAAAGGTAATGCTGGGTCTGTACTGAACGTTTTTTGGTGGACTAAGGAGCTTCCAAACTTAATTTCCATTTGCCGTGTCACTAACGAAAACTACAAAATTCTTATGCGCCCTATACATTCCAAAACCGTCCATACTCTTACACTGTAAAGACTAAACCGGCAGTCTATATTCGGTTGAACAGTGGCAGTGCACGAGTGCGCTAAAAAGTTTGTCATTTCAATAATGTTTGAAACCAAACTGGTAGAACCTTATTATGATTCCTTCCTCAGATCTTACGACAGAATTCCAAATGTGGCAAGATTTTGCTCGACTTGCACAGGACATGCCGAACCGCAAGAGCATGGTCAGACACCGCCGTCTTTGTGTTATTATTTTTTCTTGCTAAATTTAATGTTTGATATGGCATTGAATAATGAACTTAGCAGTGGCTTCCTATGCCTTATCCAGGAGTGGTTCTTACACTTAAAGGGATGGCCGCCCCAGAAAAGTTACTGTATAGTACGAGCCTTCAGGTAGGATGCACGAAGCATTGAATACTTGACAGAGAATAATGCAACTATTTCAGAACCCCAAGAGGGAGCTCAGTACAGCAGACTCGACATTTGGGCTGTACTGAAATGTCGACCAGCTTCTCATGTTCGCTCAGAGCTCTGATAGAAGCTACGAGATGGGCTGCGTTAGACTCAAAACAGAAACGGAAATCACAACTGGCATGGCTTGACAAATACCGATGGCTGAATTATTCCGCTTTGCGTGAGGGGTAATCCTGCCATGTTCATGTAATTTTCGCCATTAAGTGCTTATATCTGTGTGTTTAGGGTTGCTATTTGCTGAAATTATTGCTAGCGATATAACGCTTCTTGCATGCATGATTCATAGCCTGTCGTTTTTTTAACAAAGCACCTGCGCTACACATATATTTGTAGTGCAGGTCTTATCTTAAAAAGAAAACGAGCGGCTAAAGTAACGTAAATTATGTTATAACGTAAGTGCATAAATTCGATGCAGACTGCACAGAATGAGCTCCATTGGCCTTACACTGGAAGCTGCTGTACGGGAGTAGAATGCTTATATGCCAAAAATTTTCTTATGCATTTTGGACAAGAACAACTAAATGAAAAAATCTCATTCTTGCTGCAGAACTATGACCTTCCCAAGAGAAAATAGTAGTTGGTACCACTGTTTTATGGTTAAATTCCCAGCTGGAACTAGCTGGTACCAGTTGGGACCAGCAAGGACCAGCTGGGCCCAAATGGGAATTTAACCATACACCACCTGGGACCAGTTACATTTTCTACTTGGGTTACCTTCGGAGTCGAGGTATGGCGATGATCCTGGGGACGTGGGCTGGTCAGCAGTCGGGTACACCGTGGTTCACCTGAAGTCGCTCTATATATACATGTCGCAGGGCCGCCTGGAGGGCTTGGAGCTGGGCGTGCCTGCTGCCTGTTCTCGGGCAAAGGTTCTGTGCCTGGGGAGCCCCGTGTGCGGACGTGTCGGATCGCGCTACCGCGAGGGCTTTTCACTGCTCGGCCCAGAAGGTAGTGCTGGTAGCCCGTACATGCCTGGTAATGGAGAGGGCTCATTGGTGTGAGTACCCCCTGCCCTTGCCAGCCAGCTGGTTCACTCCCTGTGAGATGCACGTGATGTGGCACCAGATGGGCTGGTTCATAGCCATTTGCGGCGCTGTTGCGGCAATGGCCAAAGCTTACGTAAAACACCTCTCTGTGGTTACCATGCACACGCAGGCTCTCCATCGTGGGCGTCAGACTTGGACTGCGATATGCGAAGGCCCTGCACGCGAGGCTGGGCGCTTGGTCGCCGCATCAACAGCCTCCTGGGATGCTGCAGAGGTGCCTGCCAGCTGGCCCCCTCTCTGCCTTCTCGACGTTTTCCAGGAGGCGCATAGGTACGATGCTCCTTTGGTGCGCTCCAGTTCCAACGTAGTGAGGCCCACCAGCCCCGTATTCGGAAAGCTAACTTACCGAATGACATAAGAAATTCTTTCGTAAGGGCCGTAAAAGGTAGCATGAGAGAAAGACAGCGTGCATTTCAAAAGTCATCCATATGAGAATTCAGTGGCCTTGTCGAAGTGGAGCAGTGAGGTTCAGTTAATGCAGGGGGAACGAACCGTAGGGGGTTGTGGATAGACAAGCAAGTTGGCTAAGGCGGTGGTCTTCGAGGGGCTGGGAGATCGTGTTAACAGTGCCAGTTAAGAGTAAGCGTATTGTAGAGGGGTTGGCTGGAAGGCGAAGTGTTGCTCTGTATACCCTGCGCTGTAAAGCTTGATTGATTGTATCGCTTAACCTGCCGACGCAACGCAGGTGACGAGGCGCGTTTTTTAGGTGCGGAGCATCTTAGGACCTCACAATGTTCCTCCGCATCCGTGCGCATAACATTTAAAATCACAAAAAAATCACACAGGCACCGGCAGGATTCGAGCCTGTGTTTGGTAGACCAGACAGAGGAAGTGCAAGTCGTCTTACCCATTGGGCTACGACCGTAGGTTAGTACCCGAGAGCTAAACGGCTTACTCCCTCGCCTATAAGGGTGCGGAGTACCTTAGGACCTCCCAATGTCCGTCCGCGTCAATCCGTGCGCACACCATCATTAAGTGAAAATCTGTGAGGAAACTATCTAAAAGGGCACAAGAGCACTCCAAAACACTCGACAACAGGCACTAACATAATCTAGCAACGAGAAAACGCGCAAAAGCACCGGTGTAGTCAGGTTGTGATCAAGTTGTAATACACAGTGACTGCATCGAACTACGCTAAATGGCGCTACGCGGAAACACGAGATGGCGGCGCGGTGCACCGCGTATGTAAGCGGGTTCTGAAAATCCCATTCCCTCTTCCCGCCATGGACGGAAACGAACGTAAGATGCGTCACGCTTCTGCTAACGTCTATGAAGACAACGAGCTTCCCCGAATACGAAACCGCGGCAAGCGGAGGCAAAGTGACTAAAATCGAATGACGGTCGGGGCGCAAATCGGATTTCACTCGGTGTGCAACTTGGATGTCACGGTCCCCGTACTCCGCACCCTCGCCATTATCCACGGAGTTGAGATGCTGCCATTTTTTTAACGTGCGCCTAACGTGCGCCGAAATCTCGTACACACGGGTGTTTTTGCTTTTCGCCTCCATCAGAAAAGCGGCCGCCGGGGCCGGGAATCGAAGCCGCGACCTCGTAGAAGCATGACTGAAAGTCTATAAAACTAATTTCATGTAATCTGTGGTGCCTAAGGATGCTTATCGGCCTGCTCCCTTCCCTACTATGGAGCTTGTAATAAACCGGGTCGCCATGCCCGCAGCTGCTTCCGTTCTTGACCGCTGCATATGTGTAACTTTGGCTTTTTCTTCGTGTTGTTCTTTTTTTTTCAGATGTTGCATTCACTTAGCTTCAGCACGCTGGCCTTCTTCGACAAGTCAGGACACCTCTTTGAAGTTCCAAACCCGAAGCGCGTCCAAGCCTGCCCGTGTTCTGTACAAGCTTGCAATCCTTCACGCCGCCAAAACATGACGTCGTAGCATCTCGCCATGTCGCTCATACTCCTTGCTTCAATTGCGAAAATAAAAGAGTTTTCGAAATATTTTCTGCCTCTATCAAGGCTCCTGAGCTCGCTGGCTACGCCAGCTTGAGCACAGTGGCGTGCATGTACAAAATTGAAAAGAAAACATTAAAAATATGAATATAAAAGGGAATTTGGATGGGAAACTACGTTTTAGAACAAACCCTCACTCACTAAGATCTCTGAATACGAATAAATAAGATCACATGAAAACTCACGTCGAAGAGAAAACTTACACACGTGATGTGAACGTTTCCCTCAAAAGGTCTAACATTACGCTGCACGCAAGGGAGCAAATTCTGACTTTCCTAGGCCAACCTCTCCAATAAACATATTTCTATCTCTCTTTCTCTCTCGGGTGCAAGGACTGACACCCTTCTGCGGGGCTTATACTTCCACAGTTCCAGTGAAAAGTTTAACTAAAGAACGCTTGAAAAGACCCCCTTTATCAGCAAAAGATTTGCCCGATAACATGAAAGTTCTCACCCTTCGAGCCGAAGTATTCTGCACTATGGTCAAAAACACGGCAAGTTTGCTGAAAGGTCCGCGGATTTCTAAATTACTGTCTCCGTTAATTAATTACGCGAAACTCGGTAATGCGTGGCTAATTACAGCTTCGCAGGCTTGTGGATGTGAGGGGGTGTATATTTTGAGCGTCCCGAAAATCTTTGGCCTGAACGGGCGTTGTCTAACCATTCTGAAGGCACCAAAAGGCGCAAGAAAGGCGCTAAGAAGCACGATTTGCGTCGCCGTTATCAGGAAAATCTTTTGCTGATAAGGGGGGTCTTTTCAAGCGTTCTTTAGCGAAACTTTTTTCCCTCAAAGGGTGCAGGTATAGCCCTGCAAAAGAGAGTCAGCACGTACACCCTCAAGGGAGTCAAAGTTTACACCTTTTCGCGCAGCCTAATGTTACACCATGGTTACACCTTCGAGTGAAAAGTTTTGCTAAAGAATGCTTGAAAATACCCCCCTTATCAGCAAAAGATTTTCCTGATAACGGCGACGCAAATCGTGCCTCTTGGCGCCTTCCTTGCCCTTTTTACCGCCTTTTTTTCCGCGGAGCTACCATGGTTGCCAGACCACGAATGCCCTCCCCGCTAAAAGAGCGGCTGCAGGTTGTCGCCAGTTTATGGTCGCGGATCTGTCACCCCTGCGCGCTCGCGCCGCGGGCTCTGGCTCGGGCCCGGGTTCGTTTTTTTTTTCGCTTTGTCCCCAGGGGAGGTACTACAAACGTATTGGGGCCCGTAAAGGCCGCGGATAGTCCGCTCTGGTTGCAAACCCCTGCTCGCTCGCTCCGCGGCTCGGGCTCTGGCCTGGGTTTTCCCGCAATCTCACCCAATTTTCCCGCAATTTAACGCGGCCTTTACGGTCTTTTCTCGCGGCCTTTACGGGCCCCATACGTTTGTAGTACCTCCCCTAGGGACGAAGCGAAAAAAAAAGAACGAACCCGGGCCAGAGCCAGAGCCGTGGCGGGAGCGAGCAGCCACGGCGCGAGCGAGCAAGGGTTTCAACCAGAGCGGACTGACAGATTCCACACCCGGGCCCGAGCCAGAGCCCGCGGGGCGAGCGCGCAGGGCGAACCAGAGCGAACATAAATATGCGAACATAAACTGGCGACCACCTGCTGCCGCTCTTTTAGCGGGGAGGGCATTCCTGGTCTGGCAACCATGGTAGCCCCGCAAAAAAATGGCGGGAAAATTTGCGGGTACGCCAGCCGAAATGCTATGAAACGTTTTGCTAAAGAATGCTTGAAAATACCCCCCTTATCAGCAAAAGATTTTCCTGATAACGGCGACGCAAATCATGCCTCTTGGCGCCTTCCTTGCCCTTTTCGGCGCCGTCGGAATGGTTAGAAAGCGCCCGTCGAGGCAAGAGTGTAACTTTGCGCCTGCATGCGGGCTGAGTTGAGACATACATATTTCGTCCCCATTAGTACACCCGTGGCTAGTAGCGCTAGTTATGAAGCTTTCAGCCTTAGCTTGACCAGGCAAATTACTCATGTGTATAGTTCCACACGCATTAGGGAACATTATTAGAGCCATTTAATGGCGGAGTCTGCCCGTGAGAGGGCGTTTCTCTGCGCCAATGACATGTGGAGGTTAGATGGCGGTATACAGTGGCCGGCAGATTTCGTCGTCTTGTCAGAGATTGAGCCCCGCGCATAAGCCGTAAGCCTGATTCAGTACCTTTTCAGCAATTTTTAAGTGCGAAGCACTTCTTAGTCGGGCCTACTCCTGCTTCCACCGCCGTCCTCCGTCCGCAGCCTAGCAACGGAGCTAGCTACCGTGCCTAGCAACGGCGCCGGATTTCCGACGCGTGAGGGCGCTCGCATAGCGCCTCCTCTCCCCCCTCGCCTACTCTCCTAAAGCCCCTTTACTACTCTCCAGCTCGCAACACCCTCTCTCGGCGCGCCAGCCAGGCCACTACACTATATAAAAAAAAACAGCATCCGGCGCCAGGTTTCGATCCGAGGACTTTGCGGCCGCAGCGCGACGCTCTACCGACTAAGCCACGGACGCGACGCTGATATCAGTGTTAGTAACGCGCCTTATATCTTTAACGCATTCAAACTACGTCGTCAGCGGCGTGCGTTGGCGACTCAGCGGCGTTATAGCGGCTGCAACAACCCTTAACGGTCCACTTTAGCGACCACAAGGCGGTCGTAATGACCGTCGCATACAATGACAACACAAACAAGTGCTGAAATAAATACTGTCATTTCAATGTCTGAAGGGGGGCCAGTTGGTTCATTATGAACTTCGTGTGTGTGTTCTCCCTCGTCCTTCGTTTTTTTCGCGCTGTTTTGCTTCACTTCGTTTCACTTTACTTTGCGTGTGTGTGTGTGTGTGCGTGATTACATTCCCTCTCGAACATCTCTCGAACATACACGTTAATTCACCAAGATTTCCGCAGAGGGACAAACGAGGCGTGTTAAGCCGAACGTGATCACGAGGGGGTGTTAATGTAACTAACGGGCAAAATGCCACCAAACTTCAACAAACTCCCCCTCATAGCATCACCCCGTGCTTCGCACTTCCTCATACTCCCCTTCGGGGAAATGCGGGGGAATTTTTTTTTCACTTTTGTTCCTTTCTCTTTCATTTCTTTTACTTGGTCTGTTATCGCATTACTGTTTCTTTACTTAATTCAGTACAGGTATTTCTATCATCGAATAGGACTCCTCTGGTTTGAAGCGAAAATATGGACGTATGTGAAAATTATTTGTTTGCCGCTGTGCTTTCGGTGCCTCTGATTAGTGCTAACACTTTGGTGAGTGGAGCAATGGAGGACAACAATCGTGAATCATTTTATGCATTTTTATTGATCACGAAGGAAATATATTCTCTGCCAGGGCACACTTGCTTTCGAGATGAAGGAGCCCGCTGGCCAAGCAAGTAGGCGGGAGACATAACCAAACGTCTTTTGACTCTTGGCAGCGTCAACAGACACTGACGCCGCCATCACTACGAACACCGGAACGCGCGCACACTGTTTATTTCCGGCGAGTTTGAAGCAAACGTCCCTCTGGGGGTGAAAACTCAGAAGGGGTTCCCCACAGGCTCACATCCTTCGCACAGGTAATGCACCACTCTGGCAGGGCTGCTAGGCTCCTCTGTGACGATCTGCTTGGGGCTTAGCGTCACTGAGGCGCTTTGCGACAGTTTTTCGCATTGCCACCATGCATAATCGAGCCCTTCACTGCACATTTACGTACAACACTTGTCGATACTGAATCGCTAATCTTTGAGCAGCTACATCTGATAACACTCTGGTATGGCACGCCATGGTTTATCTGGACACAAATTGGTGCAGTTAGAGCCACTGAGAAAACTAAACAGTACGCCGAGTATTACATTCAACTCTACGAGCGACAAGAACGGTCAGACTTCTGTCCAGCATGCTACTTTGCCGGCGGCTACGCCGAACTCCCCCTGTACAAGTTACACACAACAGCCCGTTTACCTTTTTTCGCCGTCCGGGGCCAAATCCTGGGAGGACACGTTGCCTAGAATGAACACTTTCACACCAGCCAGAGGACAAAGTACCCGAGTAAGAACTTCGCTTCATGAACGGTGCGACGTTCACACGGGGTCAAGGGCTGTCCCTAACCGCACTCCTAGCGAATCATTTTTTGGAATTATGCTCACTAGGAGTGCGAACTTGTTCGCTCTTTTTTTTTTTCTCTCCTAACTTTAATGAGCGCCATTATGACAACTAGGATTTGCTAAAATACTGTTCGAAACGAGATACAAGAGACCGACACAGTACTTGATGTCGCTCGAGCCGACAGAGCCAGCGAGCCGCATCAACTGTGTACAAACGACGAAGGCAGTACTCCGGTTTCGAACAGGGTTTAATTCCAAGACAGGCGCAGCGACGGACAGCTCGACTCGAACTGGCATCCGTGAAGGCTCGATGACGGGCACCGTCCTCCAAAGGTGGTAACCAGGACGCATAGATAGAGGCGGTCTGCACCAAGAGGCAAATCACGTTAAAAATGTTACGTTTAGGGAGACCACCATTCCTTACCGATTGCAAACAGGGTTTAATGATTTCAAGACAGGCGCAGCCATGTACAGCTCGACTCGAACGGCATTCTGGACGTCTCGATGACGGCCCCGTCCTGCTCGGCGGTGGCTGGTACGCATAGGCAGGAGGCGGTCTGGAACAAAAGGCAAAGCACGTTAGAAATGTTGTAATTTCGAAGGTAATCACGGCTTACCGAATGCGGGGACCATGATTACGTTTGGCAGGAACGGGAAGGGACGCTGAAAGGCAAAGTAACAGACGAACAGCGACAGAACCACTTTTATTACCAGAAAACACCTCTGTACAAAACACGAGTCGTCGAGCTCAGTAGATAGGACAGATGGAGACGTGTACCTGCCTAGCCAGAAGAGTAGTGCATGTTTGCGGGAAGGAGCAAGTGCAATAAGACACGACGCAAGGGTCAGGGAAAGGGGAGGGCGGAGGCGGGTGCCGGACGCGAACCTGAAAAGGAACCAAGGACACCAATTCCATCACTCGCCTTTGCCACGACCCCAATTTGGAGCCGCGGACCGCAGAGCTGCGTTCCGTGCTTCAGTGATGCTCGTTGAAGGTGGCGACTGTATTCTGAACGCCGCGCGAACCAAGGACGTGCGAGCGGAAGGCATTATCGAAGTGCATATACCTCGGCTACCGCGGCATTCGGAAAGGAAGACCGACTATCACCACAACCTAACGGGGTTTCCGAGCTGAGTCCGACGCTAGAGACAGTGGCGAAGGGCTCCAACACCGCCACTGCGCCGCTGTCCCGAAAGCTACAGCCTAACGCGCACCGCAAAGCTTTGGCCACAGTCGGAAACCCTGCGTCGCGACGGCCCAGGAAACGTCTGGCTCCGAGGCTAATGTGCGCTCGGTTAGGAAAATTCAAATACGCAAACGTTCAGCGTCGCGAAAAAAATGATACGAAAGCCGGTTTCGTGGGCACGCCGCACGTCGCACCGGGCCTTCAGCCACGGAACTCACCACTCGTCGGTGAAGACTGTGAAGCAGCATACCGTGAAGGAAGTCCGTGAGGCCCTCGTGGGTATCGCTTGTCCGAGCGAGCCGGTTGGGAGCGGGGATGGCAGGCACAACGAAAAATGACTGAAGGAAACGAAAACGACAACGCTTATGGCATTAAAACACGTCTTAGCGCGAACCAAACTTCCCCAATAGACAGTATACCGCGTGGAAAAAAAACTCACCTGTCCATCGCCGCCGTCACCGCGCCGCCAGCTACTCGGCGCCCGATGCGCAACAGGCAGGCAAGATGGCGTACCCCTTGTTCTAAAACGCGCTTATCCTGGCATTACAGAGCGCTGCTATGGGTCGGCTACCGCCTACCCTTCTACTCTTTCACATCGATATCGTCTTCCAGAACATTCTGCCAGTTGTAAAACAAACGAAAAAGTTATCCCATCAAGTCGCAGCCGCGCGGCCACCGGAGCATGCATGACAAGGCATTTTATGCTGCATCACGGAGCAAGATAACCTTCTTGCTTGGTGGTTCTTCATGTCGGCTAGGGGCTTCGGCTGGCGCGATTGCACGGTCCTATCGATCATGCGGCCGTTACCGGCTGTCTTCCGCGGCTTTTGAAACCGAATAAAAAACGCCACGTCTTGAAGAAACAGTCGACTGCGCGGGAACACAAATGCTACTGCGTACGAGTCATTCATTCATTCATTCATTCATTCATTCATTGTAAGGTTCAACGCACTGACAAAATAAAGGCGATGAGGCGCGCCGTATAGTGGAGGGCTCCGGATTGATTTTGACCACCTGGGGATCTTTAACATGCGCCGAAATCTTGTATATACACGGGCTGTTTGGCTCGTCGTATTCACTAGAAAAGCGGCCGCCGCGGCCGGAAGTCGAACCCGCGTCCCCGTTCTCAGCAGCACAACGCCTTAGCCACTGAGCCATCGCGGCGGGTGCGTACGAGTCGTAGCTGTAAGAAAATTTGTGCCCTTTCCACTCTGTGAAGAAAAATGACCTGCGAAGCTGGACGCAGTCCACGGAGTGCATGAAAGGAAACACGTTTGTTCGTAAATAGCGATTGAGAATACTTCCTAGCCAATTAGCTGAATGAAACTTGGAAGGACCCAAGGTTCAGTCTCGCGGACAAACTAGAAGCTGACTCCCGCTTCGTAGGCATCTCACTGTTCGTGTAACACACCAACCCAATCCGCTCGATCACTGAGAGGACACCGGACAAGTCGCGCTGGGCCGTTTGACGTCCGCGTTTAAACCTCCCGCCAGCACAACGGAGGCGCCATCAGTAAGGACCGCGTGCACGCACCCCTCCCCCCAAGCCGTGCACGCCGGCAACCGGTTATGTGCGCGGGCTTAGAAGTGAAAGAAACCTGAACAAGTAATACTGCCCCACGTAGGCGTTTTAAGCGGGCAAGTTGCCCTTCATCTGGGAGGTATTCGCAGCTACTCGACGAGCTGGAACTAGAGGGCGCAGTGCGGCGGTAGCGGCTTTCTATACATGGTGTTGTCCGAAAGTGTTGTCCTCGTTTCCTTAATTTTGGTTCCTTTTTGCGAAAGGAACGCGTAGACGTTCCACTTCCCGTGGGTCATTAACGTTACTTAGGTTTGTCGCGCCCTGGAAGATATTTAAAAATCAAATAAACTCCTAGAAACTTCGACTGTACATATCGTCGATACGGACATGCACGCACGTTTCGGTGTGCGGACACACGCTAAGGGGTTATGGACAACAGCAGTGAATTTATTTTCTTGATTGAGAGATGTTGACAAGCCACGTTTTTTGCTGCAAGATGAATTCGCGCCTTGAGCGGCCGGAGGGCAAGTGGCTCAAAGCGCCTGTTCTCGTTTAAATGTTTACAGCCGCGTTCGAGCAAAGCCGGCGTGGTTCCACGGTAAGCGTCAAATTCGGCTCGCAAAGGTTTTGAGCATATCTACGTCTCGTGTCGCTTTGAACAGCGAAGTACTTCCACAATACGAGGGTAAACACTTTACATTCACAGATGTAGGCGAAAATGGTGCAGCCGCGCGTCGGACTATCGTTGGCTGGCGCTTCAACGCGCGTCGCGGTCATGCATCCACGTGTGCTTAGGCGCTTGTCGCAGCGTTATTTATGGCCTGGGTGAGAGCGATGTCGCGCTGCTGAGGAAAATAACTGCAGCTTAGACTTAGAAACTTCGAGCCCTTAGTAGACCGCGTGGGACACCACGCACACGCGCACGCCTAAACATTTCTAGTCCAGATGAACCCATGAGAAGGGAGTGAGCTAGCATAGATGATGTAGACGAAGGTTCTGCGGAAGAAAAGCCGAAAAAAAGTGAAGCGCAAAAACTGTACATCGCTCGTTAATGAGTGTTGCTGTTGGATAATTTTTTTAAAGAAATAAAGTAACTGTAACGATATTTTCGTTACAGTTACTCCACAAAAAAGTAACAGTGTTACCGTTACAAGTTCCTTTAACCTAAAAGTAACTAGTTACAGTTGCAAGTTACTGAAAAAAGTAACTAGTTACCGGTAACGCGTTACTAGTACCTAGTTACTGCCCAAGACTGCTCTAATGCCATCTGGTAGTGGGTCACCGCCGCGGACTACGTTTCGCGCAGCACCCGTGGCACTCCGCCTTCCTCCTCGAACTTTCGCCACACTATCCTCCCCCGCTTTACTTTTCGCTGTTTCGACATCGAGGGGCCACGGCGAGGGAGGCCGTTAAACAACATGAGCGGTCGCTTAAGAGCTTCGCTCCGAAAAAATTCAACAAATTTTGTTGAACAAGTAGAGCCTGGGAAAATGGTAGACCTATGAATCTAGCGCTCTGGTGGGATTCGCTTTCTTGGAGTTTATCTATATTGGCGATTTGCTCGGTTCAATTATAAGGAGAGTGGCACGATCTCTACGTCGCGGTCTAAGGAAACACAAGGTTTGTGGGTAGAGAAATTGATGTTTTATTACAGTGCGGCTATGCCATTCATACAGGTGGCCGCCGAAGAGAGCGCGGCATTGCGCCATGGCAGGGGGGGGGAGAGAGCCCGCGCGTGACGAAGTGTATACACTACTCGGGAGAAAGGCGGCGGCGGTGGAGTGGGTTTTGAAGTGGGTTTCTAACCGTACTGCCCCACGCAGATGGTGATGCTTCACTGTGCTACTCGTAATGTGGCAAAGGCAGCTTATAAAAACCAAGCCCAGATTTAGTGGTGTGCTGCTGCTGAAGCAGCTTCTCTACGTGTGCATGCATGGTACAGGGAGGGCAGACGAGCCTACCCGCCGCCACACCGGAACCTTACCAGAAGGGAAGGGGTGCTCGTGCGACAGCTTCAAACGCGAGCGATATGGACGCCCGTGTTCGCCAAGCCCGTGTGCCCCGAACTATTTCCAACGGACACGTGTGCGCTGTGCGGTAGCGCTCGGGCGACCATGCAGCACATGCCGTGGGGTTGCCACCAATCACCACTAGCAGACGAGGCCGACCCGCTACCACCGCGTGTGAAGCGCGGGGCGACCAGCGGAACTTACGAACACCAGAAGATGGCTGCCGAGCTCGCGCTTGCGGCCATCGAGCGTCAGCGGCCGAAATCGCTGCTACCCACCCCTCCACAGGGGGCTGGAGGGCGGCGTCAGTATATGACCTAACGGTTCCACGCAGGCTCAATAAAGAAGTTGTATCTCTCTCTCTCTCTACGTGTGTGTTCATGTGTGTGTCCCCTTTTACATGTGTGTTAAACATTGTCCTCTGTAGATTCACGTGTTGTCTATATCTGTTGTGTTTCTCTGTAATGCTAATTTCCTCAATGTTTAACTCCTTTTTTTTCTATTGTGTTTTATATTTATCCTTGTCAACTTGCCCAGTATGTTATATATCCTATAATGTCTACCTTCTCCCCTATCCTCCTATTCCTATGTATTCTTTTCTCCATATCCCCCCCCCTTACACCAGCAGGCGTTGCGATGTCTGCCCCCTAGGTGAGACAATTTACGCCTGTTGGTGGATCTTCCCTTTCCAATGAACAATAAATACATACATACATTGATTTCTTTTCTTAAGCCGCCTTCATCTCTAAGCACAACTGCAGTACTAGAAAAGCCATCTTCAGGGTCACCATAAGCCACCATTAAAATATGAAGGCCCTAGGAACATTTGCATTTTTATGTATTTTTTCTATGCACTGAAAATTCTTTGCTACGCTTGGTTATCGACGGAGAACATATGCTGCTTCCAAGCCATAGACAGCTTCGCCGTAGATAGACAAGCGCCATAATGTGCCCTCAATGAAATGTCGTTCGGTAAAGGTACATTCGCCAAAACGACATTTTATAAACTGTCAGCACGGCAGTACTAGAAAAAAAATGCGGAACAGCAGGGTCGGACAGAGCAAAGGACACACAACACCGAGCTGTGGGGTGTTCTTTTCTTTCTATTCGACCGTGTTCTTCGCGCATTTTATTTCAATCCTGTCAGACCAACTAGACCATCAGATTGCCTGTATAAACATTTTAGTTCATCATAACGACGTTTCATTTTGTTTTAAAATATGCTTCCGCTACCGGTTAAACTTACCGGTTAATATTTAACTGCGACGATTACCTCCATGCACCTACAAGGAAGTCAGCATCCGCTGAGAAGTACTGCTCGTAGTTTGTTTTTCTTGATCACGTAGTCTATCATAATTATACTGTGCTTTGGTCTTTGAGGCCGTAAAAGATAAGCTCAGCGAACTAGGTACTTTTAAACACAGCTTCAGTTTGTACCCTGTCGTCTACAGCCCTCATTGTGTGCCTCCAGACCTCCGTTAATACCTCAATGATAAATGACACGTCCGTATTAGGAGAGACAATGGCTTGTTTTTTTTTTTTTTTTTATGCTATCGTAAGGGTGAATGTGCTTCGTCTTTCTATGTCACTGAAGGGCTATATACGAACAGAGTACATCGTAAGATAATATGGAAGCCTATAGACGAGCGCTCAATTGCTCTGATATATAAAACATTTGACCCTTGGCCGATCGATAACGTGGCATTTTTGTCTAGCCATTGTTTAGTTTATTACTAACTGGCTCACCCAGATAAGGTCATTTTATAGTAATAAACACGACGCTTCTTTTATTAAACGTGCGCGTTTGTCTGAATAAAGTTGATGGAAAGTTGTCAAGTAATGTGTTTCTTTTTTTTTTTATTGCGTCATCTTTATTTTCCCTTGCACATATGCGTCATCACAAACTACACCGAGACATTTGAATTCGTCATCTCGTTTGCGCCACAAGAATACTAATTAACTACTCAAGGAATAGTCTCTAAGCATCAATAATGACGTTTTCAATAATTACACCCATCTCCCCGAAGGGAACAATGAGTAGGATGCGGAGCGTCATGGTGGTTCCGTTTGCGTTTCCGTTATGTTGGTTAGCCAAATTTGGTTGAAATGTAGTGAACCCCGTAATGCTCATTTATTCTACTGATGGTTCCCTTCGGGGAGGTGAGTGTAATTTTCCTTATAGCATGCGTATATACGCGAGTAGACGAGATTGAAGTGGTATCTAAAGGTCGATGGATTCGCCGGAGGAACCAGAGGAACCCGTGGAACCAATGTTGCTGTTAGTGTTTGCGCTGATTCTCTCACTTAATTGCGTCAGCACACTCACTGACGGGGCTGTTGCTTCGATCCTACTTCATCTGAAGGATCACGGAGTCAAGCGCAAGCACAACCGGAGTTGTTCTTGTTGTTGTTGTTGTTGTTCGTCTTCCATGGCACGTACCCACATGGGGGATTGGCCAAGAAACGGTCCTGTGCGGACGCCAGACCACCGCCGACGCCGTGGGACATACCCCCGAGCATAAGAAGTGTGGGATTGGCCAAGAAACGGTGGTGTGCGGACGCCGGACCACCGCCGACGCCGCGGGCATAAGACATACCCCCGGCGGGCATACCCCCGAGCATAAGACGCTCCGCATCTAAAAAATTCCGCGGAGCACTTAAGTCTGCTTTTGGGCGTTGAAAGCGAAAGCATGCCAACACTTACAAGAAATTTGTTTACGACTACATTGATTTGAATCTCTTTCTTCTTTTTCGTTTCTCTGTCATTTGGCGCGAATTACTTATCCACCAGCTCATTTTCTTTGCCTTGTCGTTTCTTGACATTACGGCGCGAATTTCGTCTGAAAACAGACGGGCACACGCCACAGCTTCCCCAGAACCGGGGTTTTGCACGGCTGGTGTGCCCCTGCTTTACTCATTTGCAATCATCACCCGTTTCACCTAACAGGCACTATTCTACAACTTTTAGGTTTCCAATCAATAGTTTTCGGAATTTTGTGAAGCTGGCACATTGCCTCTTAGTGCTCCGATTCCTGGCCAGTCTTCCTAATCTGTGTGGGCCACGAAGAAAAGAACAACAACGGCAACAATTTTTGTTCTACACTGGCAGCTTGTACAGATAGCACAGTTGGTTAGGCACTGGCCTTCTACTCAGAAGACCCCGGTTCAAATAGTGTGTGTGTGTGTGTGTGTGCGCGCGTGTGCGTGTGCGTGTGCGTGTGCGTGTGTGTGTGCGTGTGTGCGTGTGTGCGTGCGTGTGCGTGTGTGTGTGTGTGCGTGCGTGCGTGTGTGTGTGTGTGTGTGCGTGCGCGCGCGTGCGTGCGTGTGTGCGGAGTGGTGGTGATGTGTGTGTGTGGTGTGGTGAGTGTGTGTGTGTGTGTGTGTGTGTGTGGGTGTGTGTGTGGTTGTGTGTGGGTGTGTGTGTGTGTTTGTGTGTGTGTGTGTGTGTGGGGTGTGTGAGTGTGTGTGTGTACGATGTGTGTGTGTAGGCAATGTATTGTGCGGTTGTGGCGGTGTCGTGTGGTGCGTGTGTGCGTGTGCGTATGTGTGTGTCAGGAAATCCATGCTGGCCAGATCAGCTCGAATCAGCGAGGTAGACGCGGTCAGTCCGCTAACAGGCGCGTACCGCACGACGTGATCGTCGCGTCTTAGGTACGGCCTTGTTATAGGTAAGAGTAGGGACAACAGGAGCAGCCAAAGGCACGGGCCGGCCGCCGTAAGGGATGGCGGGCTTTCGCCGCCTCAACAGAGTTGAAGCTGGATGGTAAAGAAGGCGTCACATACCTTCGGCCAACGCTTTCGGCGTCCTGGGTAGCGTCTCCCCCAACAGCCCCTCGCGCAGGCCGCGTCCCGCGTCGCGGCGAGAGGGAGTTCGGAAGCAGTTCAAACTAACCAATGAGGTAGAGGTTAGCCCCGATACCAGGGCCTGCTGCGTGACATTGTGTTATCGCCGCAACGGTCGGTAGGAGTTTGAGAAGACGACTCGGCACTCACAGTGTCGCCGAGACGAACCGGCATTTCGGGGAGAGAGGGGAAAAGCGCTGCGCCACGGCACAAACCTAGCGATCGCGCAATGGCTCTCCCCGAAATGCCGGTTCGTCTCGGCGACACTGTGAGAGGCCTTGCCTATGCGTTGCCTTGGCTAAGTAACTCGGGGATGAATTGCAAAGCATGCTTTCCGCACTGGGCGAACTGGAGTAGAACCGTGGCTGAAAATTAATATACAGAAAACTAAAGGAATGATCAATAACCTCGGGACCAGCACAGCGGGTTTGAGATAGGTTGCGAGGCAGTGGAAGTGGTAAGCGAATATATCTACTTAGGCCAAGTTGTGACCCCAGATCCCAACCATGAGGCAGAGATAATTAGAAGGATCAGAATGGGGTGAGGGTGCATATGGCAGACATTCTCAGATAATTAATAGCAGCCTACCATTGTCGCTGAAGGAAGAAAGTGTATGACAGCATGCATCTTAACCGTACTCACCTACGGGGCAGAAACTTGGAGGCTCCACTAAGAGGGTTCACTTAAATTGAGAGACGACTCAGCGGGCAATGGAGCGGAAAATGATAGGTGTAACATTAAGGGGACAAGAAGAGAGCGGAGTGGGTCAGGGAGCAAACTGGTGTTAAGACATATTAGTAGAAATTCAGAAGAAGAAATGGACGGTGGCAGGGCATGTAATGCGAAGGCAAGATAACCGCTGGTCATTAAGGGTAACAGATTGGATCCCTAGAGAAGGCAAGCGCTGCAGGGGGCGGCAGAAAGTTAGATGGGCAGATGAGATCAGGAAGTTTGCGGTGATAAATTGGTCACAGTTGGCACAGGACCGAGGCAATTGGAGAATAATGGGAGAGGCCTTTGCCCTGCAGTGGGCGTAGATAGGCTGGTGGTGGTGGTGGTGGTGATGATGATGATCATGATGATGATGATAATGATATATCTCCATAGGAAGCTACCACCCTCTGAAAACTGCAGATAAAGATATGCCCACGCAACACCCTTCCCCACGTCGTGTTTCCCAGACAATACCACAACTTGTCAACACTGCCAACAATTATGCATAACTGCTCCATTCCTACACACACACACACCTTTCCCAATCTCCCTACCATTACAACACAGCAGTGGGTGTAGCCGCTCACCAGCTCGGCCCTGGCCGTTCAGCGTATGCCAGTGGAGAGGCCCCACCTCGCCAGCAAGCACCTTGGACTGGGGACACCTCCCGCCGCGAGAGCGGCCGAAGAGCACGCTTGCGGTTGTATAAATTTCGTGCCTCGCTCACTTACTATTCACTGCGGCGGCCATTTTCTTGACCGTACAACGGCAACAACTTCAACAACAGCGCTTTTTCGCAGAACGGGGCACTTAAAGGCCAACTGCACCTAAAATTTCAACGTTTTTAAAACGTTATTTCCGCATAGTCTGTCGAAAAAGACTGCAAGATGGCCTGATATGACAAGAGAAATGCGCGTATCCGTGGCGCAAACGACCATCAAAAACGGCAAATTTTGAAACCGGAACTGAGAAGAGCGCGGCCCCTACAGCCAGCCTGAAGTGACGTTCCAACTTGCCCAGCCTGATAGCAATTACAGGCCGCACACTGCGGCCAACCTGCGCGCAACGCTTCGCCCTCACTGTAGCCCGTGGAGAAGCGCGCCGAGCGAAGCTCGGCCTGTTCTCCTGGCTTGCCGTAAGAAAAAGAGCGGGGCCGGCCGCAATGCTTCAGTGGCTGCTTGCGCGATCCGCCCGCAGGTGCAGCGTCGCCTGCGACGAAGCTAATTTAAACGTTTCCAACTAAATAACAAAGCATTTCACGGGGCCACCAGGTCATGTCCCAGTAGGATTGGTGGTACGAATTGTACTTTCAAAGTGAAATTTGGCCGAGGTGAAATTTGAGTGCAGTTGGCCTTTAAAGCTTCCGCGTTAATAATTGCCCTTTAAGAAAATCGACCCTGGAAACCCTTATTTCACGAAGGAACCCTTATTTATTCTGTTCAAACGTCTTACTCATTATTTTAACGCCCGCTTGGACGACATTCTGGCACGCGTTCAAGTTGTCTAAATGCGTCAGAATTAATAACTTACAATGTAACCGTCCACAATACGGCGAGCTTTCTACCCGGGTATAGCTTCCGGGTGTAAAATCTAAAATAAAGGCGATAAACTTTAGACCAGTAGTACCCGGCCAACCGGCGAAAGACGCAGCTAGGGCCCACGGCCCTAGATGGTAGCTAGGACCGCCATTTAAAGGGGAAGGCCACGTGACCTCCTCCCTCTCGTCCCGTTCCTTCTACCGTTTAGAGCTTAAATAAAGTTTTCTTCCTCCCTCCCTCCCTCCCCTCCCCCTCTCTCTCTCTCTCTCTCTCTCTCTCTCTCTCTCTCTCTCTCTCTCTCTCTCTCTCTCTCTCTCTCTCTCTCTCTCTCTCTCTCTCTCTCTCTCTATCTCTCTCTCTCTTTGTCTCTCCTGTTATGACGGGAGTTAAGATGGAATCGGACTTCGCGCGTCGACTCGATAGCTCAGCATATCGACACTCTCTAGAGATGAATCAAAGACACCCCTAACAACGTCGGTTAAAAAAAACATGCACAGAAAAAAACTAGTAACAGGCAGCGCCCTACGCACCGTAACGGCGTCCGAGTGATACGGATTTCGACAGAAAGAAACACGTGCCTTGAAGTGCCAGATATATCGTGTGTTGCCCGACAAGAGACAGAAAGAATGCGTGTCGTCCAGTCCCTTTCCACGGGTGCACCCATTGCACCTCAGCGTCGCGTCCCATACACCTCCGTCTGTGTCCTTGACCGGTGTGCAGGTAAATTGCTTCGGGAACGTGGGCATTCTTGCGACTGCGCGAGGAACACCAAGACAAGGCACCAGGTGTGCGCAACAAAAGAATTCTAGCGATAATCTTATTTCCCTCTTATTGAGGATCACTGAGAACCATTGCTGTCTCACTCCCTTGAGCAACCTGGCGCAAACTAAGCGGCATGTACGGATTCCAACGAAGCTGAGGCGGCCTATACCTTCTGTGTGGTTGCTTCCAGGACACCTCGTCGCGAACATCGTTTCCTTTGTCTGAAGGATCTAGACGATTTGGGCCCCGCGGAACGAATTGGTCAGTAGTCTAACGCGCCACACACGGTTTCCAACATTCCAACAACGGTCGGTTAGCTCTGAGAACACCTAGCAGTGCGGTAGCAACCTCCCCACCCAAAAACTGGCAAAGCTTCCACTAAGTCGTGCAAGGCTTGAACCATAGCGAAGCTGCATGATTTCTTTCTACGTGAGCACTGAAGGACACATCACCACGCATTTGTACAAGTTTGAAAGTGTTTATTTACATGTTCCGTTGTCGCTTTCCACTGTGCTAGTAGTGGTCATCGTCGTATGCATCGATATCGTCGTGTTCCTCGTGCCAAGCATTACAGACGCGGTAGCGCTTGACGACAGCTGGGGCGCAGCGGCGGCGCGTACGTGCACGATGCATGCGCGGCGTTCCTGGACCCACGTAGATGTTCCGTGAAGCAGGTGTTGCGCCAGCTGTGCCGTTGTTTGGTTGCTAGGCAACACGAGGCTCCCCTCGAGTTTTTCACCGTTTTTTTTTTTTTTTTTTTGCTAGAGCCGCTGCGCGAGCCAGGGACGCTCGGTGATCGCCGCGAGACACGCACTCACGAGCACTCGGCATTTTCCTGCTATTTTTAACGCGTTACGCGCCACACATTATTTATGTATTGCTATTTATTTATATAGAGTATCCCTAAAGGCCCTCTCTACGAAGGTATTACGGAGGGGGTAAGACAACATAATACGACAATACGAACGAAAATACAACAACACGCAGTATAACCTAGTAATTAGCTGCAACTAAAAGGAAAAACCATAAATAGAAGCTACAGCCATACAACGTTGTACCATCGCTAGACAATAAGTTTAATTCTGAATAAAGCGCCCAAGAGATCTGAGAATTTGTTTGATTCTATTTCGACTGTAATATGAGCTAGTACAAACGACATCGCGTAAAAGCAAACAAAAGAAAACATAACAAGTAGCAGTATATCCAGAAATAGCCTATAACAAAAGCAAGATCAACGAATGCCAGCTACAACTATAGGGCGTTATGCAATTGTTAAAAACTACGAGGAAAAGGAATACTGCATACACACACGTGCACACGCACGGACACGCACGCACGCGCACACTAGAATCTCGATAAACGTAAATCGCTTAAACGGAATTGCCGCTTAAACGGAACAGTACCCTATAAGTTGGTTGGTTTTGTATTCAGATACCCTAAAAAAACTCTCGGTAATCGGAACTAAAATTTCCTCATCACGGTGTAAACGAAACCAGAAATGGAACTTCTTGTGAAACCAACTGGCATGAGAATCATATGTTTACGGTTCCGGCTGTTTCGTTTTTTTTTTTTTTTTCTTCCTCCATGTTTTTTTGTTTTGTTTTTTTTTAGTCTCGTTGACCTCGTAAGCCTCATCTCGTTAGTGGTCAACCGTGTAAGCGCAACGAATGCAACATCGCAGTTCTTATTCCAGTTGTTCGGTCTCGATTCAAGACGCCGATGTTCCAGGGCTCAGCTCCTGCCGCCTCGTTCGTGCCAGCGTGGTGCTATTCGTGCTTCATTATACCGCGTTGCCGTCTTCTAAATTCGGTGGCTCGTAAGCACTCGCGAAGTTGAGGCCTCATTGTTGCCAAATATACTTTGACAATGCTGTGGCTAAACCTCTTGCAGTTTTCTTGCTTTCACAAGAATTATCAGCTACATTCACTTGTGCTTGGAGTTCCATGAAATGGTATTAAGAGTGTGTACACACATCAATTTGCAATTTCGCACATCTATCTCAGTAAACGGAACTCCTGTTAAATAGAACTAATTTGTATGTATGTACGTATGTATATTATTAGTGTGCAAGAATTTATTGGGATCGGGATCATTTGGGTGGCAACATATGCTGGCCAGTCATTCCACTCAACAATGATACGCGGATGAAGCATTGTGCGAAACGAAGTGAATGACATTGTTGGCGTTTAACTTTGTTAAGGTGATCCCATCATGGAAAGAAAGCAGAGGGGCATTCAAAAAAACTTTCATGCAGTGATGGGTGGTCGTGAATCTTGCGAGAAAGCTATAAACGCGCATGTTTCCGATGAACGGCCGAATCCACTAGTTCAGCATGATTTTTCAAGTTAGTGACGCTGCAAAAAGAAGAATAATCAGAGTAAATAAAACGAGCCGCGACGTTTTGCAAGATTTAATATTTGATATGATGTAGGCTTGATGACGGTCGAAAATGGTGATGACATACCCTAATTTAGTGTGAACTAAAGTGGTGAAAGCAATCTTTTTTTTTTTTAATATGATGGAGCCTGTTTTAAATTACCGAGAAAAGCAAAAATACCTGAGTGTGCTGAGCGCACTTCACCCCCCCCCCCCCCGCCTTCCTCATGAAACAAAGGATGGCGAAAAAGAAAGGAATAACAGCTCCAAGTGAAGCTGCCTCTAACTTTACTTGCCTCAGCGAGAAATTGTTGTGGTTATCTCTTTTCATTTGGGCGGCAATTCTTTCGAGCCAGTGGAATAGACCTTTGTCTAGTATATAACGATGTGCACATCGGCTACTCTTATACGCAGCCCACCCCATGCCCTGCTGACTCGTCATTTTCTCCGGCCGCCCCGGGCAATGTAAACAAGCGGTTCCTCTGGCTTGTTGCTTAGATAGAGCTCCCACTGCTTCTACTGCTTTCTAGTGACGACACACGTTTTTCTGCTCGATATTCCTCTGCTTTTTCGACCACCCTTGGTCGGTTCATGCGTTCCACTGATGATTTTACGAATTAATAGAACCAAACGTACTGCGCGCAGAATAGCCTCGAGAACATGCACCTGCTTTTGTGGTCTTAACGAGAAATAAAGAAAAAAAGAGGTGACTAGTGGATGGTATCATGTGCGGCCCAAGGTTTTTAAGGTGGACTTTTAGAGCAGATTTTTTGGTTTTGGAGTTTTAGTGAGCAGAGTTCGGCGTGGCGGCTAGTACTTAGAACGTAATCAATCATTTCCGCCATTGTGGAATACTTGATATGCCAGGCGCCAGTTGCTAACAAAGACCAAGCTAGCACCGATTTCCTTAAAGTCGGCTGCACCTCTCAACTGAAGTGCACTGCTCAAAAGACGCCTTTTTAGGGCATAGAAAGAAGAGAGAAATAAATTCATTTGCACCCATCCAAAATAACGAGGGCGAGGGCATTTGCCTAGACCCCCATTCATCCCCCTAACCGTCGTCCGGAATCCTTTGGGATTCCGCGGCGGTCAGGGCGAGACCGATGACTTTGCGTTGCTCTTCTTGCCTTGTGGTTGAGTAATAAGGTCTTCCAAGATTCCACATATTCTGTTCGGGTCGTTATAGGAAGGCCATGCCCAGACCATGTGGACTAGGTCTGCAATGCTATTGCAGTGAGGACATCTAGGATTAAAGACTTCCGGATGCCATTTGCTGTGCAGTTGAGGACTCAGAAACACCTCAGTTTGTAATTTCCTCCACATACCTTCTTCTTTTTTGCTGAGCTGTTCATCCGCCGCTGGATAGGTCTTGCGACCGAGCTTACAGTGATAAATTATTTCCTGAAATGTCTTAGTTCGCCACCCGAAGGAAGGGGTTCATCGCGTGGAGGCGGTGAGTCAGCTGCGATTTACCGGAAAGTGAGACCTCGGGCGGTCGAATCCGCCTTCTCGTTCCCCCACAGGCCCTGGTGGGCCGGGCACCATATCAATGAGATTTTCTTCCTGGTACTTGACCTTCTCTGACAATTTTGGCAGCTGCAGCAGAGACGCTGCCCATATCATAATTCTTAATGGCCATCTTGGAGTCACTAACAACCACCATTTTACCGGCTTGTGTTATAGCTGGAGCAATACGAACTTCTGCCTCCGTTTCACTTGTGTTTTTGATCGTGCAGCAACATAATTCGTCCAATGTCAAAATAAAGAATCCCTAGGACATGTTTTTTTTTTTCGTTTTGTTTTTAAAGCGAAGCTTTGATTGATTGATTGTGGGGTTTATCGCGCCGACGCAACGAAGGCGATGAAGCGCGCCGTAGTGGAGGGCTCCGGATTAATTTTGACCACCTGGGAATCTTTATCGTGCGCCGAAATCTCGTGCACACGGGCGTTTTTGCTTTTCGCCTCCATCAGAAAAGCGGCCGCCGCGGCCGGGAATCGAACCCGCGACCCCGTGCTCAGCAGCGTTTTAAAGCGAAGCTTTCCGTGTCTCAGTGATCAGTCCATGAGCGCTGAAAACTTACTGCAGAAAAGCCAACTCGCTGACGCTGATGATGGAAATTCAAAACGTTTGGAGAACATGATTCGTGTCCACTCAGCTTTCCTCTAGGGCCTCAAGAAAAAACGCTTCCCTTTGTCGGAATCGAACCCGGGTCCATCGCGTTATAAGGCCGACGTCTATCCGATTGGGCCATTCGGGCACGGACTTAGTCTCACTGATGGTGAATACCGCACAGAAAACGCCTTGCAGGAAAGGCAACTGTTTGATGATGATGAAAATTGTATTCGTTTGGAGAACATTATTCCTATCCGCTCACTTTCCGATGTAGTCTCAAAAAAATCAAAGCCCCTTTCCTAAAGAAAGATGGTTGTACACGAAGCTTTCTTCCATCCATGCTGAGTCAAAGTCCAAAGCCAAATACCACGCAACAAACCCAAGAAACGCTGAGTGACCCGAATCAAATCACCTGATAGAACCTATACATCCCATCGGGTCGCTCATCATTTCTTAGGTTCGTTGCGTGGTATTTGGATTTAGACCTTGACTTTTATTCAACATGCATGGGAGAAAGCGCATCTTTAGGGACAAAACTTCTTCTGTGTTTTTTGCGAGATTCTGGACTAACAATAACTTTTAATTCCTTCGCATTGTGCGCCAGCACGGACGTACGCGTTTGCGTCGACATGTACGCTTTGACTCTTTTTTCTTGTTAGGCGCTCTGCGCTTCCTGGCGTCCGTTCACTCTGTTTTTTTTTTTTTACTGAACTTCATTTCGAGTTTTTTTCTTGCATTTCATTGCGTGCCATTTTTTATTGAACTTTTGTTTTCTCTCTAATTGTTGCCTTCCCAATGTCTCCCATTCACTTCACTGCATCGTAATCACCCCCCATGCGTAGCAAGCACTGCGGCTAGCACTCGATAGCGTCGGCATAAAGCTGTCACCGGTATTCCTCCTGTCTTTGTCGAATCTCAACTTCAGAGTTATCATCTCATCTCTTCTCGCTCCTCTCTCTCTCTCTCTTCTCTCTCTCTCCTCTCTCTCTCTCTCTCCCTCTCTCTCTCCCCTCGTGCTCAGCCATCTTTCTTTGGGAAGGGGTTTTGATTTTGAATGATTTTTCTATACCCTGCACACGTGTCGCCTGCTCGAGACTCAGGAATCATAGCCATACACAGATTCGCTGTAAAAGTTCAGCAATACGGATTGACCAAGGCAGTGGTTGCCGATCAATGTATTATGCGCATTTCCTATGCATGCGTAATATGAATACGATTAATCATGGGAAGCAGATGTGTGATAAAGGCTCGAAAGAGGAGGAAAAATGCTATGGCAATAAAAAATACGGGAGTAATGTCGCCGGCATTCCTATTATAATCGCGTCCTGGTCGATTCTTATATTAGTAGCAACTTCAGGCAACGTTATGTTATCATCGTCATTATCTGTTGGATGCTTCAGAAGAAATACCCTCTCCCGGATGAACTCTCCACTCTTTTATCTTGCGTTATCTCAGTACATTCCTTACAGGTTAACTTCGTTGGACTAGCTGTATTAAGCGGCTTAGACGCCTGTTATACATGACCACCAGGCAGTGGCGAACACTCTTAGGCGAAGGCAAGCCCTTAAGTGTAGCGATTTTATTTTTGCAGCTTGGCCAAATACAAACACCATATGCAGCTTCAGACAAATACAACTCCACGCAGACCTTTCGGTTACTGTCAGTACAACGACAAAAGACTGGTATTTCCTCGTTTCTGTCAATTAAACCAGCAAATTTTTTTTGTTCTTTTTTTAAATTTAGTATCCTCTAAATTAAACAAGAAACAAAAAACACATAGCGGATGTACTGATTAAATATGAATTCCTATTGCGCTTTCTTTCTTCTCGAAAAATTTACGAGCATTATCTTGGAAGTGACGTCGGTAACGTGCTGTAATTAAATTTTCTAACACGTTGTGTTATATCACTGCAAACCCCAGCACGAGCTATCAAATTTTCCCCCAGAAAAGGCAAATACAAGGCGTTTTGCTCAAGAAAAAGGCAAAAGAAGTGTAAGTGACTCGGATGAAGCTTTCGAAAAAAAAAAAGAAATATGCGGGGAAAGAGAATACGGGCGTATACCGGATCCGTGGATGAGGAACGCAAGGAGAACCGCCAAGCATTGCGCGTTCGAGAGGAACCAGCACCTCGAGTTTGCCTCTCCATGGAGAAATAACGGATCTAAAAGTCCGCTAACAGCGTCTTCCGTTGGCCGTACATCCTCCCTGCCCTTTCACTGTCCTTTCCCTGTCCTTTCACTGTACTCTCCCGCTTTCACGGTCTCCGCAAGGAGGAGCGGGTAACGTCAATTTCGAGACAAAGTTTGGTGTGGGAAAACGCTGCAAGCGCACGCGAAAGAGTGGGCGTCGCGATCCCTAGAGAGGAAACTAGGCTACATCAGAAGTTCCTCCTCGAGCAATGTGAGAGGGCTGTGAAGGAAGGGAGGGGAACAGGGCGAAGTGACGAATCCGGACGATAAACCTAGACAGAGCGTCGACCCCTTTGGTGCCGCACCGTGCATGCCGATTTCCCGCTATAGCTGCTCCAACGGAGCCAACGAACCGCCGTCGCACGCGCGAACCGTATCCAGCTGTGCGACCTAGATAAATCTATGCGCAGAGAAAGCGTCCTCTTCGAGAAGACGGCGTCCGCATAACGCTAGGTAGTGTAGCTTGAGCTGCAAGATTGACGGGGTGTTCTTTCTGTACAAGCAAGTGTTTCATCTGAAAGAGGCAATCCATGAAAGGGGGAGAGATGACGGCAGCGGGTGGGGATAACCGCGGTTAGCGCAAACGTACTACGCTACTGGCCTTCCGCCGTCATCCTCTCCCAGCCGTGGCGCGTGCTTTCCCAGCGCCGTCTTTTCTCCTCTCCCCCTTCTTTCCTCCTCTTCGCGTAGCGGTAAAAACGAAAAACAAGACACGCGAAGAACCTGTCCACAGAACAGCGAACCTGCAAGGCCGAGAGAGCGTTTCGCCGTGCCTTGCGAGCGGCCTGTACAACGCGGTCGGACTTTGCCGGCGCGACACCTGGTACAGTTTTTTCCGTTCGCACTCGTCCGGCGTGATGTCTCTTTCCTCCCTTCGAGTTTCGACCACGCGAGTTTCTTTTATCGCGTCGCCCGAAGGTGTCAATCAGTGATTCGCGTGTAGGAGAGATACGGAGATAGAGGTTATCATCTGGCGCACTCGAGGGCTGACAACGATGGAATCTATCGTGTCCCGTGGAGACGGTATCGCCGTTCCAGATGAGGCTGTAAATAAATAGGTCGTGCCGGGGTATTGATCGGCATTGTTTCGTAAGTGCCGGAAGGGTGCAGACGTTGAGGCCACCGAAGAAGAGACGTTGTGACTGGAGCCGTCAACGCTGCCATGAAGACGCGAAAGGAGTGGGAACTGCAGGTGAGAAGAGTTTTGAGTTTCATTGATTGATTCAGGAGCGGATATTTTTGCTGGGCGTGCTTGGTGGCATAAGGCCTGCGTTGCAATCTATAAAATAGCGGGACTAACCCGCAACTCTATACTTTTTACTGTGCATCATGGTGTCCTTTCTGAAAGCCCATTTACAACGAATGCTGAGGAATATTTATGCCACCCGTTGAAACAACTGAAGTGTCTCGCAAACCGATTCTACATTCGGGCAGTGTGCAACCCGTGGTAGTTTAAAAGCTCGGAAAATATTGAAACATTCAGTGAACAAGACTTTGCCGTGTTAGCCGCACTGTTAATGGGCACACAGTTGTGAATACGCCCCGCAGCAAGTTTTCTACTCCAGTCGCTTCGTTCTTACGAAAATGTAATATTGTTAATACATGTACTAACAGCTGCTCATACATACGGACACCTATGTGCTCTCAGAACATGATAACTTCGATAGCCAATACTATACCTATGTATATGTGTATTTCTAAATGTAGGTTGGTGAACATAAGAGGTAAAATTGAGACGAAACCTTAAAATAACGACACCGCTTTACCGAGTGCAATTCGTTGGAGTTTGTTCAAAGCGCCTGATATTGAAACTGCTGGGAGAAAAGGCATTATTAGGCCTTTGGCAAACACCCCAATAATGCTCGAAATTAAGGCAAACATTTTCTCTTTTTTCAGAAATTTCACAAAGCAATGCTTGGCAATGTAGCTTGCCCTATAAGTGGTGTTGCACGTACTCGAATTTCACGTGCTGAATTCGACGTACTGGTACTGGATGTCCTCGTATCGGACGTATCTCTTGCCTCTTTCACTTTAGACGCAGAAGCAGGATGAAATACTTGCTTTTTTTTTGTTTGTTTTTTTGCGGGGGGGGGGGGGGGGGTCGATAGGTCAATGATCAAAGTTTTCTATCTGTCTCTATAGACTACAAGCTTACGGGAGTTCGTTGGTGGGTCTGACCAATAACAAACCCTGGACGTTAAATGATTCGACCCACCATTGCATTGGCTTAGTCAAATAACATCGCTACTAAGCGCCCCGCCCACCTACCAGCTCTTCAGTTGAATAAAGTTTTTCTCCTCCTCCTCGAGGAGAGAAAAATGGCTTATCGTACGGCAAGTCCAATGTATAGCTGCTTCTTTAAACTAAATCCTGTATGACGGGCAGAATTACCTTAAGCTCAATAAAATCCTAAGCTCACCACTGGTACATGCGGAGTTGTCAGGTTGTTCATTGACTGATTGTAGGGTTGAGGCGCGTCGTAGTGGAGGGGCGATGAGGCGCGTCGTAGTGGAGGGCTCCGGATTAATGTCGACCACCTGGGGATTTTTAACGTGCGCCGATATCTCGCACACACGGGCGTTTTTGCTTTTATCCTCCATCAGAGAATCGGCCGCCGCAGCCAGGAACCGAACCTGCGTCCTCGTGCTGTCAGGTTGTTACGCATCAGCAGACCCAGCGCCACCCAAGGGCATCCCTTAGGGCGTCCCCAGCAGTATTTATTTCCAAGGAGTCAACGCTCGCGGACCATCGGCATCAGCCACATTCCACTGAGCATCTCGCATGCACTGTGTTATTTTTCCTCCTTCGCCGACGGCTATCGATATGTAAGCAATTGGGCCAGTACAATAATCAGACGCGCAATTTATCGAGACGCGCGCAGTGATTTGCGTAATTGCAGGCTCTTCGGGTGTACCAACTGCAGAGAGGTTGTCTGGGAGAACGCTCGTTGCGAACGTCTCCTTGCGATGGGATGAGCAATTCAAGGTCGCACGTGCGCGTACGATACGGGGAGTGGTTCTCCATCGTCCGGTCAGCAACATCCGGAAAACCCGTTTGCGTTTATGACGCGCCAGTCGCGGGAAGGAAGCCAAGCGAGGACGGCGAGGAGGAAAACAGAGAAGAGAAACGGAAATTGCAGGGGACGTCAGAGCACCCATTCACACAACATTCAGTGGCAACAAAAATTCGAGTCGCTTTTGTTCGCCGTCTGGTCGCGTGGCGTGCAGTTACGAAAAACAGAAATACGTACCCGTATCCTGATGTGTATACCGGCGACGATGCCTCATACCTATAGGTATGAGGCAACAGGCGTCTAAGGCGTCTAACAGGCGTCTATGAGGTAACAGGCGTCTAAGACCCGCTCTATAGAGCGGGTCTTTCCCACTGTTTGTTTGTCTAACTTCTCGTTTTGCCTGGATCATAAAGCAGGAAAAATGCCCTGACACTCCTGCCGCTTGGGTGTCTTTTTTATTATTAAACAGTTACAACGTGCGCTGCATTTTGAGCCAGTCAAAAAAAGAAAAGTGTTACCGGCGAAGGAATTTGCAAAGGAGGCACACACCTGTGAGCACCGTAGCTGCCGTTTTGATGGATGCCTTTGCTGTTGACACTCTTGCAGGCGCGCACGGGCAAAGAATTGTTGCGTCTAACAGCTCTGTGTTGCTGGACGAAAAGTTCTAAATATTGTTGCGACAACTACATGGATTGAAAAGGCAATGTGCGAAATGTCCTCAACGGCATCATAGCGCCATTCGGTTGGAACTTGTCAGTTACAATGCCCCCTACGGTACAGTACCAACTAGGGCGGCAGGAAGTTTCACTGATGTTTAAACGGCCTCATAATCATGTTGCACTAGTGGTTTCAATGTTAATTCTGTCTTCTGGAGATGATTTGGAGTTAGCGAAGTGAAAAAGTGAACTGAGGCGGGCTAATTGGTGCATGATGCTACTTGGGAAAACAGCGCTAAAAACGACTCGACAGGAAGAAAAGACAAACGACCCGCCGCGGTGGCTCAGTGGCTAAGGCGTTGCGCTGCTGAGCACGAGGTCGCGGGTTCGATTCCCGGCCGCGGCGGCTGCTTTTCTGATGGAGGCGAAAAGCAAAAACGCCCGTGTGTACGAGATTTCGGCGCACGTTAAAGATCCCCAGGTGGTCAAAATTAATCCGGAGCCCTCCACTACGGCGCGCCTCATCACCTGCGTTGCGTCGGCGCGTTAAACCCTACAATCAATCAAGAAAAGACAAACGCTGCGCTGAACTGCCAACTGGGTTTTATTTATACGAACAACGAATATATACTAGAATCGAAACAAAGAAGTAAAATGATAACAAAAACAGTCAAAAAGGAAGTTGATTGTGGAAATGGAAGTAGCCACGAGTAGCTTTGATCATGATTCTATTTTATCTCCCTCTCGAACAGCCAGATAGAGGGTGTGCTGACGTCCCTATCCCCCATTGTGTGGATAACGAATGTCTCCTGTATATCCCTCGTGCGCCGCTCACGATAACGCTTCAAGATGACGGTGCCATCAAATGCTAACGGCCATAGCACAGTGAACTCTTATTTTCTCAAAAGGTTATGCCTGCCACCATGAGTATTTCAACGTACAGCTTCTGTAATTTTATGGAAGAAATGACCATCAAAATGTTGTATAGTGATTTTTAGGTCAGCCATTAAAAAATATTTCTTCATTGATTCCCTAAAATAACTCTGTAACCAACAAGGCACGGCGAAATCATTTATAGCGCTTACAGTGTGGTTTATACTGGGGAGATAGAGGTGAGGGATCGTAAACCTTTCAGGCTGATTTTATTATTTGCTATAGTTGCCTTTTCGTCCATCTAAACGGCTTGATTTCATTTTTAGCGTGTAAACCGACCTTTATTTTTTACCTTGAGGATATTTTGCAACTCAGTAGCCTGCTGTCAATCTTCGAAATTGAGGGAGTGCTTCGATATTCATTCGACACTTCAGAAGGAATAGTAAACGCTTTTTTGTATAACGCTTAACTGCAATCCACTGAACTGGTTGAAAAATTATTTCAAAGTTCGGCTTGGGCCTGTAACAATAACCAGAGCTCTGCGCTTAAAATCCTTTCGATTGTAGTTTTAGCCATCACGGAAGTTACGTACATCTCACATTGATTTATCAATATACCAATGAAAGAGGAAACCGAACGTCAAATTTTGTTGCGTTCCCTGCTAAATTTATTACGAATTTCCTCCGCGATTATCATTCTTATGACGTTTTGGCCATGTGGCTCCCCTCATAGCAGCTATGAATACGTATTATCGACGTGCAATTACGTATAAGGTTGTTCTAAATGAAGCCATATTGTCTATACTCTATAACGGCAGCGACATGGTTAACTGAATAGCTACTGTCATGGTAATAAAGACACCGATGTACGATCAGTAGTTCTTGCTCGGCACAAATGATTCCACAGCTTTTTAGGAGGTTAACCAAAAAATCTATAGTATGCGAAGACTGCGACCAATGAGCCACCCTTTTCAAGCAGATAAGGGAATAACTCTGAAGGCTTATTAAGTCGTGCCAGATGGTTCCAACATTAGGCAACGCTGTTACAAAAACTTTAAGTCAAGAAAAGGCGTCAGGCCAACGCTTTTCTTAAATAGCCGAGTCCAGGAAATTATGAGTTTTGTTACCGCTGCTTTAGATTGCTGGATTATTATCTCCCTCCTTTGTGGTGCCCAGTGTTTTTCCTTTTAAATGGCGGATGAGTTTCTAATTAAAAATAAAAACAAGCGCTGATGTCAAAACAAATACAACCGGTTGCAAATCATCCCGTAATGCCTTGTCGTTTCTTGAGTTACTTGATGTAAGCGCTATACGTGCGCTGCAAAGATTTTGGTCGTCATCCGCGTGCCCGACAGGCGGATACCTGATGCCTCGATATCTTTGCCCGCAGGAACTTCCTCCTCCGTACCGGGAAAAGAAACTTGAAAATGACTTCGATCTCGAATTGCATCCACCGGTAAGCATTCACCGATCAAGTTACATCCACCTATTGTTTTAAACCCTACGCTCGCGCAATACAACGCTCGGGGGGAACAAAGGATGTTTACCAAGGCCCATTAGGCATTAATTAAGTGGAAGGGGGGGGGGGGGCAATAACAAGGCCCATTAGGTAGTTAAAAAGAATGCATTTTCTTGGTTAAAGGGGTGTTCAGTGATTCTCTTTCAATACAAGCGGAATTCATTCCTCTGGGGGAATAGGCGGGGTAGGCGCTATAAGGACGGAATCGTCGCTCGCCCTGGAACATAGTCGTGCTCCTCGCTTTTCGCTTAGATGCAGGCCACTGTTACATAACCACTGTTTTGGCGCTCTTTGTCCTAGCTGGCCTTGCGCCATAAACATCCAATCATCATCAGATGCAGGCAGAAACGGTAAATTTTTGTGCAACTAACCACACTCGTCGTTTGTATTGCGTTACTCTTAGTGGTTCCTCTAAAAAAACACTTCTATGGTGTTCACACAAAACAACTACCTGCCTGTCTCTTGCTACATCGAGGTTCCTGCAATAACCACTTCCCACAGCTGTTGCAGTATCATAAGGGACAACGTCAGATTTCGCCATTATTCGTGTGCTAACGTAAGGAGAAGTTTTTGTATGGGCTGCAGCGAAGAAATGTACGGCCTTTACTTGTACGTGATGTCGGTTGTGTAAAAACACCTTCATTTCAAGGCGAGACGTCTGTAGTTGTCCCTGTGTTAAGCACCGAAACCTACATTTTCTTCTAGTACATTCAAGCGACTCATTTCAAGAAATTTAACCCGCTTAGGAACTTGCCGATGAGTGTCTTTTTTGGAATCGAAATTCACAGTAACAGGATTGTGCCTCCTCTAATCCTAAAACAGTAATTAAGTGGTCAGTGCTCGCTTGACGTACGCGACAACCATGCGCCGGTGACTTCGCAGGCAGGGCCGGCTGTAGGAAAAAAATTTGCCGTAATTCAGAGAAATCTCTACTGCATAGCATTCTTATGCCGTTTGTCTATTGTGTGAGTTCTTTACATCCAAATATGTCTATGAGTAGCGAAAGACGTTGGATTACTTTATTCTTTAGAAGTTTTCTTGTGTTTCTTTTTTTCAATGATGTAGCTTTATACCGGCATAGCAATCACACTAAACTTTTTACACCCTTTTTGGTCGAAAAGGGTGTAAAAATCTTGTCCCATGGCTAACACCCTTAAAAGGTGTTTTGGCAAATAAAGGGTGTACGTATAAAAAAGGATGTTCAAAAGGGTGTTGAGGATGCACAACACCCTAAAAAAGGGTGTTGGGCATCCTCACACCCTTTTTTTAAGGTGATGGCATGCGCCAGCGGAGCGCGCAGAATTCAACACAAACAGTCAATACGCACAAGTTACAGTTGGAACACAAATGAATTGAGCAATTTGGCCTCACCCCTCAGCGGTCATCCTAGTTTAGCAAGAGCATTGCAAAGCTTAGCAAACATAACAAAACTTAGCAACACCGGAAGAAACTAGGTCGACCCCCAGCTCGGATGTTCTTTTTTTGCAACTGAACACCTATTTCACACCGTTTCAACACCCTACAGAAAGCCAACCGTGTTGCAGTCGGTAAACACATTTTTCGCCACACGACTATAGTCTTTTTAATTTTGAAGGTCCCAATTGGTGTTTCATGTGGCAAAGCTAAACTTGGGGCATGAGGTGCATCGCATATGGAAACGAGTGGTCATTGCATACGAACAATTATTTTTTTGCGTTTGAAAATTTCTTGCGAGTAGAGGAGTATATGAGGGATGTCTTCTTCTTTACAGTGCCATTATGCATCCAAGCATGGCCTTATTTAATGAACATCTGAACACCTTTTCTACACCCTTTCAACACCCTCAAAAAACCAAGGGTGTTGAAGTTGATCAACACCCTTTTTTCACACATAGAGGGTGTAGCGCTATTAAAAGGGTGTTGAGATTCAGGAAAAGGGTGTGAAGGCCTCCCAACACCCTTTTTTCACTTATGCTACACCCTTTTTGGCTAAAAGGGTGTAAAAAAGTTTAGTGTGAAGTGCCTTTACTTCAATAATTACGTTTTTTAGATACAAGGCGTATTGTTGTTGATCCGTTTACGGTATTCTTATTCGTATTTCTAACACTTTTTAGCGAACTTTTTTTGTCTTATTCCTCGCTTGTTTGCGGAGATGTAGAAGATGCGCATTTTCTTTTATTTTTCAGATTATTTTTGTAAATATTTTCTCTTCCTATTGTTTTATTTCTTGCTTTTTCAAAATTCTGTCCTGCCAATTAATCCCACTTACGCTATTATAACGGTTAAAGGTGTTGCTTCCGACAAATATGCGTTTTTGTGGGAATGCAGGGCGTTAAACTGGTCCTTGTTGTGGGGGCACTCGGCAAAGGATGCCACAGATTAAAATATTTGCGTTTATGTCCGCACCAATCCCTTGGGCCCGAGATGCGTCCTGATGTATTTCTGCTTTGCTATTAGTGGTGGGGAAACAATACCTCGGCAGCTCGACGCATTTGATATCCGTGCATACCCGAACAAAAGCACGAACAAGCAATGATAATTTTTTTTTATTTTTTTATTTATTTTTTTACAAAACCAAGGGGAGGCTGAGTCTAAAGGCGGACGTGGCCTGCCAGAGGCCTCAGCCACCTCAGCCACGCGATAATGAAACAAGAGAAACACATTAGGCGACGAAGAAGAGGCGAGAAGAGATAATAAAAATTGAAGTGGTGAGGTCATGTTCAGACCCGTATGGACGTAAAAGAAAGGTTGAACCATAAAGAGGGCAAGATTAGTGAACGCACGCACACATACGCACACGCGCTCGCGCACACACAGGCACACATGCACGCGCACGCACAAAAAAGTGTTGGGTAAAGGCACTCGCTATTCCCAGCGCAAAGTATTGCAAATGGAACAATTTCTTTAACTTGAAGTGCTTTGCTAGCTCAACATCTATGCAAGGTGCAGCACAATCTTCTACTATTGAACCAAGCGCGAATTTTTGCATAGCTTTAAGAGAGAATTTGGAGGGATATACGAATGAAAGATTTCAGAGGTCGTCCTGTCGCATTTCTTATCTCATAATTCTTATGCCGCTTGAGTTGCCAGGGGAACAAACCAACCCTCCTGGCACTCGAGTTTGTACAGCACTTAGCAATACACCTTGCCAAGTGCTGTACAAACTCGAGTGCCAGGAGGGTTGGTTTATTTCCCTGGCAACTAGGTAGAAATTATTCATCTGCACAATAAGGGACGTGCTTTTTAGTTGATAGAAAAGAGAAAAAAACGGAATCAAATGAAAAGTAGCAGGAAAGATATTATGTACCTTTAAAACATTGAACTTAAACCCTGGCATTCTTAATCGTTCCTCCACTCGAACCCTTATGTAATGCCTTCGGGTCTTTAAGGTGGAATAAATGAAATTAAATTGACCCTTGAAATCGATTTGTCCATGCGTTAGCATTGCGGGATCCTCCCCTCCGCCGAGTGGGGGGAGAAAATAAAGTGGAGGGGGGACTCAGAATACGGCATAAGGGTTAGGAGGCAAGCTCGCAGGCGACAGAGCAGGCAATGAACTAACTTGCCATGCGAAAGACTGGGCCCATGCGAAGACAACGGACAATATAGCTAGTTCTGTCCGCTTTATGTCTAGTCCCTGCAAGTCCGGAGCAGCGAGCAAGCACTTAATCGCAATGGCGATAATTTCCCGCGCGTCAACGCACGTTCCTTACACCATATCTTAAAGTAAACATAACCAGATCACTTCCGCCCTCATCTTAGTTGTGAAATAAGGTTCTCCTTACGGGAGCCGAAACGTACTTTCTTTTATAAACGGTCTTGCTCGGTGTCAGTTTTTAATCATCCTTAAACCAGAAGTATTCTGTACAACTCTTGATTTCGAGTTGAGAGAGAGTTATTTATTTTAATGTTTAGCTACCACCTTAAGAGGGGCTCGGCTACTCCAAAACTTCGGAGACATAAAAGGTACAGTGGTTATTGCACTGGTGGGTGAAACCATAAGATGTTGCTGGTGGAACATCACGCTCAAGCTGCGGCTTGGCGTGGAAGCTTTCTCAATGTGCCGTGTTAATCCCAAATAACATCTTTTCTCGCAGTTTACTTAAAATTAGCACGCTGTGTTTCTTGTGTTCCCCGATATCGAAGTATGAGCGGTACGTAATGGCACGTTCATTTCATCAGGTGCCAGCCGATGCGGAGTCGCCATCATCCACCACCGCTGCTACAGATCGGAAGCAGTGGAACAAAGGAATGCAGTTCTTTCTGTCGTGTCTGTCCATCTCCATCGGCCTGGGCAACGTCTGGAGGTTCCCGACGCTGGCTTATCAAAACGGCGGAGGTGAGCTTCCTGGTTGACGCGCCTCTCGTATGCTTGCAACTCTCAATGCAAGAGGTGCCGGCGTGCCAAGGGCAGCAACTTTGGACGGGAAATCACGCTTCCTGTTTAGTCTCACAGGGTTGCCGCAGCGCTCCAAAAGACTGCATTCTGGTCATTTACAGTGAATATGTGGGAAGGGAGCGATACGGACGCTCTAGATCGTGTGCCTGTTAGGATGGCTTGGTGGGCTAGTTAGTGGGGCTACATGAAGGGGTTAACAGCGCACAAAGACGACGGCACACAAGGAAGAGAAGACAGGACAAGCGCTGAACTACAACTGATTTTTTTATTCCGCCATGAAAGACATATAAACCAAGACCCATCCAGTAACAAGGTTCAACAAATATGACGTAAACACTTATCTCGCGCCCTACCTTCTACGCTCGTTGCTCCGGATACTGTTTTTCTTTTTCTGAGAGCACAACAGATGGCATGCTGACGCAGTTTTCATCATGACGGTCAATCGAGAGGTTAACCTCTCGCGAATGCCTGTTCTTTTCTCTAGCAATCACTGAGCACTCCCCAGACTGCGGAACGCAGGCACAATCTTTGCAGTGCGCAGCTAGGTTTCCCGAAACAACCGTCTTTCCTACGAGGTTTTTATGCTCCTTCAGCCTATCATTAAGGCATCTACCTGTCTGGCCGATATAGGTTTTTCCACAATCCAAGGGGAGAGAATAAATAACGCCTTCATCACATTGAACATATTTTTCCGTGTTTCTTTGAGCATCCCACTTTTTCTCTGCAACCACCATTCACCATCGGGCACAGCTTCGAAACATAACCGGATCATTGTAGTTCAGAACTTGTCATATCTTCTCTTCCTTTTGTGTCGTCGTCTTTGTGCGCTGTTAACCGAAGCTTCCTTCGTGTGCCATTTGTTGAAGAAAATGTCTTCGCCATACTGGGGGATTTTTATCTCCGAGGTCCCATGCCCACAGCCACAGCAATCTCAAACGCCGTAACAAGGAAAGACAGGCGACATTTTTTGTCAGCAAATAAATTTACAGTTTTCACTACAATCTGAACCTCTGCAATTTTTCCATTTTACGAATTTTACAGTTTTACCAAAGGTATTTGCATTCCTCGTCGACACCGCTAAATAGCTTGAACTGTATATAGAAGTCCCGAATCACGATCGAGACGGGTCGAAGGATGTTGTTTTGCTCATAAAATTTGGAGTTTAAACCCCAAATTCTACCACCCTTTACTGCAGCGAAACTGTATATAACGAAGCTGTGAGGGGCGCTGTAGTGGAGGTTTATGGACCAATTTACAACGCGTGAACTTTAACGTGTGCCGAAATCGCGACACCAGGGACTTCTCGTGTTTCACCTCCATCAGAAAAACCATTGTCACTTTAATGCTGGCGTTATGATCGCCACATTCAACAGTTCTAGACAACACTGTGTGGCGAGGCAGCTCAGAGAAAGTTTAGGAAGCTTCACAGAATTACAATACCCATATAAGTTAGGGCGAGCCGCATTTTTGTCGGGATGGTTACCACGAGGCTTGCACACGTGCGGATGTTCCAGCGCAACTTGCATATCGCCGCACCTTGCTCCCTGTCTCACTTGGGTCGCAGGTCGCCCACAGAAGCTATGCTAAAAAAAGTAACATCAATAGCCCTTCGTTCACAGGGCCCATCCGCTCTAGGGTCTTGGAGATAATGCGTAGGACAAACATTTATTCCTTTTTGTGAGAAAGGAGAATGTAGATACGGGCCTAGGAGATAAGCTGAACGGGGGACTTTCATTTACCAAAAAAAAAAAATGGCGCAGCTTGCAATAGTGGTGCAAGGCTGGAGAAACAGCAGGGCTGGCCACCCCTCTCCCTCCGTCGGATACCGGGCTGTTGCATCCTCACATGTATTTCCGTACTTGCCGCTGAAAGTTCTCCATGACTGCAGGCCCGGGTAGTTTCGTCCGCAGGCTTTCACATCTCCCGCAATGTGGACCGTGTCAGCGCGCGCAACCGGCTTCGCGAACTCGGCGTCTGTAGCGCGAACTCGGCGTCAGGGCTCCCCACTTCAGGAGCGAACGCGCATGTACTGGCGAGCAGAAGAGCACGCGAGAGGTCACGCCACGAACGCTGGGCAGAGTGTTTCTCGAAGGTCGAGCTGGCCGACGCCGGGTGCTCCACAAGAGACGCACGCTCACGTGCGCTCGGTATTTTCTTTTTGTATTTTTTGGCGAACGCCACCGGACCTAGCTCAAGCTTAAACAGCCCTGCTGCGAAAAAAAAACAGAAGTGCTTTTAAGAGGTACCCCGATCCATAGCTGCGAAACGTTTACTCCTCAACGGTTGAAAAATGCTTTGTCTGTTATAAAAAATCCCATGAAGAGGTTTTATCGGCAAGGCTTCTCCAGTTAAACCAGACAACGACCATTTACTATTCGCAAATGACGGAAAGAACGTAGGGTGAGTGTAGGAAAACAATTTAAAATATCCGAGGACACCTAAGCGCTTACGGTTGTGAACGCAAAGCCATAATGCACACGCCAGGGACACTTGAACGGCTAAGATTATTTGCTTTCACCTCGAGTTGTCGAAGGGCTTCGTCTACCGAGGAGAGAACTCTGAAGTTGCTCCTTTTACTGCACGTTATGAGTCCCACGCCTACCTACCGCTGGTCTGGAACGCACGCACGGTGACAAGGTCAGCGACCTTGAAGAGGCTTTGCAATGGCCTTGAAAAACTGAAAGGGGCCTTGAAGGGGGCTTGCAACATGCTTAAGCTGAGGGTCGAAGCGCCATAAAGCCGAGTTGGTGCAGTCTGGTAGCGCTACTCGCATGTGAAACTGAAAACGCTCGTATGGTCGTTGCTTTCTCCAAATACATCAACGAATCGCGTACCATCATTACAACCTACGAAAGCCATGTAGGTTTACTACCCCCCCCCCCTCGACAGTGTGGTCTATGGGTATATGGACCCGAAGAAGTCAATGGGCTCGCTGGTCATTCGAAATCCGGTCAGCGGACATCAGCAGCATTTTCAAACCCACCTCCCCTTTTGCCTTTCATCCCTCAAATTATAAACTTCACAATTTAAATCACCCACAAGCAAAACGAGGCAATTTGTGGTTGTGACAAACGCCCATGCCTCACTATTTGAGTGTCTCATTGAATGTTTCCTTCGTTGCAGGTGCCTTCCTCATCCCATACTTCATCGTGATGTTCCTAGTCGGCAAGCCCGTCTATTTCATGGAACTTGCCATCGGCCAGTTCGTGGGAAAAAGCCACGTGAAAGTCTGGAAGTGCGTGCCGGGTTTAAAAGGCAAGTTGACTGGAAATTTCATTTTCTATGGCAGCAACATCCGGTTGAGAAAAGCCTGCGCTTGGGTGCCTTCGGATATTTTGTAATAAATAATTGAATATTCAGCCACAACATTTTCTGATCAAGAATAACATACAGCATGACGACCTCATAGTGGCAAGTAAAAATTCCCTGAGTAGTTCACCTAAAATTTAAATTGTTGTGTGTTGGTTTTCAAGAAATTTTTATGAAAAATTTAGAGGCAGGCAATAAATGCTGCCGTTTCCTCGCCCTACGTTATTTTAAATTGTTCAATAATCTCACAAGGATGACGTCCACCAATCCTAAATTAAGACAGAGAAAGGGAGAGTTTGTTTAATAAATGAACACTGTCAGCAAAGTAACTGTGTTCATCTTGCTCCGCCAGATGTCAAAAATATGGTTGATGCCTCCTTCATAGGAATCGGTAAAACACGAAAGTGAAATCTGCCTTCACAGGAGCATTTATTTTGCTTCCATATGAACTTGCACATCGCTAATTATATTAGGTCGGTATGGCACCGTTAGACGCATCAACTGGATTGCACGCGCCGGAACATTGCGTAAATCCGACTGAAACCGCAGCCCCTTGAAAACCGTGCGAACGAAACGGAGCAGCGGGTGGCGGAGGGTGTCTCAATTCACTGGCGTCCCGCGTACACGAAGACGCTGGCATCGAGGCGCCAAATGTCGGCGCTCATTAGTGTCATTATGAACTACTTCGTTTCCTAGACGGCATCTGAATGAAGAAAGTAGTGGGAAAGATATAAGGCGCGTTCGTAGGCCTACTTGCGCTTGAATTCCTAGCGCAGTGGTCTGAGTGCTGTGTACTTCCCGTAGCGGCGTGAGAGTTCGTAGCTCGAATCCGGGCGCAGCCGCTTCAATGGAACTTTTTCTGGCGACGTCATTTCCGTGACGGATATGACGCCGGTCAGATCTTGGTGTAACCGGGCATAAAACACTTGCGTGTTAAAAAACAAAAGAAGCAATGTCAGGGACACAGGGAATCCCAAAACACATGTACAGAGTTTGGCACTTATATTTCTGCACAGGATATAGTGCAGTATTGTGTTCGGTAGGTACAACAAAATAAAGCTTGCGGTGGTGAACGAGGCTAAACTAATTCGTCAAGCGAGAGCTCTGTTGTTTTGCCGAGAGCACGCAGTGAACGAGCACACAATTGAACCGCAAAAAAACAAAAAAAAAAAAACAGACGCTGCCACATGGATGCGAGCGCGCAGTGATCGGGAATGCAGCCAGAGCCGCCTTGCATCATTTTCTGATACCACGCACGTTAAGCTCACGGCAGGACTCGACTCTCCTCCTCCCGCGCTCGGAAGGGAGCACAGCAAGACAGAGAGAGAGAGAGAGAGAGAGAGAGAGAGAGGAGAGAGAGAGAGAGAGAGAGAGAGAGAGAGAGAGAGAGAGAGAGAGAGAGAATACCTTATTTCCATTCAAAAGGGAAGGGGAAAGGGGCGTGGCAGGGAGGCTAAGAGCCGCCTCGTTCCAGGCAGCTTCTGGTGGCCTTCAAGATGGAGTCCGCCAGGGAGTAGAGTCCGGCCCCGTTTCCCACTCCGCACTCCTTTCCTTAGAATGAACGAGTGATTAGACGCTTTAACCGCGAAACCACACGAGGCGCTGGCTTGGCGTTGACTGAGCTTCAAAGGTCCGATTGACGCTCCCATGAACGAGCCGTTTTCTGGGTTTGTACCTGGAGCATACTGTGTAGCCCGTGCCGGCAGTCGTGGACACGACTAGGGACCAAAAACAGACCTATAGTTAGAAGCTCATTCCCACTTGAGGTTCGTGCACATTGTGCGGCGGCTGACGACGCCTGTCACTGGATGAGGCGACGTTCACACTGGGGACAAGTATTATGCGACTGCGTGTAGCGGGTTTGTTCTACGTTCTGTAAGGCTCCCGTTAGACTTTCTTCTTGCTCCCAACAAGAATTCGCACTAAAAAAGAAGTATTACGCTAGTGCTGCAAGAACGGGTAAAAGCCTCTGTAATACCGTATGCTACTAATCTGAAACTGGGCCGTAAGCATGGCGCGTTGTGGGAGCAAGAGTCACAAATAGAAACAATAAGCGAGCTCTTTTCAGCATAATACTCAAAGCAAAAGTACACGCGTTTACTATCACGCCACGGATATCACATCGCAGCCCGCAAAGGCTGCCCCTTTTTTTGTATACGCAGAAGTTTCCGGTGCCATTAAATCTCAAGGAGTGTAGTTATCCCACTAAATATGCGGCGATACAAGAAGATTTGGCTTGCTTCTACAATGCAACATGTTTGTGCGCACCGGTGACTTGATGAGTCGAATATATACGCTGAAACCGCTTACAATAAATCCAAAATGCAGCGGCAAGGCACCTTGCCGCCACTGCAGTACCGGAAGTAAACAACGCTTCTTTTCCGGTTAATGCGCTACGTCAATCGACTCTGCGGCAATGCGTGTCTAGGGGGTTTGCGATGACCATCGCGTGACGGGGAAATCGTTGGGGAACGTGAAAGCGACGGTCTGCGATGTCACAATGCGACGAGATACGACAACTTGCTCGTGTAGCGCTGTCTGCGATTCGAAAGTAGGAACCTTAAGTACCATGTCATGCCCACCACGCACATCTGCAATTAGTGTCTGCCTGAACGCTGAAACTTAGAACATACGCACGCGACGTACCGAATCACTTCTCGCATATAGCATGTAGGGAGAAGTTTCAAATGCGCCTACTAATCTGAATGTGGAAATGTAATCCTAAGTTTATTGGTGACAGGACGTTGATGAACACGAAACCTTCAAATATAATCGGACCATAAATTTCCGGCTGTTGAATTCAAGGCCAAAACGGAAGAAAAGGTGGGGTTTGTTCTTGCTCGGGCCAGGCCATAGAATAAGTTACATGTGAAATACGCTTGTTTAAAGACACTCTGCAGTTCCTTTTCATAAACCCTTTAGATTGATTGATTGATTGATTGATTGATTGATTGATTGATTGATTGATTGATTGATTGATTGATTGATTGATTGATTGATTGATTGATTGATTGATTGATTGATTGATTGATTGATTCATTCATTGTTTAATTACTTTGGTTCTTTTCCACTCCGTCTCCGCAGGAATTGGCGTGGCGCAGCTGTTCTCCACTTTCTACGTCACCGTTTCGTACAACTACATCATGGCTCTGTGCCTCTTCTACCTGTTCGCGTCTTTCCAGGGATATCTGCCCTGGTCTCGCTGTGACCCCGAGTGGAGTGACAACACCTGTCTCGACTCCGCAATGGTAAGCGAAGTTTTCGCATGAACTCGCGATGCTATAAAAATTGCGCAAATATATTTTTAAGCTAAAGTATTTTTTTTAATAGGACCGATGGCGTCCTGTCAGAAAATTAATGCATTTCTCTATAGACTGGTTAGTCCACCGAAAAGCTGTGATACAATCTCCGGACAGACGCCACGTGCGTAAAACCTGACTTCCATTCTACCAAAAGCGGTTACTTCAAAATCGCGAGAAAGGAATGTTTTTTGGTTAAGACAGTGCACGCATCGATCGTGAAGAAGGAATAGAATAGCATACCTTTATGTCATAAACTACGTATCGGTGTACGTCTAGATCGTTCGTAGATGCGTTTATATAGTGCGCGAGAAATCGTCGCACGGGTTCGTTCTTCGCTTGCGATTGAGGCGTTTGAAGGCTTGACGATCGATTGGGCGCACTTTCAGCGAAGGTTGTACGCACATTTAGCAAAGGTTGCGAAGTTCTTCTGACGCAGATTTGATGTGAGGAAAGCTTTCACGCTTCTCTAAACTTTCTTTAGGAAGGGGTGGTAAACATGTTTATGTTTCTTCAACAAGCACAATGAAAACGCGACTTGCGTTTGGCACAGTTTACTCAAGTGGTATATAAGTTTAGTCGCGTAACTTCCGGTTAACGCGAAAACGCAAAAATAATAGTTTACCGCTGACGCAGTGTCCCGACCAAAAGAATGAAGGAAGCTCACACACTAACGCGTGAGGCTTGAAGGTAGCGAAGCTGTGCGCAACCTTAACGACCATCACGAAGGTTTTAGTCCACGGTTGCAGCCGATTTGCTTTTTCTTCGCTACTGCAACGATTTTTATTTCGTCATTGTTGCTGTAAGTGTGAGCTTCTTTAATTTTTTTGAAGCGATAATCATTGAACATCTCCTTGGAGGGGCATAGGCTATGACGTGTATTCCTCGTTCCAAGCAAGTGTTGCCACGGTTGCGGTGAACGCTGGAGTGTTTCTCGTTACGAGCAAGTGTGGCCACGATTACGGCGAAGGCTGGAGATTTTTTGTCCAATCTTGGTCGATCTCCCTAAATGGATATGCTTGGCTTGACAAACATGCACCAGGGACGCTGGGCGGTCGTGTCGAGGCACGTACACACGAGCGCTAGGCACTTTCTTGGTTTTGTTAACTTGTTTTGTTTTGTTTTCTTGGTTTTGTTAACATGAGCGCAAGGCCCACGCTCATGTGCATGAGCTCGGCAATTTCTTTGTATTTTTAAGTAAGGACACGAAAAATATCGATTGGCTAAACAGCTTCGCTGTTAAAAACTAGATTAATATTCTTGAGGGTTAAGAAGGGGAGAAAGGCTATGCGTCGCAGAGTCACAAAATTTTCAGTAAAGCTATTATGGTTCTTGCAGGGGTCGTTCTAACTTTGCAATTACTTGACATGACAATTCGATATTTAAAACGAGACTACGATGACAACATTAAACCGTGCAGCAAGCTGTTGATTCACACTTTCACGGAGAAAGACTTATCCTGAAAGGTGCCCCAACATTTATTGAATTGCAAGGCTTTCGGTCAGTCGATAGTTGAAGTTGCAGACAACGAAGGAATTACTGTGTGAACAAAGCTTCTTGCGTTGGGTACTTATAGGAGCACTGCTTTTTCTTCTCTCTTCAAGGGTACCCGAAACCTGACGAACGTGACAAATGCCTCTTCAGCAGCGGAACAATACTTTCAGTACGTGTGTCTGGAAACTTTGGTTGTTTTCCGAAAAATAAATGTTCGAGCTGTTTTTACCATTTTAAAGGCCCCAGTGAAGGTAAAAATACATTATCAATTAAGGTGTAGTGCAAACAGCAGGTGTGCATTTTGCGATAATCTGAACCTTCTAAATTAAGCAATCGTCTCTTTGCGTACGTAGAAAAAAAAAAGAGTTTTGTATGTGAATCAAGCGGAACACTTCGCACGTGTGTATAATACAAAATAGCAGTCAAAGAAGCTTCAAACAACAGCTTGTGAAATTGGTAGACGTAACTCGGAATGGTTATCTCATCGTGTCTGTCGTCCGAACAAACTGAAGTTCTGGTTGCAACATTTTTCTTTTCGTGGAATCTTTCCAGGTATTTTTCTTTTTTTTTTGTCCAGAAGTGTAATTGTTGGGTACGGCCAGTGCGGCAATGCCAATGTATGCGGTGTGTAGGAATTTATAACTGAGCAGCAAGTCTGAAGCAAAAAAAAAAAACTTATTCTAAAAGCAGAGCGCGCCTCTACGTGTACAACAAATTTCACAAAGCTTCTTTTAGATAATTGTGCGCCTAAAATGTGAGGAGGAAACAACGAAGCTTCTTTTGACCTGGGAGAGGGAGGTGGCTGCGTGGGTATGCAAAACTGCAATAAAATATTTTTTGAAGTGTTTAGGCAATTTGTGTAGCTGAACACGAATACATGACAGCGTTGTACCAAAGGCTACGGGGAAATTTATCGCGCCAACAACGAAGTGTACCATAAATACATATCGATACGAGGCATATGTCCAGCTCTTAGCTCTTTCCTGCAGCTGTCTTTTGCACTACCTATAGGAACATGTTTCCATTCATATGACGGTGTTTTATCTCTTACTTTTATTTCCCAGCACTCTTATTCTTGTTATTTCCCACTTTAAAAAAAACATATTTACGGGGTAGTAACTGAATCGAAATAAAAGCAGTGGCATCTAGCACTGAGGAAAACCGCATGCCTTACCGCCGAAATTCTTGTCACATAGGAAGTACGTGCTTCGAGACTCTGGAGGATTCACGCTTCCCTCAGTGCTCGACTGGAGGATGGCGATGTGCTTTCTCCTGGCCTGGACCTGCGAGGCAATCTCCACGTTCAAAGGCATTCGTTCTGTTGGCAAGGTAAGACAACTTCACTGCACGGTTCCCGCTAAAAGCACAACTGCCTCTTTCCCACTAACAGACGAAAACATCTGCACTTCTAGCGCAAGCTGAATCACATTAATGATTGTTTTCGTTTCCATACAAATCGCTTTCAGGTGTTTACGAGGGCGTCAAATGTCTTTCAGGACAGCGTTTCAGGTTTCGGCGACCGAAATATGAATTTATGACGGTGAACGAATAACTGTTCGTCTAATCTAATGTTAACGTCGAAACTTTACGACGTCTACCTAAAATGAAATTATGTGGCGAGCGTGTTGTATACACAATGCCCCTGGAATACGGCTGATACCATAGATAAAAATTATGTGAGTTCCTTTCGAAGGTTCTTGAGTTGAAGCAAAGGTCATGTTAAGTCAATCGCGTAAAGATACTCGCTTTAATTTATCTTAATTCTGGTGTGATGATTTTCAGACTCATTTGATGCTTAGTCTCGTTCCTGGTTGCTTCTGGTTTATATATACGCTGTGCTCTTTTCTTTAGTTTTGTAAAGAGTATATGTGTCCCATACTAATGCGCAGGTGGTGTACCTGACGTCCACAATGCCGTACGTGGTGATGATCTCCCTGCTGATCATCACGTGCCTACAGGACGGCGCCTGGAACGGCATCAAGGCCTTCTTCGTTCCTCACTGGGAGAAAATTTGGGAAATCGAGGTATGATGCAGTATGATGATGCATACACTGGTATGATGCATACACTGCTGGTATGATGCAGCTGTCAACAGCTGCATCTTACCGGTACTCACCTACGGGGCAGAAACTTGGAAGCTCACTTAAAAGGGTTCAACTTAAATTCAGGGCGACCGAGCGAGCAATGGAACGGAAGATGATAGGTGTAACGTTAAGGGACAAGAAGAGAGCGGAGTGGGCCAGGGAAAAAACGCGTGTCAAGGACATATTAGTAGAAATTAAGAAGAAATGGACGTGGACAGGGCAAGTAATGCGAAGGCAAGATAACCGTTGGTCATTAAGGGTAACAGAGTGGATTCCTTGAGAAGACAAGCGTAGCAGGGGGTGGCAGAAAGTTAGATGGGCAGATGGGATCAAGAAGTTTGCGGGCATATTTGGTCGCAGTTAGAACAGGACCGGGATATTTGGATATCTATGGGAGAGGCCTTTGAGCTGCAAAGGATAGATAGGCTGATGATTATGATGATGACACTACTGGTGGCGGTCACTGCATTCAGGCGTTGTGCTAACCGATAACTCCTGAAACATCATGTTCAATAAAAAGGGTAGTTTTTGTGGTGGTTTATTTTTTGTTTTGGTTTCTGTTTGTTTTCGGAAGCTGCGGGTGAAGCGTCACCGAATTTTGTGAGATCCTGCCATAGTTCAGTATTTTAAATCAATTCCCACCACCTCTCTTCTTGTTGCTTTGCAAGGGAGGACTGCAGAGACTCTGTCTTCAACGCTTTCTTTTCCTCTTAATGTTTTCTCTTGCTGATCTTGTTCTCACTAGGTGTGGTTCAAGGCTTGTGAGCAGTCAGTTCTTTTCCCTCACCGCGGCATTCGGCCACCTTATCATGTACGCCAGCTACAACGACTTTCGGCACCAAGTCGGAAGGTGAGCACGAAGTGTATCTACCTCCTGGTCAGATAAGGATAATAACTAGAAGGGAAGGAGGGAAGCGGAGGGAGATTGGGAACATTTCCTTATTCACGAACCCAAAAGGGGGGAGGAGGAGGAAAAACAAACACCTATTTTACAGATTTAAAGCAGTCGTTACTAGTAGAACAAAGGACGTCGCAACACAAAATGGCGCACAAAAATATCACATTAAAATAGTATGCGTTTACACGAGGCCTGACGGCAAAAGTCACCTTGAAGTGTTACTTTCCTTGCCTTTGTCATAAAGAGAATGTCGTAAACTGCATTGCCAATGGACAGTTTTTTGAGGTCAAAACACACTCTTGCACTGCTGCCTGAATAAATTACGACGACTATCGCGACGGCGTGAATGCCAGTTTTTGCGGTATGGTTTCATGATGGGGGTTAAATAGCCGTTAAATAGCCTAAGCTAGTGCAAGTTATTTCGAAATTCTCTTCCTTCGGGCCTTCTAAACCTCAAAAATGAGAATGAGGTTCTCTGAGCCCCGTCAGTATAGCGTTTCTACAGCACAACCTTTACAAAGTTCTGTTAGTCAGGACGGTGTCACTAATATATTTATAACGTATGCCATCTCCAACAGAGACGCCTTCTTCATCACCATCGCGGACACCTTCACGAGTATTCTGGCTGGATGCGTTGTGTTCGCGACCCTAGGCTCCCTGGCTCACGATCTGAACACCGATGACATTTCGCAGGTTCTCAAGGGTGAATCTGGTAAGATCTAAGTCTAGTTTTTTTTTTTTTTTTTTGCATTTGCCCGAAATCACTTAGAAGCAAATGCTTTATCAAGTGCTGGCAAATTTATTTGTTCGTTCTTCCCACATACAGACTTGGCTCTAGCGTTCGTGACGTACCCGGAAGCGCTAAGCAGGATCTCGTTCGTGCCGCAGCTATGGTCCGTGCTATTCTTCCTCATGCTGTTTCTGCTCGGACTCGGCACTGGTGTAAGTGCACGCCGCTGATGTTCGGCAGTGTAATCTGATAGAAACATTCGAGCTGCCTGTGCTTTACTGTGCTGTGGCCTTTCTTTGTTATTGTATCTTGTCCGTATTTGGTGATGTGTGGGCTCGTTATGCATTAAGAACAACACAACCCAGAGAAGCTTATCTGTCATCCACTCACGCCCCTCCCCCCTTCTGCCCCCACCCCCCTGGCATGGCTTCCCGTTATCCCAATCATGCAGAGAAGAAGCGGCGACGACAGCGGATTTAATTTTGCTTCAGTGCGCCTGCAACTAAGACTAGGGCGAAGGCGCACAAACGATATAACACAGCACTATCCTCGCATTTCAGGTGCTCGGGCCATCGGCATCTACTGTCGTAGTCGTCATCGTTTTACGTAGTCACGGTGCTAAAACACCGGGACACTCGTTTTCCAACGCCTCGCGCTTGTATGCAACGCGTACTAAAGAAACACACCGGGACACTCGCTTTCAAACACCTCGCGCTAGAACGGTGCGTGCTTCATAGACAGGAGACTTTTACACCAAAGTTGTACACCTCTACCCCCCAGCAGTTTCTTCTGCGGGGGCAAAAATCCTAAGGTGCCAAGGATACACTCATACACTGCATGCTTCGCCACACCGTAAGTTTAACGTTAGTGGACATGGCCCGGATGTTGTTGTTGTTGTTGAGAAAACATGTGGTTATGTGCAAACGCCATTAATTCGCCACTGGGCAAGATGAACGTGTCGTACAATAACCGCCAGATAAGCAGCAAGAAAATAAACAAGCGAGATCTTACATGCTTGGATAATTCCACGCCACGAGTCAATCTTCTACCACGAAGCCAAAGTTAAGGAGGGCGTTCTCTGTGCATATTTGGCGGCCTCCGTTCTAAGTGTTAGGCAAAACACGAGGAGAGGATCATGACCTGCGCATGCGGGGTCTTGAACAAGATATCTCTCGTGTGTTGACGGGTGTACAGCCGCCCAATAATATCACGGGAGCGTCGACCAGCGGGTGGGTGGGTCAGCGACTTATCGCAGTAGAAAGCGGCGAAACGAGCGAAAGTACTTGGCAAGCGCACAAATGACCCGGCAGTGCAACCGTCGTCTGCTTCGCTGTTCTCTCAAGCACGACACAACCCCTTCTGCTCGTAATCAGCTGGCTATCTTCATTGCCGGGGGATGATTGCGATTTCCCATGCGCCTTGGTCACTGCAAGGCGGCTGATAATCAGCGGAAAGGGGTTGTGTCGTGCTTATGGGAACAGTCTAGCAGACGACGGTTGCACTGGCGGATCAGTACTCCGCAAGCGGAGAACTCTCGCTCGTTTAGCCGCTTTCTACTGTAACAAGGCGTTGACCCGCCAACCCACCCGCCGGTCGAAGCTCCCGTGATATTATTAAAGAAAGGCGGCGTCTAATCTTACGGCAACCGTGAGAATTACCACTGCGAAATTCCCATGGCAGTTTCTATAAAAGTTGGCTGGCCTAAAATTTGATGGACAATTTTACCTCCCAACGCACCTTAACAAAACCCTAACGTACCAAACCTATGGTGTCATAACCTACCTATATCCAGTAAAACTGCAACAATCCTTACCTAACCAAACCCAACGACACAGAATGCTATCTATACTAAACCTAATTCAACCTATTCTAGAAGTCCTGCACGTCGATCTGCTGATATAATAATAACCGGAATAAAAAGCTACAGAGTCACCATGAGCGAACCCTTCAAAAATTCTAAAGCTAAAAAAAAAAAAACACTTCGACCATGCCAAACTAGAACCTGAGCCTTCTCGTTTAAAAGCAAGTGCTTTAACACAACGCCACAGAAGATTTTTTTTTATTTTTTAACAGCGCCACAGAAGCAGATGTGGAACCAGTTTATCGAAATATTTGCCCCATAAAATCTTCGGGGGGCTTGCTTAGCCAATCAGAGACGACTGCCGTGAGAAATTCCTGACGGTAATTCTCGCGGTAGCCGTTATAATAGACACTACCTTAAATCAGCGGGTGTACATAGGGCATACCTGGCGGTGTATTAACAATAGGTTGAGGTGGCAATATAATCGAAAAGGAGTCGCTGTGTGCTCCCATTAAGAAGTGCAATGTGGGTACTGCGCATACCGCCCTCTTTCTGATAAAAACGACCGTATTGTTCAGTCACAAAGATACCTTGTGCAGGGAAACAATGGAACCGTTTCTTGATAACCCACCGCGACTTCGGTGTTTATCTTTAAGATTACCTCGTGGGGTATGATTGCCGAAGCACGCCAGATGTCATTTTGCCGCTTTTGTGCTGCTTTTATCTGGTGGTTTCTATTTCTGTACGATGCGCTCACCTTGCGCAGGCGCGAAGGATGAGCCCTTGTACTACAACCACGCGTTTCCTCAATAAAAAAATCACTTGAGAGTAAACGCTGTATCCTGCCGTTTGTGCGGTTTTCAAATTCAAATTTTCGAATTTTACGCGCCGCAGAAACACCTAGGCCATGAGCACGCCGTAGTGGAGGACTCCGGAATAGTTTAGGCCACCCAGGGCCAGGTACTTTTAACCTCCGCCGAAATCTGGGCACAAGGGTGCTTTTGTTTTTCGCCTCCATCGGAAAAGCGGCCGCCGCGGCTGGGATCGAACGCGCATCCTTCGGCACAACAGCACAGCGCCTTAGCCCCTCAGCCCCTGCAGCCGGTTGTGCGCTTTCGCCGTACGCTTTGGTGTCACCTTATCGTAATTATCACCGTGGCGGCCCACTCATTTTGTATCACCTAGCGTGAACGTCCGACCTTTTTCATTTAATGCTAATACTTTCAACGGCCCATTGAGCGAAAACAGACCAGGGTCATTCCGCCATGCGAAAGTAGAGGGCTAGTGGACCTGTAGAAGTCGCAATAGGAAAACTCACTCTAAAAACTCAATTTCAATGCATTATTAGCGAAGGTCTCAATGGTGTTGTTGTCGCTATAATGTTGTGGGTACGGGAACGCTATAGATTACACCGGATATTCCCCACCCAATATCCAACAGAACGCAAATACGGCCAACAGCCAGGTTCACTCAGACATACTGTCACAGAGTGTAGAAAAAAATAGTGCCCTTTAATTCTGTGAAGTTGGATTACCTGCGAAGCTGGATGCATGCCGGTTGAGTGCCCGAAACAAGCCACCTCTGTTTGTAATTTGCGATTCAGCACACTTCCTAGCTATTTAGCTGGATGAAACTCGGAAGGACCCAAGCTTTATTCTATCGAACACATTAGTCTGTCTGTTTCCCTACCGCGTCGTATGCATCTTACTGTCTGTGTAACACCCAACCTAGCGTCCCTAAATAAAGGCTTTTAGAGCATCGGCACTCTTTTCTCTCATTGTTATGTGCCGCCAGGATTTTCATTGGTCGGTCGGCACCACGTCATATTTGTTTACATATGGGCGCAGCCATTTTGAGCCATTTCTCGATCTTGACGTTCTTCGACCGCTCTAATTACGTCATTAAGGCCATATAGCGGCTTTTGGCCGGTTTTTCTTCAGTTGCAGCAATTAACGATTTTCGATAGAAACTTCAAAAATAAAGCCACGAAAACAAAGCAAAAACGGGAGGCTCATCTGGTGCGACGAGCAAATCACGCAGTGCCGCTCCGTGCTGTCGATAACTGTAGCTTTCGCAGTGCTTCCAGATGCGAAGGAAAGACTCAAAAGGGTTTATCGAAAGTGTTTCGGGGTCCCTTTAATTCCTTCCTTTCGCGAATACTATTGCTGTTCGACTATTGTTAACATTGTATCGCACCCGGACTGGGCTTGAGCACATTTTCAATTCACTTCGCCCTTTTCCGGCAGGTTGGCGACGTGCAGGCCGTGACCACAGTGCTCACCGACCAGTTTCCCAAGTTGACCAAGTGGAGGAGCCACATATCCGTGATCTTCTGCGTCATATGCTTCGGCACGGGCCTCATCCTCTGCACAGACGTACGTCCCGCATTCTCGAGCACATACGTATTTTTGTCTTAGAGAGACAAAAAAATGGCCTCGATGGCGTATTGATGACAGGGAAACGGAAAAACGGGAGCCCGGAAACCTGAGTATAGAGTTGTCATAATATAATCTTGTTTTAGTGCTGGACGGAATATCTCTGTCATGCGCTTCATTCTTTTTGTCAAGAACTTTAGAATTAATCCGTACGTTCCTTTTCGAATATGTAAAAAATTAGGATCGCGTGTTCTTCTTATACATACAGGATGCTGCATTCATGCCCTCAAAGCTAACGCTACACACAATTACATTTGAGAAATTCACGTCAGGGTCAGGGTAGAAAGCGTAAAAGTTCCTTAGTCGCCTTCTCAGCGGATGACAGAGGAGGCAAGTGAAATAAAATCTTCTCCTCCGAAAATGGCCGCCGAGAGACCAGGTTCCTCAGTACTGACGACAGCTTCTTTCTTTCAGGCAAGTAGCGTGGGCACTCGCATAAGACATGCCGGATCGTCTCTGGCGTGCCACACGTTTCTCACTCCTCACTTGCTGCCATTCCTATTAAGTATGAGTAAGCATTTATGCCCAGCATTACCCCCATTACCCCCAGCCAGAGACGGCAAAGAAGAGTTGCGTCAGACCGTGGGAGGCTTAGCGGAAGGGGGCGGTGCAGGTACGGGTCAAGAGCACCAATACATACACATGTGAATTCTTCTGTAGACTATTGAGATTGTTGCTTTACGGGCAAGTATGCGGAACGCACTAACTGCGTCCGTCCTAGACAATGGAATGCGTACGTTCGTCGCTGTTGGATGCGCCAGCCGGGCGGCAACGTCCGTACTTTCGTTGTCTGAAGAAGTTCCGCATTAAAATGTGGTGGCTTGAAAGTAAATATGCGAGTTGTTCTTCACTTATTAAACGCTAAACGCATTGATTGGCTGTCAGCAACTACCGCGACGGTAGTCTGCACACTGCATTTACAGACCTTTGGGATCTTCAGCCGCCGCAAAGCGACATGCAATCAGCCTTCTCCGTGGCTCGGAAACTGAGGCAACACGCCTCTTTAGGTCGTGCGGCACTTTGTATTCTGTATCATTCACGCTGACCTGCTTCCATATTATCCAAGGCATTCAGAGCAACACAGCAGCCATAACCTCATTATACCGTTGCGCACGTGTATTCGTCATCTGCAAATGAGGTCAGCGACACCCATGCTTTTCTGCTTCGACGAACTCGTATCCGCAGCTGATATAAGCTTCGTCCTCCGCTAATCTCGCACCGCACTGACAGAAGTCTTTTGTGCCCATATCAAGAATTATCAGAAGACGTATTTAGCCCAACTTGAATGAAAATGGAACCACCGATTAACTTCTGGACTAAGTGTGACCTAGCAGAACGCATTCTATGTGGAGCATGTAGATGACTGATACCGTTTCATTTTTATTTATTTGTTTTTATTCATTTGTTTTAATTAATTAATTAATTAATTAATTAATTACTTGCTTGGTTAATAATTATAGTTAGTTAAAATTATTTAATTAATTCGTTGAATACCTTAATCGCCCGTAGGGCGTTACATATGGGAGTGGTTGTCAACCCAGATATCACAACAAATATCTTTTACTGTGTGTGAGTGAGTGAGCGAGTCATGCAATAAATGATCACAATAAGAACCCGCCGGAGCGCGTTACCTGTACGAAAGAAAAAGGAAAGACGCATATTGAATTCCTAAGTATAACATAGGAACACCAAAAATAAGGTCGCCCGTGTCAACTGTAATTAATACAACTTACACGGTTGAAGCGATCCGCATGCAGTTTTATCACGATTGACATAGCATTACACGCGGAGAAACCACCCTTGGTCGAAGCTTATTCAGGTATCTTTTCAAAGATAAAAAAAAATATTTCCAAGTCTCATTTTCCCTAGCTATTTGGGTATCTCTGTTTCTGAGAGATCGCGTCTAGAAGGGTACTTCAGCAATTCAACTGAGCGTTATTACTTTCGACAAACGATATTTCACAATTACAGTATTGCGCCTAAATTTGCCTGCACATTGCTGCTGTTCTTTCTTATCCAGAGTGGAAATGCGCTGCGTCTCCTGTTCGACAACTACGGAGTCGGTCAGGCCGTGTTCCTGTACGCTATATTTGAAGTCGTCGGCCTAATGTGGATCTACGGTGAGCCCTGTGGCATCCCAAACTTTGCTTTACTCGACAGCATGCAGCTATATTTTTGTTTCCAACCAGTAACGACTGGATGGGATGTAAAAGATTGCTAGATTCCCTGCGAGAGGCGATAAAGTTTCATGAATGCTGTGTTTGCTGTGTTGTGTGGCTATCGAATCTAGAGATGAAGATATAAATGATAAAAAAAATTACTGGGCCCCGAGCCGGTTACGGCTCAGTTAATGAGACTGCTTGATGGGGATAGTGACACCCACAAAATTAGTAATGACGCTGGCAGGATATAACGTAAATTACAAACGAAGACAGTTGAAAAACGCGAAAGAAATATGTGAATACATGGGAAGGAGCGCAGACAACACTTGACAGTGACCAGATAAACGGAATGGACAAGGATTATCCTTGTCTATTCTCCTTGTCCAAAAGTAGGCTTATCCAGGCTGCACTCATTTCAGCCCATTGTTCAAAATTCTTCCAATTTAAGGTGAAGTGACTTTACCGGTCAGAAATTTGTAGCTTGATAACAGTGTCACCTCATACAGGTGCTAAAGCTTCCAGCTAATGTTTGCTGTTTCTTTTTAGGTATTAGGAACATTATCCGGGACTTCGAGTACATGCTCAATGGAAGGATATCATGGTACTGGAAGATCACTTGGGCCTTCATAACTCCTGTGTCTCTTATCGTAAGTAGTAGGTTCATTTACCCATTATTTTCATTCTCTCCTGATTGCTTTTTGTTTCCTTTACCTCGCTTTCATACTTTTTTTCTCCTTATGTGATAGCTGAACTGCATATATGTTTGTTTAAGTGCGGTCAATGGGCATTCTGCTAGAAATCATCCTTCGCTTCATTTTTTTTTCTGCTTGAAACCCAACTTAATCCTCGTCATGAAATAAGAACCCACTTATCATATGCTTGCCATGTCAAGCTCTTTCGAACAGAAACAAATATGAAATCTTTGCACAGTGTTGTCCATAGAACGTTCACAGCTTTGGCGCCACAGGCACATAGCACATCCCTTTGCGTGCGTGGCGTGCGTGCGTGAGTGCGTGAGTGCGTGCGTGCGTGAGGGAGTGCGGAGTGAGTGGTGAGGGAGGGAGGGAGGGAGGGAGGGAGGAGGGAGCGAGGGCGCGCGCGCGCGGAATGTAATTGGTCTGGGAATACTTCACATATGCATGCCAGCCTCATGCACTGAGGGAAATTTTATCACAGCTATCACCCAATAATTGAAGCAAACAGGGACAAATGGCTGCAAATCCATGTGTTCACTTTGACCCCGTGCTTCCATCCTCTGCAGGCCATTTTCTCCTATGGGAACGCCATCGAAGGAGGCGCCTCTAGTCTACCGCCAATTGGACAGACCATAGGTTGGGTCATGGCGGCAATCGCTATCGGTCAAGTGCCTCTGTGGATGGTCGTGACGTTTGTCAAAGCCCCCGGAGAGAGCGTTTTACAGGTATTCACCACAGATTTTCCTTGTTGGTTCTTATGATGCGTCTTCCACTAATTAAGTCGAGACGACGCTCTTGAGTGTTTTAACTACTGCAGTGGTTTCTTATTAAATGGAAGTAGCTCAAAGTGGACGCTGACTTGAAATATAGAGTTTCTACGCGATAACCTCTTTTTTTCCCCGGCAAATTTTCTCCCATTCTTCAACGGCCAAAGGGCGTTGGAAAGTGCCGTTTCCCTCGCATCATCCTTCCCGTCGATTTTATGGCGTCGCCTATGACGACACACCGTTAAGTCCGCCGGGGATTGCCAGAGTGGTTAACTTATGCCGTACGTATGCGAACAGACAATAAGACGACATTAACCACGAAGTATGTAACTTCGGTGCAAAAAACCCCAATGTTTTCAGTTTGGTCAACAAAGTTGCTGTTCGTACACCACTGGTAACTACAAATCGACGTTTTACAAAATGGGATCCCGGTCAGGAGAAAGAATCTTGTTGGTTTCTTCAGTACGATTATATTAATGACACCCGGCTGCACGAAATGTCGAATCGGGAGAAGCATCTAGAAATTCTAGAAGCATCTAGAACGTCCTTATTATATTATAAGGTGCGTGCCTTTACTATTACCAGAGTCCCTCAATGCTTTGAGGGACTCAGGTATTACCGTTACATGTAGGCGTCAGGGGGGGGAATGGGGAACATTTCCGTTGCAGCCCTTTAGACGCATAAATGTAAGGTGTATAAGTTCTGCGTGCTAGTAAACTTGCCACTCACAAGTTACATTTTGTAAACGGAGTTATTCCCGTGTGTATTAGCCAATATTTCCCAGCGTCAGCAAGGAAGCGTGCGGCTACTGCAATAGCGTTTATACCCGCACAAAAATGAAGCTTCGCACGCCCAACACTCTAAGTCCCCGTAGGGCATCTTCACCACAATGCTACAGAATGACCAATTCAAGTGGCATAGTGTGCAAATTCGACAAATGGCGTGACCGAGCATTCAATTTGAATAAAAAAGGGCACCTGCGCAGGGACGTTGCGCTATTGAAAACGCCATTCACGCCTTGCGTGTTGACCCTGCGAACATGCAATTTCTCAAAGTCAAATCTTATGTCGGCCTTCTTCATTCACCGAATTTGCACACTAGGCCACTTCGATTGGTCATTCTGGAGATTTGCGGCGAAGACGCCCTACGGAGACTTCTTAGAGTGAAGGATGAATGACAGCTGCGCGTAAGCTGCAGTTATTCAAATCAATAAATTGATTGGTCAGTCAAGCAGTTGTTACCTCCGCTACATCTAAATGATTTAGATCAAACTTAAGCGGACGCAGAAATACACACCATGGTTGAGTGGTCGCTCGTTTGTTTATTCTCTTCGCAGAAACTGAAAGCCACTTTCTCGCCCTCTGAAAACTACGGCCCGAGGGACCCGATGATCCGCGCTGAGTGGAACGCCTTCAAGTTGGAGCAGCGGAACAGAACCAACGGTGGGCCAGCATCGTCATCTCATCAAGCATACACCATGAATGGTCGCGTCAATCCTTCCTTCAGTCCCGACGCCAGCGGTTGATGGTCACACAATCGGCATGTGTCCCAGCTGTCAGAATTGCTTCGTCCTGACACAGGCTGGGGTCGTGAGCACTGCATTGTGAGATACTGCTACCTCACTGTGACTGTAAATAACCTCCTTCACGACAGCTAACCAGCTCGTATCAGCACCATGTGTCATTACATCTTAGACAGTCACTTCCTCACCCATAACCGCCATCTTCCGCCAACCATTTGAACTTACGGCAAGTGACGTCATCTGGGCTGCAATGTTATATTCGACGTGCTGCGAATTGGGTTTCAAGTTTCAAGACACTGATTACTCCAGATCCAAGCTTGGGCTTAGAAAGATGAAGTGACAACGTCGTATGAAACCGCCAACTTGATGACAGCGTCGGAGGTAAGCCGGTGGTGAACAGAATTACAGGGTCTTGATTCCAGTGTCTTAGAGGAGTGAGTGCGTCGGCACCATTGCGACAGTGAAGAGACAGCGTGCGGTAAGGACGGTAAGGTGTTCTGTTCCTGAAGTGACAGTGAAAGTGGCAGCCGATATCTGTGATATTAGTGCGCCGTGGTCAATCTTAGACCACTGTGATGCCCCTCCTGAACGCGACTGCCAGGACAATGGACGAAGACATCGACAGCCAAGAAAGCAAATAAATTTTTTCACTCAGTTTTGCGTTTTTTTCAGCCTGCTTTCTTCCTCCTCTGATTATCAAGACTGGCAAGCGACAGTAACGATGGGAAACGGGAAACTGTTTGCAGGACACAAGTGAGGGAAAAAACGTTCTCACTAATGTAATAAATGCAAGCACCACTGACACTTACACTGCGTTTACTTAGCAAAATATACCTGCCAGAGTGCGTGTGCGTATTTTACCTTCTATCAGAGTGTTTGTGCATACGTGTGTCTCTGTGCGTTAGTGGAGTTTGAGTGTTTGTGAATGTGTGGAAGTAGGTACTACAGCAGGTCGATCGGGAGCCCGTTACCTTTGCCCGTTTCGCGGGTTCGTATACGCTACGGTAAAGTTCTGATACATTCATTCGATTCTTTTCTATTTCGGGCCCAGACGAGTTTTCGCCTCCTCCTGGAAGAAGGATAGCTAATTTAGTTCAAATCGACCAAAATCGCAAACGGTATCCTCACGGACAACTAAGCGCTATGTTCGTGGACATCGCTTGATAAGCATGTCGAAACCTTCAAAAAGCGCAACATTGAAAAAACCCGACACAAACGAAGGAAAGCGCTCGTCCTGTGTTTCCTTCGTTTCTGTCGCGTATTTCCAGTGTTGCGCTTTTTTGAAGGTTTCGACATGCAATTTCACCAACTAGTCCAACGTGCCATTCTGCTGTCGCTTCATAAGGTCCGAATCCGGCTCCATTAAACCCCAAAATCGTCATCTGGAGTTAAATTCGAAACGTAGTACCTCCCTCACTCAACTTAGCCCAGCCTCTAAACTCAACTCAACATCACTTCAGCTCATATGACAAGGTTGAGATTCATCTGAAGGTGAATTTAGAACTAGAAACTTGACTTCCAGCTTCCAAATTAGTGTTTCTTGGCAAACCGTTTTTTTAAGCCAGCAGTTTTGCTATCCGTAAAAAAGGGAAGGTCATTGCAACTAAATTTTCCTTTCGTTAGCGGCGATTAGCCACGTTAGCTGAAACAAACAATAAATAAGCCCATACATGGCTCGCGGCATTATGCATAGACCATGTTAAATAATTAGGTGCAATAGTGTTAGGCCTAGGCGCACCTTCGACAGCACGCAACTGATCTTCAAACACGTTGTACGTGTGTTCGTGCATGGATGGCGGGAATTTATAAAAAACAAAACATAAAGCACGCACATCAGCACTGGGTTTGAACAACAGTGAGAAAAACGCCCGACCTTTTGGAAACGGTAGTCATTGCAACACAGTCAAAATTTCTTTGTGGTTGTGCAACTAAAGCTGCGTGCTTTTTATATGCAAGAATTATGAAGCTGTTAGGAGGATCAAAGTCGGAGAACCTAACAACGATTTTTAGTTCTTTAAATTGCCGTCAGCGTCAACCAACCCCACAAATAAAATTAGCCGCACATATGCTTGCTTTGCCGCAAATGTCGCTAGCAGAGGATAGCCTAAGGGACAGACAGGAGGCACTTCATAACCACTGCCATAGTCGCGGTACGGTAGTAGACGGCGTGATCTGGCGCCGTCCTTATGATGTGCGCTCCGCACACAATGTATGCATACAAACCTACAAACCGCGAATCGCACCGGCGCAGATACTTCTTGCAGCACAGGTGGCGCCAACTGGCATTAGCCTTGGGAAACGCACGGAGGTGCGCACCCAGGACGACTGCCAGGTGGCGCCACCAGTACCTTGGAGGTGTGCTTTCTACAGTGGTTCTAGTATTTTTCATTTGCTATCGGAAATTTGTATTCATAACAAAGAAACACTGAAAATATCCCTTATGTATTGATGTTTTGCCTCAGCTATGCGTAATGTTTGTTTTTGCGCAACAGTGTTGACAAGTATAAACACTGACACAAGATTTAGATGTTTAGAAATGACTGCGATATAAACGTCTCGTTCAACATCTGCGTTAACTTTGCCTGGCGGCTGAATCGAGGGGCAAACAGACAGACAGACCAAAATTTCCTCGTCCAAGTATCCCAAGGAAGACTATCGTCTGCAAAGAAATTCAAGCCATGGCTACACAGGTTGGAAAGTCGCTTGATGTGAAGGAAAGAATGATACACATTCGGGGAAAATGGTTGCTTAACAGATGTGCAGGGTCATCTGTGATCAACAAAACTACAGGCTCTTATCCCCGTAGCTACATGACAAGCACCCATGCTTGAGATTTTCAAGTTAAGAAGCGCTGTGCCTATTAGGCTCGAAACGTTGGCTTGGTGCCTTATTACTTGCTCGTCGCCAAGTTTGTTGACGTCCGGCTTGCTTGGTAACAAGGGTCATTTGCGAATTTCATGCCTTCTATGACTTAATCAAGAAATCTCAACAAAAATTATCATTAGAACTCTGCTGCACTGTTTTGCATAAAAGGGGCATGCTCCAAATAGTTTGTCATCTCCACAGCAGGCATAAAGAACTTCGCTGTCATTCTGGCGCCGAAGTATTGCGGCAGATCTTAGTTAAATCCAGCTTCCGCTCATTTTCTTCCCACTATCTTTCTGCTTTCAACAGAATTGCCACCAGTTTTGGCCTTAAGGTTAGATTATTTATATATGTGTTTATTTAGTCTTCCATACAAGCTACGCGCCTTTCGCTTTGTCATCTCGTCTGTGTCAGATTTAGGCGTCACGACTGGAGAATCCGCGCGTTCACAAAAAATAAAAAAAATCGCCACGTTTCAGAGGCAAGTTCAGCGCAGACGAATAGACCGGGGTAACATTCTATCTCGAACGAGACTAACTTTTCAAACATTTAAACACGGCGCCAAACTCGGCCAACCCAGAACCGACCCACGGCCGCAGCGACCTCTACAGCCTGTGCCAAGAAATGTTTGAATCGCGCTGATCAGAATGGTCGACAGATGGGGCTACATAACCTGTTCCAACGTTTGCTTTTGGTGCGTGGGTACGGGGTTTGCCAGCTTCAAAATAGCAAAGCCCCGGCACAGAACTTGCGCACTGAAAAATCATGTTTTATCCCGGAGGATCATTAGTGGCATTTGGAGCATCATTTTCGAAGTGGGTAGTACTTTCCGAAACAGATCTTTTCATCAGAAGAAGAAATTCAGCGCGCTGCAAAGGCTAAGTACGGTAGCATGGCAAGGGGGAGAGTAGGAGTGGGGGGGGGAGGGGTCGCTAATAAGACGGGGGTAGGTGTTCACGCGAAAGCCAACGCCCTTTCAAATAGCACCACCTCCCCCTCCCCCTCCCCTCCCCCCCTTCACCCCGAAGAACCTGTACTCTACTCGGACTTAGATAACATCATGAGTGGGGTTCCTTGCTGTTCCACACCGAAGTAGAAAAATGAAGTTTGCAGAAAACCCTAATGGAAATTCCCGAACAAGGCTCAAGCCGCTGAGCTATGCTTCGAGTTCACTAAATTTGGCTTCATTACAGCACAAGCATGCTATGCTAGGAAGAGAATTTTAGGCTTCATATCAGCAGTTCATAGCTAAGTACGGCCGCGCTAGGGCCTTTTAGTAAATACCTCCATAAAAACCCTTCATCCCGTTAAAATTCTCCACACCGAGCCCCTTTAAAGTCGTCTTCACTACTTTACTTTAATGCAGTGGTTCTCAACCATTACTGCCCCGGGGACCCCTCTGGGGCTTGCGAAAGTGACGGGGGACCCCACGATGGAGCATATGTTGATCGGTGTCGTAATGTCAAACAATTTGTACTTGCAGCTTACGTCGCCCACACACTTATCCGATTCCCGCCTTTTCTGCTTGACGTTAATGACGATGCGCGTCATAATGCTGAACAATTTGCTCTTGAATCTAAAAGTCTGCCTTTTCTGTGTCTGTTTCTTTTCTTCTCATAGCTGGCGTGCTGTGCAAAAAGCAGATGTTAAAATATGTGCTACGCGGAGAAACTAAGCGTACACGTAATGTGGCGAAGCCACCTTTTTCCATTGCAAGAAAGTGCTACTTAGCAAAATTGAGAAAAATATGGCGGGAGGGGCGGAGGGGTAGCTTTGAGCGAGGCTTGGCGGACCCCTCAAATGTTCTCGCGGACCCCCTGGAGTCCGCGGACCCCCATTTGAGAACCACTGCTTTAATGCATTGCTTGGAAGGTATTTCTAGGCGCAATCTGATATCAAAGTGGGAATTGCAGAAGGCGTGTTACGAAGAAGGAATGCCTTAAGTGCCATATTCTGCGAAAAGCCGGAGTTGTTGTCGTTCTTGTTGTCCCGGAAAGAAAATTACCACCGCTGGAAATAGTAAATAAAAACTCACTGTCTAGAGTTACGCCTGACGGAACTCAATATGAAAATTAGTTTCGTCCGACGGAACTTTAACCCAATGCTTTGAGTTAAGTCCTGCTAACATAAAACGGAAAAATAAAGTTACGTCAGACGTAACCCAAAGTAAGAAATAAATGTTACTTCCGACTTCACTTTACCCGAATGTTTCGAGTTACGTGTGACGTAACCTGAAATTGAAATTAAAGTTACGCCCGACTGAACGCGAAAATAAAGTGAGATGGCCATGAAAGTTACCTTCGACGTAAGGTCAAGGGAAAAAATAAGTTACGTGTGGCTTGTAAAATTTTGTGAGACTTTTTTTCCCGTGTAGAAATAAAAAAGTGCCAGGGGATTCCTTTTATTACCTTTAATCTAGTATTAATTGTATTTGTTAAAATACCCTTAGCTTTGGGCCACGTCAACTTCGTTCTCGGCCCGAGCTGCGCACGCCACAAACTGGCATTGATTCCGGGGCAATGGGTTTTGTTTTGTAAGTTCCCGTCTTTTCCTTTTCTTTTGTGTGTTGCCCACGGGAAGTTCATGTGCATTCGTATAAGAAAAAATCAATAGTTTTATTTCAAAATAAACAACCATGCACCCGGGGGGATTCGAACCCACATGGCTGCAGCGTTCTCGTACGACGGTCGAAACCACTCGACCAACGCGAAAGCAGACACGAAGTTGCGGTTTTCACTATCATTTACCAAATTTACCAATGCTGCCCCGGATCAGACGTAATGCGGCAACATACGTGTCGCTCTTTAAGTGGCGTCAGGTATTGTAAAACAGACCACTGTGATAAGATCGCGTAGATTCCAAAAGGCGTGTCTGTGCTTCAGTTCCGTCAGGTGTAACTTTTCGTTTAGTCGACCTTACACCCAACGTAACTAATTTTATATCGGTAGAGCGAACAAGTTCCCTCTAATTTCGGGTTCCGCAAAACGTAGTCTAATTTGTTACAGTGTAATACGTTGTACGTAACTTCGGTTTCAATTTCAGGTTACGTCGGGAGTAGCTTATAGCATTGAGTTAAAGTTTTGCACAACGTAACTTCAATTTTCATTTTGTGTTCCGTTGGACGTAACTTAAATTTCGATTTTATGTTGCGTCAGACGTAACTTTAATTTTTATTTTGTTTTCCGTCGGACACTGCCAAAAGAATATGTGTGTGTTTTTTTTTTTTTTTTTTACGTAAATCAAACCCGAGTCTTCAGAGTTGGAACCGAACGCGTTACGACACCTCAGAGCATCGCGGAAGACGGACCAAGAGTTAACACAGTCTGTGCGGCGCTGATGTCGTATCGCGTGCCACGTGATTACTCAAGTGCATGCGTGCTACGGAGAACCCTCATTATGGAGTAGCTCCGGCGTGAAGTGTCGTCCGTATGCCCGACAGGAGTAATTCGCTACAAAAGAAAAAAACCAAAGCGAAGAAAGAGGCGCAAACACGACGTAGCAATAAAGACGTTTTTCGTATGTATCGCCAAGAGAAGCCACAGAGCTTGTGCCTTCAATGCATGTCAGAAGAAGTAAGTGTCCCGAGGGAGTTTTAACTAACTCCATGAGATGCCATTTCTACCTATGACGTGCTATACTCCGAGCCCTTTTAAAGTCGGTTTCACTACTATGCACACTGCAGGGTTGTGAAGATATATTTTTAGGGACATTGTCCGACATCACAATATCAAGGCCTTAGCGCCTTGTATATTGCGTATGCGGCGAAGTGTGACTGTAATCGTTACAGATCGACAGGCGTGTTTCCTCGCTGGTTTTCATAGAAATCAGGACATTCAACCCCTACGATCAACTTCGCAGCCCTTTTGCGTTCCACGAAGGACACACGCTTGGATGAAAGACTATAGTGCCCACAAAGGGTCTAAAGTCCGCGGCCCTGCTCCTTTTCGCTATTTTTCGCCTTCCCTCTCTTTCATTCCCTGAACACTCCTTCCCCAGTGTCGAGTAGCAATTTGGGCCCTAAGCCTGGATAACCTCTGGACCTTTCCGTTCGTTTTTCCCCTCCTCCTCTCCACAGGGGGCAAGAAAAAGTAGCAGTGGCTCAACGCGGCTATGCCAGGATATACGTAGCCTGAGCTAAGGATTAGGTGGTTATTCTTAGGTTTCCTGGTTGTCTAGGATTATCTGATTATTATGATTACTGCTGCTGAAACAATTTCCAATCCAATCCAATCCAATCCCATCCAACCTAGTTGAGTCACGGCGGCGCCGGCTCCGGCGCGCCAGCTGTGCGCCGTGAGACGTCACTGCTCCTGCCGCAGGCGCAGCACGGCTCTCCAGGAGCCACGTAAAACTGCTCAACCTCGGCCAGTGTAGCTCACGCTACAAAACTGCCAAACGGAAATCATCGAGTAAAGGCTTAAGCCGCACTGCTATACAACGAGCCTATTTAAAGTCGGCTTCACAACTACACGCACGCATTGCTGGGCGCCATGTACGCAGTCTGATGTCAAAGTAAGACAGCCCCTGGGCCTGTTACTAAAAAGCTCCTTAACACCCTATGCAGCCCTAAGAAATGCTATAGACTGAGCCACCTTAAAGTCGGTTTCCTCTACTTTACAGAAATCCCTTTTGAACGATTAAACAGCGGGAAGCACCGGTCCACGAAGAGGAGATTACAAGAAGGCATTGCGCTTTCCGTATTTTTAATCTCTTCGTCGAGTTTCGTTGCTTTGGGCTCTTCAGAATTTTACGAATGCGTTGCTGAGAAGACAATTTTAGGTGCCTTGTAAGCTGCCTGATATGAAATAAGGATGGCCAAAAGGCCTTTTATTAAATACATCCATCAGACCGCATGTGTCCCCACGAAGCGAACTACACCAAGCACAAAGGGGCCCGGAAAGAGGTTTTGCCGATGCATCGGTGTTCGCATTTTCAGGTAAATCAATGTCCTAGTGATCACCTCCTTCAAGAAGAAGAAAAAAGAACGGCAGGATTTTGTTAAAGCGGTGAGCATTGGTGGAGTTATTGCAAATCGAAACGTCGCATTTTCGCCCGCGCAGCGATTCTCCCTCGTTCTGTCCGCCTCCTCGCACCTCGCCAGCGTGACTTCCCATGATGATTCGCTTCTCGGTGACGTCTGCAAAAACCTCCGGTTGGGGACGTCGTCTGCTAGTGCGATATTATGCGCCGCAGCTTCGCTCTGGTACGGGGCCGTCTGACTTACTGAGTTCCGTTTGGACAGTTTTTAAAGGCGATAGTACTTTTTTATCATTCTTCTTATAAATCCTGCCCACCGCTCACGGCTGGAAAAGCTGATGGAAGGAATAGGGCGGGACTTTTACGCTTTCACACCACGCCGAAATATCACGCGCGAAGAGAACAACCCTGTCACCACGCGTTCGCGGCGATGGCATGTCTCAAATCAAATCAAATTAAATCAAATCAGTTTATTTTCCACAAGTGGATGGTTCCTCGGGTAAAAGCCTATGGTACCTATGGGAGACTAAAATATGTGAGCGGATGACTACAGAATCGCCTGAAAATTTCTTAGAGTGAGCACGTGCATGCGTTTTCGATCCGAAGTCCATTTTATATTGCTTTATTGGCCGCTCGTTCGCGCCAATGTCGAGCTTGGTCGTGTGGTGGTGGCGCCATGCACTCGCGTACACAAGCAGTTGTAGTATTCCATCCCATTATTCCAGTGGGTTCTAAACATTTACAACCATAACAAAAAGCTGCCGAAGGGCTGCACTGTACGCCACGGAGACATTTTTTAGAGTGCGTCGTGAATTCCATTACACTCTGAGACTAACACAACAGAGTCGCGTTCATTGCGGCACGAATGTTGTCGGGGCGGAGTTTTCGCTTCCCGATGAATTCCCGATGACCGTTCGGCCGATCGGCATTGTCGACGTCGTCGGTCAACGAGCCAGTCACACCACGTGGACTTTCGATCGGCCGACCTGTTTGTGTCGCCGTCGGCGTCGTTTGACACGGCGCCCGCCAACTCGGAAGCCGTCGTCGCCATCGTTTCATTGTCGTGTCAGCCTAGCTAACGTGCCTTACCTAGAAGCGAGGTAATATAGTAAAAAAGATAAATATGGACGAACACGACAGTGTTAAGCGTGCTGCAGGGAGCGCTAATTAACCAAAGGCGCCGCCGCGACCCGTCGACACTGAGCCGACGATGCTTGTCTTCTCCGGAAGGGAGAGAAAAAGCCATCCGATTCAAAGATTTGTGCTTCGTCACGCGCATGGGAGAATCTATGACGTATCTGCGGGAAGATGGCGGAGCCCGAAAACACGCAGGAAAGAGCGGGTACGCGACGACAAACTTTGCAACGAAAGTGTGAGCTTTCCGCTGCACGTAAAAATGTTATACTTGGCACAGATGACGTTGACCTAACGATCGTTATCCGTCATCTACGCACAAGGCGACAAAAATTACGCCCATCTTCCCGCGAGGGAACCCTGATGTGATACGACGCATCAGGGGGGAGCGTTTGGACTGACGCTGGTATTGGATTGCGTCAGTCCACTCGCTGAAGGGGCTGTCGCTTCCATCACGTCTTCATCGGAAGATCTTGCAAGGAGGTATCGTCAAGCAAAGTCAGGTCAAGTGCGAGAGCGAGCGCTGGACTGATCCGGCGCCGTGCGCTCCCCCCTCTTATATTCCCGCTTTTGAAAGGAGAGGAGCCGGGGGGGGACTGCGCACACACTGCGCGCACCCAGATCAGCGAAGCGCACACGCGCAGCTGTTGTTATGAATGAGACGGAGTGGAGTGCGCACACATGCGCGCACCCAGAGCACGAAGCGCACACGCGCAGCTGTTTTTGAGACGGAGTCGCACACATGCGCGCATGTTGTTACACATGTGTCGTACACAGCTGCGCGCAGAGAAGAACGGAGGAGAGTTGCGCTGGCATTGCGTGTGGACAACGCCGCGACGGAGGAGAGTACTCCCGAGCAAGAGATGCGTCGCAGCTCCTGCTCTAAAAACGACTGCCGAACTGTAGCACAAAAGACTACCCTTATGAACTCTGAACTTTTTTTGTCTTTTTTTTCTCCCCCTCTTTCTTCCTCTTTTTCCTCATTGTACCACTTTCCCCCGTGTGGGATAGCATACTAGGCCGTAGCCTGGTTAACATTCCTGCCTTTCCCTTTTCCTTTACCCGATCTCTCTCTCTCTCTCTCTCTCTCTCTCTCTCTCTCTCTCTCTCTCTCTCGCTCTCTCTCCCCTCATCTCTCTCTCTCTCTCTCTCTCATTACGTGTGCTCAGAACGCCTCTCAAGGCCCCTTTAAGGTTACCTTCAACAGGATACACAAATGCACAGCTGTGAAGACGATTTTTCTGTGGCAACTTACCTAGTTTGATATAAAACTATTCGGGCCCTGGCGCTTTAATTAAAGTGTTTGCGTATGCCGCGAAAGTGCAACACATCGAGGGTTACAGACAAATAGACGTATTTCTTCGCTGAGTCTGCATAGAAATATTTAAATTGGCCATGAATTCTTGCCGCCGCAGCAGTTTTCCATCCAACGTGTCAAGCAACTCTGGGAATGATAACGTGTGCGTCAGCGTGGCGCCCATGGGTGGTGCCACTTCTTGCGCAGGTGGTCAAGGGCTTTTTACCGATTTATGCGATAGATGCGATGCATTGAGCAGCTCGAGAACGCTTTTTTCGGGGCCAAATGCGCACGCGGAACGGGAAAGCATCACGCAGTAATTTTTCCGACATAATAATAAAAGTACGTTTTTGCTCTGAATTAGTTTGCCTTTATTATGAAAGCTCCCCTGTGCAGTCGAGCTTTTGTATCAGCACTAGCTCTTATTTCATCGAACTGGCCACAAATTTCATCACGTCTTTTCTGTTAACTCTAAACTCCGCTGATATCGAAATCGTTAGCGGATTTTACGGCTTCTATTGAAAAACTTTCAAATTTCGCGCCACGGTGACTGAATATGGGCAGGGGTGACGCAACAAGCGCCAGCCACCAAAAGCATAGTTATGAGTGTTTTAACTGCATGTTAGCATTAAAGTGATACGATCAAATAGAACTAGAGACCCCACTACAATTGTCCAGTAATGGTTTTTTGGTGGTGGCTTCAGTCATAGACCGCCAATCACGCAGACAGGATACTGTGACATAAGTGGCGCACCTACTCACGAATTATTGTGCGACGAAAAAGTCCGAAAGAATAGCGGTGGTTTACGCGTTTCCTCGCATCTTTGGAAAGCCAACCTGCCTGTGTTCAGTAACGCAGAGGTCATAGTAGCCACGTTCTTCTTAAGCCATCAGATCGTATTTCTACATTCCTACAATTCTCTGCCCGTAGACTTCGGTCTGTTTCCTCGGGGTTCTTTGAACACCCGACAATGCGATGGCCGTAAAAAAATACTCAGTTCGAATTCCTCGGACAGAGAATGCCGAGCTGATCGCTTTTGTTCTCGCTGACACGTATTTTTGCTCAGCTCTCGGATGACAAAAGGTACTGGAAAGCGATACCCTTAGGTGTCCGCTCTTGCTCCTGCTGGGTGCGAACTCCAATCAAGTGACTATTTTGCGCCATTTTTTTGCTGTGTGGTGACAGAGACATGTTAAAAAAGGCAGAGATGAAACAGAAATACCTAGTCTTGCACCAACTTCTTTAGTGGTCAGTACCGACTTTTGTGGGGGCGTGTGTACGCCGTCACTTCTGGCATGGTTTGAAAACAAAATGAATCACCTGTTTACACCTCTGTAGGGATCGTAACCACTAAGTATGTTTCCACTACGGAATCGCGGGTACAACTGCAGAGATTTGTATGCAATTTTGGTAATAATAATAATAAAAATAATCAATCAATCAATCAATCAATCGTTTATTGATTATAGCCGGAGGGCCTTTGTGCTGGCGCACGAAGAAAAAAGAAAGAAAAAACAGGCAATGTAAGATGCCCACACCTCACAGGTAATGCAATTAAAGGACAGCGATACTGACACACGCACACAAAAATTACACACTGTAGTACACCATTATATACATGCACCCACAGAAAACACAAACACACACATACACACGAAAACAAGTACAGTGCCTTGCAGTAAGGCATGTGACATCACGCCAGTGGTCGTCATACACAGATAATTTCAAAAATATACATAACTGTTAAAGTTTAGTTGCACGGAGACGGAGTGAATCAAGATAGCTTATATATAAGAAAAGGAGCATGGAAGGAATGTACATATAAAGAAAACCAGACATGAAATAAGGGGAATATATAAAAAAGAAAGTCTTGTGTTGTCATCGCTTCATGGTCAAGTGACCGCGTGTGAACAGAGGATAAAAAAGGTCACTTACATGACAAGCTCACAAACATGTTTGTGGAACTGTGATGAGGTGGTGGTGGTGAAAAAACGTTACTGAGCTCAAGGGGTAGGGAAAGGGGTTTGGTCAGCCTCCTTCGTCCACGAGGCCGCGGGCCTGCGCTGCATCCGTGGCTCGTTGCACCAGCGCGAGTTGATCCGGCGCCGAGCTGGTCAGCAGACTCCCACTGCTCAGGGGATGGGGATGGGATGGGGTGAGGGTGGTGGGGACAGGAGTATACTAGGTGGTAAGTTGAGAGTGGGATGTCACACTGTGGGCAATTGTAGGGGAACAGAGATGGGTAGATGTGGGACAGGATGGTGGTGGTTGTAGTATGTCTCGGTTTGCAGTCAAGGCTTGGGTTGGATGAGGAATTATTAAATATGTCCAAATATTCGTTGTACTGATTGTACGTACACTGGAGGCAAACAAGGGGCACAAGCCACGCAGACAGCTCGGATTAAAAAATTTCGTGTCTTCTGGTGGATTTTTGCGGAACATGGAGTGCAACATGTTGCAGCAATTCACCACAAGACACTGTGCCGTGAATGATTTTGAACAGGAAAAGAAGATCAGCCTTAATACGTCTGGAGTTTAAGAACTCTAGTATCGGTAAGAGAATGACCCAAAATTGTTATGGCTAATAATAATATAATTATAAATAATCTAATAAATAATAATAATAATCAATCAATCAATAATCAAAATCGGTGCCCATGAACACCATATACAACACATATTATAAGACAGCACGGCACAACACACAAAATATATGACATTTCAAGCTATGGCACTCGGCCAGCGAAATAATAATAATAATAATAATAATAATAATAATATATAATTTCGTAGCCATGTTTCAAAGTACGTACAGTGCAAGGTGGGCATGTCAAAGCGAAACAGAACGGCTCGTAGCGCGGTTGTAACGCCCTGGGTCCTACTCGGGTTCAGTTACTGTACGAACACAAAAGTGCTTTTATTTGCTCTGCAGGGTCGGCCATTTTCTGTACGAGACAGCAACAAAAACTACTGCTACTACAACAACAAACTGCTTTTTCGCCTAAAAGGGGTCATGAAGAGAAATCACAACTTTGTTTCTTTTGAAAGAACTATCCTTTGGCGACTCACTCAGGTTCATTCCAGCCGCGAGAGACTTTCTAATGAAGAAAAACGCAAGACATACTCAAAAACTTTCAAATTTCGTGCTACGCTGACTTCATAAGGGCACGGGTGAAGTAAATTAGGCCAGCACTAAAACAAAGCTATCAGTGTGTTAAATGCGCGTTAACAATCGAGTGACATGATGAAACAGAACTAGGGTCCCCGACTACAATCGCCCAGTCAAGTTTCTTGGCGGTGGCTTTGGCCAGCGGCCGCCAATCGCACGAACAAGATTCTGTGGCGTCGCAGAAGAATCTCAGGAAAGTGGCGGGGGAGTTGCCAGTGCCTGATATTTTTCTTAATATTGTCCTTAAGATGACACTTAGCCAAACACGACGCAGTTGTCTTGAAGGAAAAACAAGTTTGTTGGAGCGAACTTGTGCTCCCCTAACAACTCAATGAATACACAGGCGGACGGAGGCAGCAGTCAACAAAGTGACGTGTGCAGGCGAGTATCGGCGAATCGAATGCCACGGCGTCCGCTCTTGGGGCATTTACCCCGAAAATCACTGTAGAACACTGCAGATCAACCAGACATGACTGGACAGTGGACCCGGAAAGGACAGAAGAAAAGAAACTTTGATGACATTTTGCTCGTGGAAGCCTTCAAGGAGTTCATTTTCAGTGAGGTCTAGGAGGTCTGCTTCACTGATAACACCACGCACGGTGTTCATGGAGCGGTGAAGACTAACAGTAACAGCGATGTCTTCAATTTTGTCAACCTTGAGGAGCTTGTCACATTGGGTTTTATCTTTAACTTCAATCAGCAGGTCGCCATTAGACATTTTTTGTGCCTTGTAGCCAGCCCAAATGAGGTTCGACAGACACTTGGTCACAAGAAATGGTGATATCTTTCTCATTGTCGTGTTCTCATTTTCCGAGTGCATCACGTGAAAGCGTGGAAAACACTCTTGCCTCTTTGAAAGAAAAAATTCAAAGGTAGTTGCGTCGGTGCGCCCCCTTTTAAGAGAGCGATTTATGAAAAAGGGATTTGGAGATGCCATACAACAAGTATGTGTTCGGTGGCAAGGCCGGTCGCCCACCACCGAGCCCAACAAGGGAACGTGGCTTTTTCAGCACACGCTAACCGCACCTTGCCCCTATAATCCTATGCTTAAAATCAAGAGGGATGTCTTTGCACAGGGTTAACCGTCGCCGCCTGGAGAAGCATGGAAGCAAAGAAGGAAGGAGATGACAGGACAGGGTTAGGAAAGAAAACAGGAAAGAGAAAGAATGGAGAGAAGGACAAGAAAAGGCGACTGGCTGATTGCCCCAGGGCGGGTCAATCCTGGGGTACCGTCTGCAGAAATCAGGGGCCAAAGGGGCGTGTTGCCGCCACCAGGGGGCCGTAAAGGTCCAAAACAACCCTGGCTTTGGCTCAGCCACCAGGATGCCTTTTTCCCTGGACACGGCAAAGCCGCGCACAGGCAGAGCGTGGGTGGGTCCAACCCACATGGGCTCCGGGTCGGCGGTGTCGCCACTACCATCACCTTGAACACACAAGGTGCCCCTGCGGGCGTTTTTATTTACGCTGGCAACAAAGAAACTTCGCCATCAAGTCATGGTCTTTGACATGATATAAAGTATAAGGCATTTGCCCACTAAGTCTCAATTGTGAGTCCCGCTAAAGCAATGTTAACGGTCTAAGCAGTGAAGTAGCCCTTCCCTGTAGATAGGGATCTACTGGCTTAGGCGAAGGTGCGCAATTACCCGTGACTCAGCGCAAACTTCGGCGTTTACTTACGGCTTATATTTGTCGCCTTACGAAGTACTATCGGCCGAAAAAGTAAACGGACCACGGCGCACGCAGCCGGAGCGGCAACAGGCCAGCATCGCGGCGCAGCTCGCGCTCACGCCGAGAGTGCCCCGAGTGACGCCAAACTTTCTCGCGTGGGTCCTTGTCACGCTTGATACATTTCTAGCGCAGCGCTCGCTCGCTCTGCTGCTGATGTTCGAGGCGAAGGGAATAGTGATGACCGCTAATAGAGAACATGGCTGTGTCGCGCACTACAGGACTGCCGCAGAGCATCAAACAGCGGCTCTGTGAAGGAACGAAAACCCGTTCTGTTTTACAGCGAAGCTGTGTATGGCCAGGATCCAACACACCATTTCCGACTATGCAAAGATGTCGACAAAAATCGCAGGCGAGCGTGGCACCGCCTTATAAAGGATTAGAAAGACATCCTAGGCCTTCGCATTGTTGTATGACGGCGTATATTTCCTATAAATAATGACTTTCCGGCAATGCACACGTGTCCGAAGGTGAAGCAGACTTTTAGAAAATCGGTATACCCGTTGCGGTGGCTCAGTGGCTAAGGCGTCGTGCTTTTGCGCACAATGACGCGGTTCGATTCGTGGTCTCAGTGACCGCTCTTCAGATGGAGGCGAAAAGGGAAAACGCCCGTGTGGCAAAAATTCGGCGCACGGCGCACGGCGCAAGAATCCCAGGGGGTCTAAATTAATCCAGAGCCCTTCACCACGGCACGCCTCGAAGCCGAGGTGTAGCTTCGGCGCGTGAAACCTCACAATCAATCAATCGAGGCGATCGATGTAAACGTGGTTTTTGTAAGAAGGCTTTCCCACATTGCCTGTTTCACAGTGAAGCATGTTCATCTGCGGAGGAAGTGTGATTGCAGAAAACGGCTCTAACTATTGTTTTAAAATAACTATCCTAAAATCAACTATACGATAATTTGCCGCCAAGTCCACGTTATGATTACGTTGAGTTTCATTTACGTATCGTAATTAATTCACAAGAAAGATGTAAATATTGTGGCATTCCCGTCTGCTGTCAGTACATAGGTGATCTACGGATGCCGGCGGCAGCTTTTCATCCCACTGAGGACCCTTTCGTGCCGTTGAATGCTGTTGTTGCCTGCTTACATCAATAATCTTTTAAGAATGTCTCTAATGGTCTCCTATTCCAATTCCCAATTATCTCTTGCTGACGGTACGCCTGCAAAGAAAATTCACCAACGAATACATATCACAGTAGCCGAATGAAGTAGTCTTTAAAGGACTCACAGTAATAAATACCAAAGTCACTGCCGGAGACGATGTCTGAAAACCAATTTCAACAGAGAAGCACAGCTAGCCAAAAAATTTGCCGCCTCTATAACTTATCACTGGGGCGTGAAAAGCGTGCATCGCTGTAGCCTCCGCTGAGGCGTGTTGCGCTGCCTCGCATAAAATATAGTATTTGACGCAGGCGACAGGCACTAATGTGCAACATGAGGCAAACATAAATCGCCCACAAAAAAAAAATAGTGCGCTTCCATTGTGAAAAAGGATGACGACCGCAGCTTTGGTGCCAACATCAACGTGAGCGACAATATGATTTGACCAAGGCTTAGTACAAGGAATGCACGAAACACAACACGTTTGTTTTTCATTAGCGATTGAGCATACTTGCTAGTTAAATAGCTCTATCAAATTGGGACAGAATAGTGGTTTTATTCCAGCGGGAAAGCAGGGGGCAGTCTTTTTCCCTTCCGTAGAAGACATGGGCTTCAGTGCCCATAATCTGACGGGAATCCCACAATATTTCCAGCTCCACTACGAACTATGTAATTTTGAAAAGTAAATGAAACTCGGCTTAATAATAGAGCCGTTTTAGCGGCTAATTTTCCTTGAATTGGTTTCAGGATAGTTTCATTAAACAAAAGTCAGAGCCGATTTCTGCAATCATACTCCCTTCGTAGATGGATATATGCTTACTTCATGTAGGAAAGTCTTTCTACAAAAACCAAGCTTACAACAATGACCTCGAAGTTGGCTTCGCCTGTAAACAAGTATCCATTGGTGGGAAGACCCTAATTATGGGAAATATACGCCTTCATATCACAATGCGAAGGCCTAGGACGTCTTACCAATTCTTTAAAGGTGGTGTCACGCTCGCGGGCGATTCTTGTCTACATGGCTGTGTAGTCGGAGATGATGGGCTGGATCCTGGTCATACACAGCTTCGCCGTAAAACAGAACGCGTCTTCGTTCCTTCAAAGCGCTGCTGTTTGATAGCCTGCGGCCGTGTGCTACTGCGGGACAGAGCTACGTTCTCTATTAGCGGCCATCACTATTCGCTTCGGTCGCGACGTCTGCTCCTGCTGGTTGCTGGCTGGCCGCGTGTTTAGCGCCGCGCTAGTGAAGTGATGTTACGCCAGGTGACCAGATGGCGGCCGACCACAGTGAGCGCAAGTGGAACAAATCGTTTATTGACTAGAAATGTATTTTTTTTTTTTTTTTTTGCAAACAACTCGCACTTGTGACAAGCACCCGGGCGAGGGCGGCGGTATACAGGGTGACGTGCGAGTGCCCACCTTGCATCCATCACATTGGAGAGCGGCGACGTTGTCACACAACCTTTTCGCAGGGCTGCAAGTAGGACTGACAGTGCGTGGGGCCGGGATTGATCGCAATGCGGAGCAAGAGGCACAACGTGATGTCGGGCGGCCAGGAAGGGGTGCGCACATGTGGCGGCATACCTTGGGGCGATGCTTCAGCGGTGTGGCCCTGCACAGCGCGCGAGACAGACTGTAGTGGCGAGCACTCCGGGCGCAGCTGCCTGCGCCATGGCCAATAGCGAGGAGTCGCAGCCTTATAGGCCTAGTGCGCCAACACAAGTCGATGCGGCGGTACAGCGGCCCCGCTGGCCGATAGTACATCACACTTACTGAAACGCAGAAATACTAAACTAGATTTGACAAGACCGAAATAAGTTAACCGCAATCCAGCTTGGCTTAGCTTGGCTTTGTGGTTGCGAATTCACAAGCGAGGTGGTGCACCAGTGGCTTTCGTAAAAAGTTGCGTACATCTCAACAGATGTTTGATGCGAACTTGTTAATAATATTTTTAAACCGAAGCAACTTTGCTCTCTGACGGAATGATTTTTGAGTAACCTCTCGGTTGCGCCGTCTGGTGGAACAGACTCGTGTAGAGGATGTTCGGTAGAGTTGAATTGTCACTGAAAATCATAGGGAGCAATCGCCGAATAATAACTGTGATTGTGATGACGATGATTGAATTCGAAAGAGGAGAACGGTGCCTAAATGTTGGAAACAATATGGGAGCACTGTTAGTCTACAGAGGTACTGTAATGGGGGTCCACGGACCTCTAAAAGACCGTGTAGGCACTTTAAGGTTCTACGAGTCTCTCCGCGGCACTTTCCATTTACTTCTCTCTGCCAAACCTTGCGCCGAACGCAAGAAAATCCCGGGCCATCTCCACTAACGTGAAGCTAAGGAGGACCGAAGCATGCAGTGTATAAGTGTATTCAAAGGTTGTAAACCTCTCTCCCTTGCCACACGGTGCGCGCTGATTGGGCGCCGGATAAGCGCCGGTGGGAGGAGCAATCGCGCCCTTGCTGAGGATGTGGCGCCCTCTCTTGCGCTGAATCGGACTTAAGAAATTAAATGAGAGACTGGCTGTAAGTTGTCTTCGTGTCCCACGCCGCAGCATGCGTTCTAGCGCGAGGCGTTGGAAAACGAGTGCCCAGTGTGTTCTTTTAGTGCGCAGTTTTTGCCCATGTAAATAAAACGTTCTAGCGCGGGCGTTGGAAAGCGAGTGTCCCGGTGTGTTCTTTTAGTACGCGTTACGTCCTGGCGCGAGGCGTTGGAAAACGAGTGTCTCGGTGTTTTATTACTGTGACTACATGAAACGACGACGACGACAGGAGACGCCGACAGCCCTGAGCCCCTCAGGTGCTTCGCCCCTAAAAGGAGGCAAAATGGGCATCGTTGCATGACACATTAGTTTTACGTCCAGCGTAGCAAATACTTCAAAGTTGGCTTTTTGCACTTCAGTAAAAATGTGCGAGAAAGCCAAACGCACAAGAATCGCACATTCAAAAGGTTCTTTTTTTTTAGGGGGGGGGGGGGGGGGGGGGGGGGGGGGAGGACTTTAGCTGCAGCGTAAGTTGTTTGAAATCATGACACGTATCAATATACTTAATCCTGGGGTCCCGCATCCATTTGCAAGTCCTCGGCACGGTCATTGTTGAGAGCCTCTTGTGTAAGACAACCACCCCAAGTGTTTCAGCAAATCTAGTATCCCGTAAACTATTTTGTTATAAGACGATTCACGATAACAGATCAGGTCGAGCTTGTAGTATTAAACGGTCAATTGGCATAATGTTCGCATTCAACTGACGGTTGTGGCGATCGCCATTAGGAGCTCGAATTCATCCCCAGTGAGCAACGGGTGTGCCATTCGAAAACTTCGTAGTGACAAATTGTTGTTGTAACGTTTGTGATACAGTTCGCCGTTACTTCACGCTAAGGAAATATTTTGCCACCTCCGCTTGCGAGCTTACGGTACCTCACTGTGTCTGCATGACAACGACGGTGTTAATGGTGTTGAAGCTGTCGGTCGGGGCCTAAGTAAGCACTTCCCAGCCTGCTCTCCGGTGCTATTATTATTACCGCGGTGCACGGTGGCCGGTAGTAAATATCATTCACCACCCCAATAAAAAACAAGTTATTCCAACGTCTCGTATATTAGTCACAATACAGACGGCCCCAGTTTGGCAAGATTTATGCCTGTCTATAACGAAACAGAAGTTGTCATTACATACTCTATCATCTAGGAGGTACTATGGCCGCAAGTGCATCCGCAATCTTTCTTGAAACATAAGTTCCTTCGGTATCTTCAGTTCTAGTGAATAGACTTTTAAGCGAGACAGCCTTTTATAACCATAGTACTATACATCTTCAATACTTAGAATTCCCTTCATATAAACCAGCGTACAAGCAGCGGTGCTATACCGGAGACATGTAAACGCGTGTTTATGATGTGTAAATAAGAATTCTAGTATTGTATTTTGTTCATCGCAGAGAGTGGGTACAAAAGCAGCACATACACCGATATGGGATTAACAGCGCACTTTGCGATTCCAGATTGTGCTGCACCGATGAAACTGCTGTGACTTCGATCTCTATATTTTGGTTTTGTTCCTCATTTTATATGTTCTTTGAAAAGCAAAGCTTTATAGCTTCATAGGCCTTTACTGAAAGCGTCGTTAGCCCGAGTAAAACTAGCTACAGGAAAGCCCACTCTACACAATGGACTTCACGAAACGGTGATGATGATAAGCGAAAGCACATAAAGCACCTCAGAAAAAAAAATGCTTCCCCTGGTCGGAATCGAATATGGGTCCCTATCGTTATGAAGCCGACGTCTATCCGATGGGGCCCATTCCGACGTGGTCGAAATAGTTTGGATTTAAAGCGGAGCTTTCTTGGTCTCACTGATGGCGACCTTGCCGTCACCGAAAGTCTGTTGACCCGTACAACCCCAAACGACAGCGAACGAACCCCTCACGATAAAGCTGAGCGCTTCAACTGTCAGCCATCGTTTTCGCTAGACGAAGGGAGTCCTATGTTTCATTGATCGATTGATTGGATTGATTGGATGGATTGGATTGATTGATTGGATGGATTGTATTGATTGATTGATTGATCGATTGATCGATTGATTGATTGATTGATTGATTGATTGATTGATTGATGATTGATTGATGATTGATTGATTGATTGATTGATTGCAAAGATAAAACGCGCCGACGCAACGCAGGCGATGAGGCGCGCCGTAGTGGAGGGCTCCGGAATAATTTCGACCACCTGGGGATCTTTAACGTGCGCCGAAATCTCGTACGCACGGCCGTTTTTGCTGTTCGACTCCATCAGAAAAGCGGCCGCCGCGGCTAAGAGTCTAACCCGCGTAGTCGTGCTCAGCAGCACAACGTCTTGCTCCTATATCTTAGCTTTTGTTAGCTCTTAGCTTTTATTGTACGTCCTTTCCTTTTCTTGTTCTGCTGTTATTGTTCTTCACTTACCTTACTGACCTATCTTACTTACCTCTCCCTCCTTAGATATATCATGAAACGCTGAGCAATTGCGCTAAATAGGAGAGAGCTGTGTTAAGCGAAACTCCGTGCTACATGCCGAAACCCGGTGAACCATGCAGCTCGAAGCACCGGCGAACCTTCTCGAAACGCTAGAAAATGCCAGATGACTCACTAACGAACCCCGAAAAACACTGGGGAATCCATAAAAGTGAGAGATTTAAATAAATCTGGGATTTGAAGAGATTGCCACCCGCTGTCAAGAAGAAAGCCCTTATCTGCTATACGTGCAACGACGCTTGTTCACCCAACCCTGTCGGAGACCTTGTGACTGAATCAGTTTGCGTACCCTCGAAATAGACACCATCCGCCGTTTCGATAGATTCCGCCGTCATCTCAATCCTCTTTCCTGTTCCCATGCACGACCAATCTTTCTTTTTGTTAGCGCAGAATGACGGTCACCTGTTTTCGACGGGCGCAACGACGAGCACGTAGGATCGAGAAACCGTGAGAAGGGAACAGAGACGGTACCCGTGCAGATAGGAGAAGCGTCGGCTTCGGCATCGTATCCGACCAGTCAGGATAGAGTTCTCCCATTGTTAAGGGACATTCCGTGCTTCTTCTTTCATTGTTCTTTATCTCTTTGCTCATCTCGGTTTGCCTGTTGTATGTACACAAACGCGTGCACGCCATGAGGGAAGGGAGCTCAAACATCAACCTCGTCCTACGCTCAGCGGCATCCGGCAGCGAGAAGCCGTGAATGGAAGGAAGCGCTTCATTCACGTGGAGTCACGAAAAAGAGAAGGGTCCGAGGAAAGCGTATAAACGAGCCGCCATTCCCATAGAGAAAGCGGGATAACAAACAAACGAGCGACCAGACAAAGCGCGCCTGTACCTTCGCGCTGCACCTGATTGCGTATCTAGGAAAGAAGATCGCGCGAGGATCCGGTATATGTCCTCCGTGAGATGCGTGCCTGTGTGACCGCCGGCGATGGCGCGATTCCGCCACTGCGGAGGAGGAGGAGGAGGAGGATGAAGGAAGACGGACGTGTGGGAGATGAGAAGAAAGGGTATGAAAAGCACAATGGGCGACTGGCTGCGATTCCGCGCTCGGCCTGGCCCGCGCTGCGAGAATGGGGAAAGCGGCCCGGATGCGCCGTGGCTGAAATTACAGCGTCGATATCCGGCGTGGCTGTTTCTCGCGATTATCTCGGCGGCACGCACGCACTCACTTGCGTGATGATTCTTCCGACGTCGGATGCGGGATAAAGAGAGAACGATGATGCGCGCTGCTCAGTATACGTATTGAATTCCGCGGGCTATTCCACGGCTTTTTGTTGCGCGGTGCGTGTGGGATAATGTGGGAGTCTGGAGAGGAGATGCTGTTCTCGGCGGACGTGCATGATCGAACCAAGGCCTGGTTTTCAGGGTGCACGTGACGGTCCGTCAGCGAATGCCAGCAGCGTCTCCGCTCTTCACTCAGAGGCTTCACAGAGGCAGAGCCGAAATCCAGTTTGCTAGAGTCGTAGTCCTTTCGTACTAACATAGACGGTCCTTAACGGTCATGGGTTGTCAAGAGCACTGGCCCGTTAGAGCCGGACGCCATGCGATCCAGATGCTGGCTTGTGTGCTTTCCCGTTCATTCGCTTCTTTGTTGAAGCCAATGAAGCTCTGAAACCGAAGATGCTCCGGAATAAAGTGTCACTCCTGTCACAGCCTCAGTTTACTTTAAACGAGGCCAATTGAACGATCATCAGATTTACCCTATGCAAAATCTGCATCTTTCTTGCGGTACTGTTGTTTTTCATCAGAGAGGAATAGAGAAAAAGAAACTGTCTAATGAACAAGCGCAGTCAGGCTTTCATTAACGACAATCTGAAACGAGTATTCTCTGTATTGTCATTTGCTGCCATTTACATTTCACCGTCGAATTAAACCGAGGTGTCTGGTTCTTTCGCATGTCGCCACGACCTACTTACATTTGTGGGCAAAAATTACAGGTCAGAAAACGGCTCTCGCACACCGCTGTGAATATAATACGCGTGAGCACCTTGCTTTCGGTTGGCATGCAGGCGCCTCTGAGAGCAAATGCTGGTTTTGTATTCGCCCAAAAGGAAAGTGGCTTTTGACGAGCGTCTGGAATTTGCACTTTTAGGGTTGAAGCCCCTTAGGGGCTGGGACTGTGGCGTCTCCTGTCGTCGTCGTCGTCGTAATCGCCGTCGTAATCGTCGTCCCATGTAGTCACGGTACTAATAAACACCAGGAAACTCGTCTACACCTCGCGCTAGAACGTAACGTGTACTAAAAAAAACACCGGTACACTCGTTTACACCTCCCGCTTGAGAGCTTCGTGCTTCAAAAACAAGAGACTTTTAGAACAAAGCTGTGTACCTCTACCCCCCAACGGTTTCATATCCGTTGGCGAAAACGCCAAGGAGCCAAGAATACGCTTGTACACTGCATGCTTCGTCCCTCCCCAGGTTTCACGCTAGTGGAGATGGCCCGGGATTTTTTTATTCATCCTCTGCACCCCCTTCAATACGCGAGGTCTCGGGTTCGGTGCGACAGTTCGCGTGACCAGCGAAAACGGAGGTCAAATAAGATCGCTCTACAATGACCCTACTTTCAAAAGCACAACCTGGAACTTCACGTGGCAGTGCACTTCGGGGAAAGTTCGGCGACGGGGCTAGTTCACGCCCTGCACGCAGCGGCTTCGCGAACCCTCGCACGCACACGGGGCAGCGTACTTTGTGTGCCGACTGACAGCCGCGGCGCTTGCGTGAGGCGTGGTGCGCGAATCGGCACGAAAACGGCCGGCCGGGAAAAGGAGATGGGCCATTACAATACCTGTCGGACCGTGACGACCGATAGCACCTGCGAGCGCCCCAATGGAAGGGATAATTTCGCTGGGAAACACAATCAACAATAGGCCGCAGTGATGGAGGTCGATGCACCGACACGGGGCTATATGTGTGGGCAAGAGGCGAGTATACGGTCGCAGGCTGGGCCACGGTTCTCGGCAAACCGGAATACCATCGACGGAATACAACCCTGCTAGCGAAAGAAGCGACAAGGAGCGTACAATATCGCTTGGTAACACGGAACGTCGAACCGACGGAAATGGTTTCGTTTATATGTGTGGGTGATAAGCGACCTCGATTGTTGCCAACGTTTCGGCGAAGAGAATTGCCTTCGCCGGTCAAGCTCAAACCCACGGAAAGTTCACAGAGACTTGCCTTGAACCCTGACGAAGGCAAGCCTGTGCTGAAACGTTGGCAACAATCGAGGTCGCTACCTTGTTCGGAGTTTTTTTTTTCTCATTCATATGTATATACATCATGAATATATATATATATATATATATATATTATATATATATATATATATATATATATATTATATATATAGTGAAAGAAGCCGCCTGACAACATATATATATATATATATATATATATAGAGAGAGAGAGAGAGAGAGAGAGATTTCGATGAGTTTTGCAATGGGCCAGAAGAAACGTTGAGGTAAAAGATAAGAACAACTTTGCGGTTAACTTGTTTATTATAAATTAGTCAAACAGTTTCGGAAGTGGAACTTCCTTCTTCAGGGACAATCCCACAAAAAGTTAATTGTGGGATTGTCTCTGAGGAAGGAAGTTCCACTTCCGAAACTGTTGGACTAATTTATAATAAACAAGTTAACCGCAAAATTGTTATATATATATATATATATATATATATATATATATATAGCAATGAAACTTGGAAGGTAGGGAATGCAAGAAAAGAAAACTTCGAACAAGGTAGCGACCTCAATTGTTGCCAACGTTTCGGCAAAGAGAATTGCCTTTGCCAGGTCAAGCTCAAGCCCAGGGCATATATATTTTTGGGGGTTTTCTGTGTTCATACGAGTTCTGCGGGATATGTTTTTAAGCATTCATTTGTTGTTTTATTTCAGAACACTCATTATCTCCATCGCTGTTCTCCTTGCGCTATCTGGCCCTGCAAAGAAAGGACCTAAACCAGTGTCCCATGTGCACGCAAAAAAAATCCTCCGTCGCATGCCCCCGCGCGAGGGACACGAGTAAATGCAGAGCATTGGGGGTGGTCACGTGGCGTAGGTTGTGGTAGTTGGCGGTGGTAGTTGTAGTTGTTGTTGTCGTAGGGGCTGGGTAGTTGGGTTGCGAGACGAGAGAGAGAGAGAGAGAGAGAGAGAGAGACGAGAGACGTAAGTACGTAACGTGTTATTTATTGCCATCGTTTGCACCCCACCCCTCTCTGCGGGGCAATCGGTTGGATCTTTATTATTATTATTTTCTTTCTTTTCTTTTCTTTCTTATTATCCGTCTCGGGAGGGCAGTGCGGCATCGTCGAAGTTCATAAGCGATGGAAAGCAACACCTTCTACCAGTACCGCGACGCGAGCCAACGTCAGCGTTGCAGTACCAGTTCAAGACATCGTGCCATCCTCTTCATCGACGCGGCAGAAGACAAGGCGGCGAGACGGCAGCGCTGCCGACGCCGAACGCAAGCGTCTGAAGCGCGCTGCCGACGCCGAACTTCGTGCACGAGAAGCCGCGGCCAAACGTCAACGTCGGGCCGCGGATCCTTCGCTCGGGCAACGAGTATATTCGTAGCGCGCGCAGTAGAGGGAGAGGAGGTAGCACCTGCTGCTGCAACGCCTCTTTCAGCGCCGGAGCACGCGCATGCGCGCCCGCACCTGTTGTTGAGAGCGAGGAGGAGCTGGGGGAGGGGCGCACGTGCTGGCTGGCTGCGGACGCCGAGTTAAGGACGCATAACATCGTGAGTTAAAGAAATGCTCTGCATTTAAAACCAGAGTACGTACTGCTTCACATTCGCACCTAAGATACGAAGCACTATCCCTCAAAATCGTTGTAGAAGTAGCGTGAGCCATTTATAGAAGCCGGCTTTGAGCGCTAGTATAGTGTCAAATGAAGGAAACGCTGTCGGGCAGTAGCCGAGCGCGCCCGCTCGTCAACAAGGGCGGTAGATGGCAAGTATAACGGCGCTATACTTTGTGATAAGCCAGCGTAGCAGTTTAGGCAGCATTTTTTGGAGAAGATTTCTTTGGCTACTTGAACGCAGAAATTTGGTCTGTCTGACTGCCTGCCTGTCTGTAACTCAATTCAGCCACTCTGCCAAAGTGAAACAAAAGCTTTACAACAGGTTTATATACCCACAGCCAAATATAAACGTCTAAGTCCGGTGGCAATACGTATTCATACTTATCAACATTGTTGAACAAGTACAAAACATTGCGAAAATATGAGGCAGAAAATCAATAAATAAGTGATACTTGCAGTGTTCCCTTATTAAAACGTTCAGGGAAGCTTGATTTTTGCGATAGTAAATAAAATACGACATCTCATGCAGAAAAAAATCGCCTGCTGTCGTCCGCGACACTATAGCTCTTGGCGGAATTTTAGGAAATCAAACGGGAACAGTGACGAAAGGTTCCACTAGATAGGTTGCACGTTCCGCTTGGAACGCACGTGGAGTAGGAAACGTGGTTCTATAAACGTTGTAGTAGGGTGCCTCGATTCGCGCGCTTCTCCGTCGTACGGCAGCGATGGCATCGAGGCACTCAGTTTGGAGCAGTAGAGCGCGGTAAATTTAAATTGACTTGAGCAAACCCCTAGCGTGTTCATCTTGGGAGGAGCGAGACGGCAGAGGAACGGCATGAGAGGTGAGCAGGAAAGAGAAGGGAGGCATGTACTTGGCAGGGGCGCCAGACAACTATCGTCTTTCGTCGACATTTGCAACGAAATGAGCACATACGCTGCCATTTTTTTTTTTTCAAGTAAACCAGAGTTTAGATTGTAACACTGAGTTTCCGCGTGGTTCTTTTCTGTCTTGTCTCTCACGAAGGATGTGGGAAATCGGTCAGCTGTGAAACATGGCATGATATACATAAGGCACATACGTTCGTTCTTGGTGTGGCTCGACTTTTGTGACCTTTCGGCAAAATATGTGGCGCATGCTCTATGATGTTCCCGAGTCTTTTCAGCTTGCGTAAATTAAGCTCGGTGTCTTCTTTCTAGCTTGGCGCCAAGATTTATACGCTTCCTTCAAACCCATCATACTCAACTATGTGAATGGTGGGGCTTTTTCATCTCGTCTGCCTTGCATAAAACATGGCTTCGATTCTCACCATGTGCCGACTGTCACTAACCTTATTTGTTTTACTTTTGACCGGCCCCTAATACGTATTTTAAATGACCTTCTAGTATAAAAGGCCTCTATCCTCGTGTATGTAGCTTCAAATGTTTATAATGGTTTGACAGACCAAGAAGCAGTTGATGAAACGAGACAACGAATGAGAAAGCGAATGTCCAGATGGAGATTGATTATCTTATTTGAAGCGCTTACTTCCGCGCCGTCCTTATCTGCCAACATATTCTTCCTGTGCTGTAATAGCTGCTCACGTAGAATCATGGAGGTGGTAGATGAGCCAATGCCTGTGCCGCAGTGCAAACATCCCCGGGCCACCATCTTCACTAACGTAAAACCTGGGGTGGGGCGGAGCATGCAGTGTATAAGTGTATTCTTGGTGCCTTGGCGTTTTGCACACGGAGATGAAACCGTTAGGGCGTAGAGGTATACAGCTTTGTTGTAAAATTCCCTTGTCTTTAAAGCATGAAGCTCTCTAGCTCCAGGTGTAAACGAGTGTCCCGGTGTTTTTTTTAGTACGCGTTACGTTCAAGCGCGAGCCGTAAACGAGTTTAACGGTATTTTAGTACCGTGACTACATGAGACGACGATTACGACGATGACGACGACGACAGGAGACACCAACAGCCCCAGCCCCTGAGGAGCTTCGCCCTCCCCCCCCCCCCCCCCCCCATCCGAAAAAAATCCATGCTATCTTCGCTAAATTACCGGTATTCTAGTGCTATAGGGGTCTCAGATTGTGGCGCCACATGTCACGGTCCTAAAAAGGACTTTCCTTACGACTTCCCCTGGGTAGGACTTACCCTGTGATTACAGAAGTCGGTAAAGCCGTGAAAACGTAGGTTGGGCTATACCGGTAGATTAGAGGTTGTGAATACCAATACACGAATGAAATGCAGAAACGCCAAAAGCGTAAAAAAAAAGGTATCACTGCACCATAGCTTTTCTTCCCTATATTTTGTGACATCACGAATGTTGGAGAGTGAAGCGCGGGATTGGTACGGCTTCTCAAAGCATTTCTCTAAATCACACTGAAGCAACAGGGACGTGTAAATGTAAAGTAAATGCATGCGCATACAAGCTCGACCTGTGCTTTTTAATTGACAGAAACCTCAGCTAGGAAACGCATATACATTAAAATGTCAACCTTCTCCCCTATCCTCATATCCCTATGTATTCTTTCCTCCCTCCCCCCCCTCCCCCCCCCCCCCCCCTACACCAGCAGGCGTTCCGGTGTCCGCTCCCTAGGCGAGACAATTTACGCCTGTTGGTGGATCTTCCTTTTCCAATGAACAATAAATACATACATACATAGGAAGCCTCAGCCTAGGCGGTAGGCTGCGTTTGAGCTTTCGATTCCGTTGACATGTTTCGCCTTGGGTACAAGAACAATCAAAAGATGCATGGGTTCGATTGAACGCGGCATACCGTATACCTACTTACCACTAGCACATATACACGCAACATCCAGTGACAAAATCATACTTATTAGCGCGATAGGCTTGAAACCAGACGATCGACAACTTCATTCAGGAATTGCGCGTGTATTTTCTAAACTGGCTACCAGGAGGTTGCACCACCATACAAAGATTCACGGGGTTTTCGAGTACCGCCTGTAGCAAACCTTGCCTAGGCGTCACTGTAACCACCCGCCGCGGCGGCTCAGTGGCTAAGGCGTTGCGCTGCTGAGCACAAGGTCGCGGGTTCGATTCGCGGCCGCGGCGGCCGCTTTTCTGGTGCAGGCAAAAAGCAAAAACGCCCGTGTGTACGAGATTTCGGCGCATGTTAAAGATCTCGAGGTGGTCAAAATTAATCCGGAGCCCTCCACTACGGCGCGCGTCATCGCCTGCGTTGTGTCGTCGCGTTAAACCCTACAATCAATCAATCACTGTAACCACAGCGAGAATGCATAAAAAATTACCTCTTTCGGATTGGTTTCAAATCCTTGAGACGAATGTGAAAGCCAACGAGAGCAGGCGCTCAGAGAGATTGCGACGACGGAATGAAGTCGAAAATATGGCCCCTACTTGCCCTGGGTACTTTGTGACGCACTCTGAAAGGTCCCGAAAAAATGAAGGGAAAACAAAAGAGACAAATGTTAGTTTTGTTATCTATTTCTCAGCGACCAATCTATCATTGGTGACTCGTCGAACAAAACGAGTGAGGGAGACAGGAAGTGTGTGATCTTTCAGTTAAAACAAAAATTTATTTAGCCTAATTGAAAGGGACCCTGCGACACGTTCGATAAACCCTTTCACTCTTTCCTTCGCATCTGGAAGCACTGCGAAAGCTACAGTTATCGCCCGCACGGAGCGGCACTGCGTGATTTGCTCGTCGCATCAGACACGCCTTCCGTTTCTGCTTTGTTTTTGTGGCTTTATTTTTAAAGTTTCTATCGAAAAGCGTTCACTGCTGCAACTGAAGGAAAACCAGCCAACAGCCGCTACATGGCCTCAGTGACGTAATTGGGGCCGCCGAAGAACGTCAAGACCTGGAAAGAGAGAAAAATCTTTTGAGCGAGTTTCTAAGTTATGTGATAGGTATAGACCAGTAATTTTTGGCTGAGGTACTTGCGACCCCCTAATCTAAGTACTGGGTGTATAAGGTGACAACGTTCTGAAACCATTTAGGGTTTCAAAAAAAAGTTGAAAAAAGTGTTGCAGGGTCCCTTCAAGGAGGTCTCGATATCTTGGGTGGCGTAGCCATGACGTTAACGCCTACACAAGCACAAAACACACGAATAAAACACACACACACACACACACACACACACACACACCACACACACACACACACACACAACACACACACACACCACACACACACAGCACACGAAGAGCACCCCCCTCACACCGCGCTTCCAACCACACACACACGGCTCGTTTCATTTCCCAGTGTCCACCGTCACTCCATCAGCGTCACGCAGAGCTGCACACACCTAGTTCTTCTCTCGGCTCCCGCAGCTTCGTCGCCAAAAGGCGCGAAAATGCGGGCTGCGGAAACATCACGCCGGCGGACAGCGGTTCTCTGTGTGTGTGTGCGCGCGCCTGCTGTGAGCGTGCGAGCTCACGGCGCGCTCATCCAGAACGCTCTTCTCTTCTCGCCGCTGCCAGGCGACCGCTCTAAACTGCCAGCCACAAGCAGTGAACGAGATAAAAGAAAAGTAACAACAGAATAATAAACTCCGAGAAGCCCTCGGACTTCCTCTCTCACAGAGTTGCCAGCTTCACACATCCCGCCGCACGGAACAACCAGGCGAGTCAGAGAAGAGAGAGAGAATAAAAAACAGGCAGTCACGCATCCTTAACAGGCCCGCGCGGATCTAAGGGCCTGTCTTCGCTGTCTCAAACATCAAACGAGAAAGGCACTGCGGCCGCTCGGGTAGAGGAAGAAAAAAAGGAAAGTAAAGCGCCTCTTACGCAACTGCCCCCTTCTCCCGAACCCTCTCGTACTGGCCATTCTCCCCTCCCACCGAGGGGAGTGTGAGGCCTAGGCTGGGCAGACTTGCAAAAACGCGCATAGAGAAAAAAATTCCCCGTAAATAACCACCTGCAAGCCGGCGGACACGTCTGCTGCTGCAAGGATGGCACTGCGGGTTCGGCGAAATGAGCATACCTCCCTCCGTCCCCTCTCCCTATTTCCCTCTCCTCTTTGTCACCACCCCGCTCACAGTTCTTCCCATCTAGCCGCCTCCACCACAGTTAGAGGAGCGCAGACACTCCTCGCTAAAGCAAACGAAGCCACGAGCGGCAACAACAAACCCAGCGAAGACCATCATTACGGCGCAACCCTCCGGACGGGGCAGGTTGCGCCTGCAACCTGCGTGCCCGCGGAGACGCGTAAGAAGACGCCAGGCAGCCGCGGAGGAGGCACCGAGGCCGGAGAGCCGCCGCCACAGAGGATGATTATGTGGACGTTGGCACCAGGCGGAAAGAAAGAACAGCAGGAGGGACAGCGCCGGTCCCTGTGGTTGCGGCGGGCAGCCCGCCGTCCTCATCCTCGCGGTAAAGACACGCCCGCATTGCGGCGAGTCTCAGTGATAAACGCCTCGACCGTCGCCGCCGAAAGGATTCCCGCTGCACGGTGTATCGCTTTCTCGTCTACCCCCTCCTATCCACAGAAATACTGACGAGCCATTCTTTCCCTGTTCCCCCACTTCTAGCCCGCATTCCGGCTACCGTCAAACCCCCTTTGCGCGGATGCTCAGTGGTAGACCCCTGCTTGTCTATCGGTCGACGTCACGATGCATTGTACGCACAAATGAAAGAGCACCTCGGCGAAAAATGGAGCGATTTGATGAGCAAAAGTGGGATTCCGGCAGTGCGGCGGCCTTCTGGACCTGGTGAACTGTTGTGGTCTTGGGAAGCTAGAAGAAGCGGCAAACTTTAAAGTCGTTTTGAACGTGCCGGACCGTGACCATGAGTGGTTTATGGGCCGTGGAAAAGAGGTTCGTGCAATGCTACAGGATACTGCAGATACAGTTGCAACCTGCGGTGGGCATTTGATTCAGAAGATGGGATCGCTGCAGCAGTATTGTACCGTAGAATTTTTCAACTGTAGCGCTGAACCATCCGAGATTTTTTAACGACTTTTCGCCTCTCGTCACTGACTTCCTTGTGAAGCAGTGCTGCAAATTTAGCATACATGCAGCGCTATTTGCACTTTAGTCGTGCTGCGCATCAACATGATATTTTTCCACATATATCCTCCTCCCATCTGATTCTGATCCTGGTGATCTTACCCTGTGTTGTACGATCCCAAAATAGGGAATAACCCCATGAAGCCACACGCATAGCTACCCTGCGCGCGTATTGACGACAATTAACCAGGGGTGAAGGTTTTAGGGTTTTTTTATTTCTCTATGAAGAAACGCTACGAAATTTAGGAACGATATTCATAATCTACTTTTTACATCTACCCTGGTGCCTACAATTTCATACGTCGGCGTATAGCGAACGAGAGCTGACACGGTAACTTTCAGAATGCGGTTCCAAGTACAGGAAGAGGCTTTGAAAGGCCACCACCCTTGCTTTTCTTTCACGTATTATTTAGACTAAATAAATACAGTTTGCGTTGAACGGGGCATACCTGTTATTGGCATGCGATCATTTGGAGGAAGCAGAGTGGTAGGCTCACATCACGGTCTCCTTAAGACCGCAGCAATTTCTGTCACGTTTTAGTGACACACGGCGTAGGGAGAGATAGTTGATGATTCTCGCATGGCGAGGTGCGAGGGCCCGTGCATTAGCGCCCCGCCACTTACGCTGGCCAATGGCAAGACTGCGCCAGCAAAAGTTATGAAGTCACAGTGTGGAAAGTTTTTTGAAAGTACACCTTCGTATTTTCATACAAAGTTATAAGGTTACGTTTGTTATGCCTATTTTATTCTGTCCTAGACCCCCTCAACCTCCACTTTTTTTTGCGCAGTAATTAGTCTCTAGTACCTGTATACGCGGCCATTACACAGCCTTCGAAGACCATTGAACCAATTGTCGAGCGAGTGTCCCTATTGTAAATAAGTAGACGCACTTGCAACTGAGCATTAAATTGTCAATTAAACGTTACCGTGTAGCACAGGCGTGACCTATTACAACCGCAATAATCAGTTTACTTTGCTCCGCAGCCACAGTGTAATTTCTAGCGAAAAACTGTTTGTACCGGGAATTACTCGTTGAATGTGCAATAGGACCCCTTCGAAATTTGGCAGTTTAGCATGCCGAAGCTACCCCTGTCCTATGAGACGCGTCGTAGTGCAGAGATCCACGATGATATCGACTTGTTGGTGATCTTCAACGCGAGCCTGAATCTTGACAGAGCGGTGTTTTCCTTTTTTTTTTTTTTTTTTTGCCTTAATCGCAAAAGGGGCCGCCATGGCCGAGATCGAACGCGCGTCCTTGGGCAGAATAACACAACGCCTTCGCCACTCCGCCACCACAGTGGGTATGCAATGGACACCTCCTTGTGCATTCTTCTTTCTAGTACTCATCTCATGACGAAGGATTCCCGCTTTAAGCGCTTCAATCTGTTATCAAGCAACACACAAAATGTCTACGAAGGGACGCAGTGCCAAGACACCAGAGTCATATGGCAGCCTAGAAACTAAGATAGAAATCTTCTGCGTAAGGGAACTGGTGCCGAGAGGCACAAGCGATGGTAGAAATGCTATCGCATCTGTAAACAAAAACGTATTGTGTTGAGAAAGCGAAAATCAGCGACGCTGATTATTACTACGACTCGCGGAGAGAACTGAATGATTAGAAAGCGATATTGGTTCGCGTTAATGCCGCCACGCCGGAAGTGCATGGGAAGACTCTTTTGTTTCCTTTTCTCACGCACGCAACAGCACGATGAAGAGACGGGGAGTGCGCACGGGTACCGATCAATCAGGCGCCAGTCAGTGAGGAGGCAGCCGAAGATGGGCCTCCATTACGCGGCCGAGAAAAGACGTCTCTCGGCGGCGTCAAGAGAACATCGGCGGCACCTATGAAAGGTAACCATGCAAGCGAATGGGACATTTGGAGGGCAAGCGCACCAAAGCAGGTGCGCTGTAAAAGGAGATGAACCCAGGCTTGCGGAGAGCCTGGAGCTCCATTTTTCCTAAGCACCTTCCCTGCCGGCTTCTACTCCGTCACTCGGCTGGCGGCTGACGACTGCCATTAGCAGGGCGACGTGGGCAACGGCGGCGTCTTGGCGGAGAGCTACCAGCCGCCGCCTGGCGTCCAGGCTCCGTATATTTACTGGCGTGCGCTTTCTGCGCGCAGGAGTTGCGCGAGCGGGCTGCTGTGGCGCCTCGCGTCGTCAGTAGGTGATTTGGCGAGAACTGGGAACGTGCCCTGCCAGGAAATGGAAGGTGTTTGCTCGTCTCTTAAAGGCGTTGGGCGATCGTAAAGCACGGCGCGGATGGGTTCTCGGCGCTTTTTCTTCCTTTTTGTTTTTTTAACCGTCGGTGAGACGGTCGACCTGCTCTGTCCCCCGTGACACATACGCCTGCCGAGATTTGAGGCAAATTTCTTGCTTGCTGTACACTTCTGTGTGTCTATATATCCTAGTCTACAGCCTTAGCAGAAGACGTGTTTACCCGCGGTCTCTGCAAACCATTTTCTGTAATAGCAATTCAGAGATCGGTGGCTTGAACAATAAAAATTAAAAAATGACGTACATTTGTCAAATACGAGTTACTTCTTAAATGGAGTTTCAGAGTCTGTTCGAAAATTAATTTTTGCCCCCAAAACACACAAAACGAGCAGAAAACAATATCCGCAAATTATTTTGTCAGGTCGCTATATACCTCTCTTGAATAAGTAAGCATAGTTCGTATATGCCCCGTGCGATTATCTCGCGGGGAGTTTACACATACATGACTGTGCGTCTGTCGCACATTCCACAGAGGCCGAAAAGAAGGTTGGTGGATACGAAGTTGGCTCGAGAAAAGAAAAAAAATTGCAGCGACTTCCAAGCGGACATTGTCTATTAAACGCTAAGGCACTCTGCTACAAACTCAACCCCTTTAAGGTCGGCTTCACTACTGCACATATGCATTGCTGGTAAGGCATTTCCCAGGCGACACATAGGAAGTCTGTTAGAAAAGTAGGAAGGCCCTGCGGAGTTATAATAAACACCACCATAAAACCCCGTGTATCCGTACGAAGCGCAATACGCTAAGCCCCTTGGTAGTCGGCCTTGTTACAATATACAAATTCACTGCTGGGAAGGCAGCTTTTTAAAGGCAATATGAAAAGTCTGGTTGCAAGGTAGGATGAGCCCAACCACCTTCTAATGAATACCTGTTTAGACCTTAAGCAAATAAGTACGTTTCTCACCCCAACGAAATTGCACGTAATATACTCCCCCCGAGGATATTGCTCAGCATGTCATATGTCCCGGGGCACGTTTGTCAAGCCAATTATACCCACTTAGGGAGAGTGCATGACCAAGAAAAAATTCAGAGCAAACGGGGAAAAAAAAAAATTCCAGCATTCGCCGCAATCGTGGCAACACTTGCTCGGAACGAAAAATACACGTCATAGCGCACGCCCCTGCCAAGGTGATGTCCATTAATTATCACTTCAAAAAAAATGAAAGAAGCTCACACTTATAGCAACGATGATGGAGTAATAAAGGTCGTTGCGGTAGCAAATAAGAAGCAAATCGGCTGCAATCGGGGACTTGATGATCGTGATGGCTGCGTACAGCTTCGCTACCTTCAAGGATTACGCGTTAGTGTGAGCATCCTTCTTTTTTTTTTTTTTTGCGGAGGGGGAAGGTAAGCAGCGGTCCTTCTGGTTCGGAACGTGGTCGGGGAGTTATCAGAGTTTTGTTATTGGAAATAAAACAAGGATGCGCGTTGTCTTCACGGCCCCTTTAACAATCCTGCAACCCGCTGCCGGCCATAAAGCTTCGCCGAAGGAGCGGCGAGGCCGACAACGGTGCATACCGTAGCCGCCCGCGTCGGACCCGAGCAGACACAGGCCCCAGGGCCGCGTTCTTCGTGATCGCACCTGAGCCACTCCGAGACCCGCTTTCGAGCCGCGGAAAGGAGGGGAACAAACGGAACCGCAGCGCGCGCTGTTGCCGCCGCCAGAGCTCGTGCTTTTTCGCGTAGACGCGAACCGCTCGAAAGAGTTACGACCCCATAAAGATAGGACGGCGGCGCCGGAATCGAACTACGTCGCGCCGAACAGGGCGGAGGAGAAGAAGGGGGCCCCTTTACAGCGCCGCGCCCAGTGCGCCGCGCGTGCAGTTGCTGCACTTGGAGCCACGCTTGCGTAGGCGCCGCCGGGGCTTGAGAGGCTGCTTCTTGGGCGCTCTTCTGATTCCATTTAACAAGCGAGGGAAAGCACCGAAGGATGGACAAGAAAAGCAACGCGGCCTTCCGCTGATGTCGAGGGCACGCGAGTGATGGTAAATTTTAAGAGTATTTGCCCGCTGAGGGCTGTTTACGAATATGCGTTCTTTCTTGGTTCCCCTCGAGACGTAGGGCTTCTGTGGGCGATAATCTACAACAGCTTTACCAGAAAGCAGTACTGACCCTCCCTGCATTGATTCGTACAAACTGCCTGCTTTAACCAATCTCTCTAGCAGAAGAGACGGCGGAGGGTTGCCGCTGTAAGTGGGCCGGCACTATCACAAATACGTGCTGCTGTGTGGATCTTACCGTCGACGCCCAGCCGGGTACACGTTTCGAGATCGGTAGCCTCACCAACAGTCCGACTTAATCCTTCGCCAGTCAGGAGCCCTTGCTGATACTCGATTCGCTTACTTTTATGACGCACGGCGAACTCCGCAAAATAAATAATGACCCGGAGAATGACAAGCTGAAGAAAAATTTATGAAAGAGCTTGAGTCCCACATTGTAAATTTCGATGGTTGAACGTTGCTATAGTCTTCTGTGTGGCTCTGATTGTTGTGTACTAATCTTCATTATATTGTATGTATACTGTGTAGCCCCTCCTGCCAGGGCCAAAATACTGGCCTGCAGTATCGTTAAATAAATAAATAAAAAATGTAACCGATACCGAGATGCCTCACGACAACACGTTTTACTGAGTAAGGTGATCAAGTGCCAATGGCATTGAATAACACTGAAGGTTAATTACGCGCCTTTCCCAAAAACCAATGTTTCCAATTGCAGCGCCCTGTGTCGGCGTGAACTCGAAGTGGCACGCACGACCATTGCTACTCGTAAGCAACCATCACCGAAATAGGCTCCACTCACAATAAGTTAAGGTCAGTTCAACGTGATATATGCCGGATTGGGTTTTACTGCCAGGCTGCAGTCGTCGAACCCTGTTTGCCATCTTCATCCCAGTTGTTGTTGTGGTGGTGGTGGTGCTTGTGGTTGTGGTTTTGGTTGTTGTTGTTGTTGCTTCTGCTGTTGTGTTGTTGTTGTTGTATGCTATTCTTCTTCTTCTTCTTCTTCTTCTTCTTCTTCTTCTTCTTCTTGCTCATTTCTAGGCAGAAAAAAACAATAACCACAAGACTGAACCCCGTTTAGAGAAACATGTCTTTCAACGTGGGAGCAGCCTTGCAACCACAATCGAACCCGTTTTTAAGGCGAAAGTCCTCGCTCTCTATATTTCAAGGTCGCTTTGTGAAGTACAGAACACAGGATAGAAAATCGGAGCGCGCCGTACAATTCTCTGGACGCGCCTTGCATCTGACGCCGCATAGGCTCGGAGTTTCATTCCACATCGCTATGGGTGACGTCGCACCAGGCCTATAGGCGTTGGCAGGGAAGACTGGGAAAATACGCCATGGCAGAAGAGGCGAAAGCAGCTCAAAATGCCGTCCGTCGTAATCGCCATAAGGAGGAAGCGGCTGCGTATAAAGCTGCGGCATCCGTGGCTCGACCAGAGCAACACGAAATTTCAAAAGAAGGTTCAACAGCCCACCGACAGAAGGTGCAAGTGGGCTTTCAACTTCACATTCTTAGGAAATATTAACGTAGTATTTTAGTTACATACTGCCGCTACTGTAGCATGAAGATCGGAAGGAAAAGTCGAAACGTTGCAGAGGTTTTAAAGTTAACTTGTTTACTTTACGGATGACATTGATGACATTTAGCACATACAAACTTGAAACAATTACACTTATTACATAGATGAAAAAGGCAGTCAAAAGATTCAGAGTACTTAACGAAACATGGTTGGCGGGCGAAGGGCTCCCGGCGTCTGGCCCCTACGATCAGGCAGCAAGCGGCTCCCTGGTGTTGCCCGCTCTCAATCGCCAGAGGGGCCGCGTTATATTTGCCTTGGGGGGAACGCATTGGGGGGAAAAAAGCGCATCCATAGCGTGTGCGGACTATCGGGAGCAAGTCTTAGGCACACCCGCAGCCAAATCAGGAAGACGCTTCTAAGCTCTAATCAGACATGTCCCCGCCAAAGTGAAAAGGACCAAAAAACACAGACACAAGGTTTCGGAACTCGAAAACGCGCTGCTTGGAGAATTAGCGGGCGTAGAGCAAGTAGTTAGACAAAACGCACTAAAGTAAACAGGAGGAAAAGGGAAGGTCGTCGGAAGAACACAGCGGCCCGCGTAGGCGCGTAACGGGGGGTCGGAGACTCCAGTGCGTGCGGTAACATAAGCCGAGGCGAGGGTTCGCTTCCCCCAACAGCCGTCGTCTCCCCGGCGTCGGCCAGACGGGCAGACAACACGCGCCGGAGTCGTTTCTCAGAAAAAAGGGCCAGGGCCCAGCCGCGTCCGAAGCGCTTTTACACACAACACTTTGGAGGAAGAGCCCTGGCTGCGGGCACAGAACGCAAAAACCGAACGAACAACATCAAGAGACCTCGGCTTCGCGACAATATTAAGCATCTCTCGTAATATTTTTTCTGCATAGGCACTATTTCCTTTTTTTGCAAACACCCTACGCTATTCAAGACACCCTCAAAGATGCTCGCCAAAGGCTGTTCGTAACCTCAAAAGGTTCTCGTCATGGAACAAGTTTATACTTTTATTGTCCGGTGAGGGTTTGAAAGAGTAGGGGGGGGGGGGGGGGGGGGCGCCACACTACACAAGTTTTGCGCTATCAAATAATATTTCCGCGCCAACGGAACAAGGCGACAAGGTGCGCAAAGTATATCTAGTTCATACATACTTGTCTCAATGCGTAAGTGATTGCCACCTAACGGTCTGTAAAATGCTACCGCTTGATGTAACTAGCTAGCGGGTCCCTTTCGCACGGAAGATACAAATGGCGCATTTCAAGAAACTTTTTCATTCGCTTGAGGCTAGCAAATAACTGATTTGTGTTAATGATGTTGAGGACCCGTCGAGTTTGATATAAGATTGAGCTAACTCCTTGAGCGTCTAACTCATGATAAAGCTGGCATACCTAAGCCGTCGTGAGCACCGTTCGTAAGGTTGACGTCGATATGAAGACGAGAAAATTACATTTGAGTTCGAACGGTGGTTAACGCAAGTGGAATGCTATTTTTGCTAACGCCTTGTTCTCAGACGCCCCAACTAAAATTAAAGGGAGGTTCCTAAGTTTCACATATTGAGTAGCTGGCTTGCGCGCACGGAAGCCACGACTGCTGCAAGAGGTTGGCCATTTTGAAAGACATTACGGGCCCCGCATCGCGGTGCTTGCACACGTCATCACCGCCGCGAGGCCTATCCAGGGGCCGTCTAGACCGCCGGGAGAGCTTTCATCCCCCCGTCACGCATGTGGATGTCAACGCCCCGACGTATGGACGGGAAGAAATAGCCGCGCTGTTACACAAGGCAGGGGAAAAACAAACCCCGATGATATTTTCCCATGCAACCACCCCTCATTTCCAAATATAGTTATGCCCCGCGAACGTACACACACGCACTCGCGGGCGCTCCCGCAAGGTCGTAAAGCCTCCGAAGTCGTCGTTAAAGTTCAGAGCCGCGCAGTGAGCGTGTCCACATCGGCCCCTGCTTCCAGGAGCGGCCCTTTTCCCTTCACCGGCCACGAACAAAAAGTAGCGTGTGAAGGATTTTACGGCCCGTGGCAAGTCAAGCGTTAACGAGCCCGGCGCCATCTCAACGAAGAGGTTGGGAGCCCTCCTCAGAGTACTTTTCTGCCTCGCTTTTGAAGGCCCGCGGACCAGGAGGCGAACTTTGCCTGTCTTTGGACGCAGTGCTTGGCGAACAAAAGGCCCCACGCAATGTCGGCGCCTTGAAAGTATGGCGTGCTGAAAAGCGCAGCACGGATGAAGTAGATAGGCTTCGCGTGCCCGGCCCAGGTGTCTCACACAAAAAGGTTCCACGGGCGTTGTATACCCGCTTCCACGAAATATTTGTCACGAACCTTCGAAGGCTCTCGGTACTTCCTTGCGTTCCACACGGCTATGAAGGGGTTCCACACGGCGATGATCAGGGTGCACGTTTGGAATGCAGCTGAATCGGCATTTCGTTCGCTAACCACATTTAGCAATGTTTCTAAGCGTAGCCGCGCCATAATAATGTGTTAACGTGCTAATATATCCATTTATTTACAACCGTACTTTCACTAAGCAATGATATTCGTAACACAGCACCAGACGGTGGTCCCATTAGAATTGCTGCTCTGCTAATTATACAAAAAAAAAAAACAACTTACGTGGAAAGTTATCTTTATTGCCTTAGCTATACAACTCTCCGGATGTATTAAAAATGAGCCCAACTACGGGTGCGCATGGTGCATGAATGACTGATATACGACAACGCGGTGTGAGGGGGAAGGGGGGGGGGGCGACACAGGGCCCCGTACACTACACAGCGTAAAATACTTTGGCTGGAGCTTGCAAGTGGCTAGATAAAGTGCACTGTACCTTGGCGACGGAGACATTGACGAAGGACAAGGACACTGTAGATTTACCTGCTCCAACCAACTCAATCTGAGTTAAAATTGCCGCGCAAGTAACGAAAACCGCAGATTTCAACCAAGCAGGAAAAACATGTTGCATGAACTCCGAAGTGGGAATCGCGGAATAAATGCTTAAAGGCCAACTGCAACGAAATTTTCGGCTCTTAAATGCACACTTTTCTGATAGTATAACTTGAAAAGGTGCTACATGGAATATTTGGAGGCCGAAATATGCGTCGCTTCATTGTAAACGAAGGTCAAAAGTTGCTTTTTTCCAAACCGAAACTAGAAAAAAGGACTGCCATTATGGCCGGCCCGAGGAGACTTTACACTCAGGAATCGAGTGGGCGCGGCCGGCGGATTCGCCCACGGCTTCCTGCGAGAAGACGGGGCGCATTCGATGTATTCCGGGTCGTCCGTTTCTTCAAAAACTCAAAACATGCGCGAAAATGGATTGGGAAGTCCGTGCAACGAATACTGCTTCACTATGAGCGGCTAAGACGCGCCTATAGTCGTCCGGTAAAAGGTAAACACAGGCATCGCGAGGCGTTGTGGTGAAGCTGAGCGCTAGGAAACAGGTATACAAAAGGCAGTGTTGAGCGCTAGATGGGCGCTGGCACAAGGCATATTGGATGTGCTGAGCGAACATCCCTGCGTTCATAAGAGAAGAAAACAAACAGCGCTTTCCGTGGGAGGAAAGCGCGCAAGCTTGCCGGCTAGCGTGTAAGAATTCGGTTTCAGCGCATATTATCAAAGTTCAAATCCAGAATTGTATTATTATTTTTGTTTACACGGGCAGTTTTGTTCCTGTTAGGGTGCCCGCGCCAAATCTTAATGATGCCCGCCTGCATAAAAAGCCATGCAGCGGCGAAAGCACCGCAGTGTCTTCGCTGGCGTCGCGAAACAGTCATCCAAGCCGAGACTCAATGTTGCCAACCTTGTTATTACCCATTCTGCCAAAAGTGGCCCCTTTTTTTTCTTTTTTTTTTTCTAATCGGTGAGCAAAATGTTACCAACAGCGGCTAGTTTTTATTATTTTTTGGCGAAGTTGTTAGAACTGAATGAATTCCGTGCAGTGTGCCACGTATCTGCCGTACTCGTTCGCGCCCCAGCCTGCCGCGACAACAGCGTATCGTTCCGCGTCGGCCGTTTTCACTTATTCCGCTCTCCTGGAGCAGCCCAGCCGCGATCTTGCAGAGCGCCGCGCAGTTACCGTACTTGTTCGCGCACAGACACACCAACCAGCCGCGCCAACATCATCTCGCCTTGCGTAGGCCGTACTCGCGTCTCACGTGCTCGTAGAGTGGACCGAGAGCCTGCTGTCACCGTCGCGACCACGAAATCAGCCGTTATGCACGTGCAGTATACTGACTCACCCACGGCGTATCGTCTTGCATCGACCGGCCCCGGCACTCTGAATTTGCTCTTTTAGTCTCGCAACCCAGAGCGTCTTCATCTGCTCGCATTTCGGAAACATGTCAAGACAATCATTCATGGAAAAGGCACGAATTACCCTGATAACTCGCGTGAGCCCGCACGTAAAAGGGCTATCGAGGCGAGAAGACGGCAGCACGGGGAGTCCTGACTCAAACGTCACATCCGGAAGTTCGCCGCAGCGGCTACCAGTTGCGGCGACACTCCGCTAGGTGCGGCGTCGGATGAAGTGGCGCGTTTTCAAACGATTTTAATAAAGATACTGCGCACGTGTGGAGTTTTAAATGGGGCCACAAGAGAATTTATGGTTGTATACCGCACGTTAATACAGACGTTGGGGCAGGTAAATTTTCGTTGCAGTTGACCTTTAAACCGTTCTGCTACGCAGCTGACCCTTAAAGTTGCCTTCACAATTGCATACACATGCACTGCTACGAAGCTATTTTCCGGGTGACAAGTAGGCTGTTTGTTGTCAAAGTATGATGACCCAAGGGCATTTTACTAAATACCTCATAAGACCCGTACCCATGTATCCGGAGCGCTAGACACTGAACCCATCAAAGGTCGCCTTCATCAGAACTATATACCTATGCATTGCTGGGGAAACATTTTTAGGGGCAAAATAAGGTGCCTGATAACAAAGTATGAGTGCCTTTTATTCACAGCATTTTGGAATGCCGCGAGTGTGACACGTCAGGCGTTACAGGTGGCCAGGCAGATTTCTGGTTGACTCCGCATAGCCGCGGGCTGGCCATTATAAAGAAAACATTGTGAGATCGCGTGGAGGGTTTATCGGGCAATACGAACGATATATTTACTTTACACGGCGTGGCTGGCAAGTAAGGACCCTACAACCCAGCCTGACCTGGTGAACAGGGCCCGCGCCGCCAGCAACAGCTAGGGAATTTCGGGCTGAGGATCCCCACCACCGGGCGGAAGCCCTAAGAGAAGCACCAGTTGTTGAATAAATATTTTATTTATTTATTTATTGCCCTGGGTTGCTGAAATAGGCTAAAAATGACTAAAAGATCGACTCCACGAACCTGTAGTTCGTGAATATACGATGCGCACGAAAAAAAGTGTAATCAACCAGCCAATCGGTCAGCTAGGTATTTTAACCAAGCAAGCAGCCAAGGCAAACAACCGCTAGATATAAACCGTAATGATTTGATGCCTACACACTCAAATGATTCGTGCCTTTCTCAAAGTCGATGGACATTTGTCGCCCAGTTGTATTGTATTTTGTGAAATCCATTCAACCCTAATGTTGGTATTAACATGTTGTATTAACCACTATGGACCCTCGGTCGACACATTGAGCCGCGAATGATTATCCTTCCGGCCGCTTTGTGAACCACGGAACGAGTGAGTGAGTGAGTGAGTGAGTGAGTGAGTGAGTGAGTGAGTGAGTGAGTGAGTGAGTGAGTGAGTGAGTGAGTGAGTGAGTGAGTGGAGTGAGTGAGTGAGTGAAGTGAGTGAGTGAGTGAGCGAGTGAGTGAGTGAGTGAGTGAGTGAGTGAGTGAGTGAGTGAGTGAGTGAGTGAGTGAGTGAGTGAGTGAGTGAGTGAGTGAGTGAGTGAGTGAGTGAGTGAGTGAGTGAGTGAGTGAGTGAGTGAGTGAGTGAGTGAGTGAGTGAGTGAGTGAGTGAGTGAGTGAGTGAGTGAGTGAGTGAGCGAGCGAGCTAATTTTATGAGCAAAAAGGTCAGCCTAGCCGGAGCTTGCCTTGCTCAAATGTTTCTTCAAAAATCGTGAAGCGTGCGCACAGACTCATACGCTTAATCCCATGAACCCACAAAAAAGCAGTGTAGATGTACGCGAAACTTCACCCACTTTGGTCCGAACCAGTCTCACGGAGAAAGGGCACCGCGGCACTTGCGGTCCAGTACGCATGGTTAATCGCTCTTAAACCCACCGTCATCTCAAAAAAACGTGGTTACTTACTCCTTGATCCACAGTATAACTAACGTTAATAAGATTTTCAGCGCACTTAAGACAGCGCTTGAAACCTATAATCCTGCACCCCGTAACAGCCGAGGGATTCAACTCCCCAATGCATACGCGCCTCTTGCCGGTTACAAAAATAGAAGATAATGTGATTCGCGGAACCAACAACAGCGAAGGAGGATTCTGAAAGATAGCTCCGCATTCAGTGCTCATCGCATCGTAGGTTGCATGGCGTGTGCCTTCCGGTTTGAAATAGCGGTCTGCATCCACGGTAACGTCGTTTGCTGCCCGCTCTCTGGCATAAACGGCCAAGTCGAGGAACAACGGGGCCAGGAACAATGGGAGTTACTCGCGAAGACTTATCGTTCACCGCACGGTTTCCCCAAATGATGCTGGAGGGCGCATGGCCGACCGGCGTATACACATAGCCAAAGTTATAGGACGGAAACGCATTAATGGACAATGGTCAATGATGTGCACTCCTTGATCCGCCTCCTTTGGTTTATTTTCCTGCGATCTGTGTATGATGTCGCCATTGTTCTCCAAGAATGGATGTATTAAACGTGGCTAAGAATAGGCAAGAAAAATCCACGGATACCTTTCCAGAAGTAACAGCGCGTAGTAGGAGAAGGCCACGCACATACCTTCGAGTTTGAGCATACAAGGCTATTTTTCGTGACATGCGCATTGAACCAAATTCCTCTGTTCCCGATGAACACGCACGCATACGCACTGTCTTTCCGCCCTCCGGTGTCCGAAAGACACTGGGTGCACGGAGCGCAATTATACAGCTAAAGCAATAAATGGGTCCAAACTTTGATTATACACCGCGGGGACTGTGTACGCAATGACGGCAAAAAAAATGGCTGCGGCTTAGCCCAGCTAACCATGAATATGCAAAGCGAAAGCTCGGCTTAGCCTGGTTAAGTTTGATTTCACTTGATAAACCTTTGATTCAGCTGTAATTATTATACCATTCATCGAACGCCTTTTTTTGTATGCGGTTGTGGTCCCGCTTCCTGCGTTCTCCGAGCCGAACAGCTTTTCGCGGGGTGGTCAGACGTCGCTTACCGCCGACGGCTAAAAGCCTTCAGCTCCCGCGCAACGCTCGGAGAAGACGGCCAGGTCTCGCTCTCATTCATGGTAATCTCGAACGCAGGCGCCGAGTCACGTGGTCAGGCGCGAACCAACGGCGGAGAGCGACTGCGCCAAGTCGGCAGCGGGGACGGCAGCGGCGAACTCCGGCCCTTTGCGGAGGTCGGACCGACGAGTCACGTGACACGCAATTGCGGCCAAATGTAGGTGAAATCTACCGCGACGGCGAAACCGCTCAACGAGATTAGTAAACCTTTGCCTTTTTTAACCCGAAAATGTTTTATTCCGGGATACACAAATATTTGAGTGACGCCATATCCGTCACGGAAATGACGCCACTACAACGAAGCAGGCGGCCTGTAAAGGGTGCCCCCCTGCACACAGGGTCTTCTTGTGGAGAAGCAACCTTTATAACCTACGTTATACTTAGGGTTGTTCGTTTCCGGGTTTTATATTTTAACCCGACAGTGTTTTATGCCGGGATACACCAAGTTTTCACTGCCGTCACATCCGTCTCGGAAATGACGCCAGTACAGCTTTGCCGAAGCGAACCGCCAGCAGGACGGCGCTCGCCAAGCACACCGACAAGACAGCCGCCAACTCGCAAATCATGTTCAGCTGCACATTTCGCTGCACATTTCATTTTCGTGTTTTACTGATTCCTATGACTGATGAATCAACCACAATTTTTAAAAGAACGCCAGCCGCGGCACGAGGCCTACCGGAATAGGATGGCCACCTGCTGCCCATTGATTTTTCTCCCCTACGCATTCCTTGTTCTTTCAATAAACATTCTCTCTCTCTCTTTCCCTCTCTCGCTCGCTCTCTCTCCGAGCATGCCCGAAATTTCGGTACAAGTTCGCCGTGCGCAAGATTACTGAAGCAAAGAAGGTTTGCAGTGATCCTAAGCTTCTCTCATCTCCAAACCTTACAATCTATGAGCAGTTTAAAGCGTTAGACACCAAGTTTGGTTATCTTTTAGAAACCCCGACGAAAATGACTGCTTAAAAGTGCCACCATCAAGCTCAGGCTTATATTTCTCATCGAAGAAGTTTACGACCTAATAATTTGCCGGTTAAGACAGCCGATTAATAGCTGGACAATGACGCACGTCTTCAAAGAGGGCCACATATTAATTTTGACCGTCTGAAGGTGACGTGCGCCTCAATGTCCCGCACAGATGTTTCTTTTTCGACAAGAAAAACAACTTCCACTACCGGGAATCTAACCCTCGACGTCGTGCCCAGTAGCGCAAGGCTCTTGAAGATCACAGACATCGGCAGGCAAACTGAAAAAACCAGCTGCTAGTCGGCTGCATAAATCCCTCAGGCCATGTGGCACGTGCAGCAACCGTTTTCCAGCTAACCTCATCTCTCCTCCAAAGCAGCTGCGTCAAAGATTCTTCAAAAGTTCACAGACAGTATATATATATATATATATATATATATATATATATATATATATATGTGTCTATATATACGCACGCCCTGCCGCGTTCAAATCGCGTCGCCGCATATCTGCGCATCTTTACCGCTTCCGTATTTTCCTTTCTTTTTTTATCAAAACGCCCCGTCTGCTGTACACGTCCTAAAAATGGGGCGCTCGGGCGTTCCAGATGTCCCTCGCATAGAAGAGTCGAGATGCGCACCACGTCGCTGCGTGACAGTTCCGGAGCATACGGCTCGCATACAAGCCGCCGGCCGTTTCTTATCAAAACGGGCGGAAAAAGCGCGCCTGCGGAGAAACGAGACGACCGGGGACGGACACATAAAAGAGCGCGTGCGGGGCGCACTGGAGCAGACCGAAATAACCGCGCCAACTTTTTCGCGCATACATCGCCACGCAGGAGACATACATCGCCACGCCATACAGGGCCACGCAGGAGACGACACCCACCACTACCGCCGGAGAAACGCAAGTTCTAAACCATCCAGATGTCACCAGGAGAACAAAAAAAGAGAGAGAGAAAAGGCTGAGCAAGGAGTCTGCTGAACCGGACAGAGAAATGCAGCTCTGGGAGAATGGAAGCAGCGCCATGGGGGTGGAATATAAACAAAGAGGGGAACACTGAAGGAGTGAGCGTGGATAGAAAAGGGCAGAAAAAGGTCCGGCCCATGCGGGCTGGAACGCAAGCTTTTACGTTTTACGACCGGAGTTGCTTTTGGTGGCACGTGTGGGGAGGCTACGAAAGACCTGCGCGAACGGACGTAGAGAAATTGGGAAAAAGAAAGCGCGATGTCAGTTAGAAGGGCTTTTTTTTTTCCAAATTATTCCACTTGAATTCACTGTCTTTGCGTCGGTTTCCTACCCTCGAGTCTATAGAAGTGCGTCAAGTGTCGGGTTGTCACGAAATCTGAAGCCTCTAAGAAGCAAACGCTATTTGTGGACAGAAATGCGCGCTGCGCCATAAGCCGCTGCGCCTCCAGCTGTGGTGGATAAAATGGCTTCTCCTGTTGGAACTTCACCTCAAACACAAGTTACTTTTCCGGACGTCGCCTCAACTTTGCCAGTGAGGCAAATGTGCGCCTAGACAAGCTTACCTTTGTACTGGTTGAACGCCCCAGACCTCAGAACAGCCACCCACCCCATTGGACGTTCCACTGTAACTCTACCTCACAAGACCTCAGACCAGCCACCCGTGACTATGAGTTCTCCACTGCAACTCTACCTCACTTTACACTACACAGCATACACCCGTTGCGTTTATTCTTTCGAATCTTTGTCTGAAACTGTACGGCATTTCATCAAAGTACGACAGAAACTCTACTTACTCGCTAATGTTCACCCCGGGCAAACCGCCATTATCAGCTGTACGCATTCCGACTAATTTAATCATTTCCGGTCTTACGGATACAAAATACGTGCAATACGATTGAATTATAGTGAGTCCTTAACTACACATACTACACACAATTCATCTGCATCAGCCCGTCATAAAGCATTCAACAGCAATTCGAAAGAAATAAGCTTACTCTTGGCATGTTTCCAAGTGCGATAAAAATTGCGTCGAAGCAGAACGAGTGAGCATTGTGCTGTACCCCCTCCATTTATTATTTATTCCATTGTTCCCATTTAGAGTTGTGTTCCCGCTCTTGTTTTTTTTTTTTTTTTTCGTTATACCCTGGAATTCTGCACCCGGAAACGATTATTTCTTTCCTTTTATTTTCTTGCGTGGTATGTATGCACTAAAACTCGCCAAGCACACTAAGCTGTACGACGCTAAAGAGCAACTACGGGGTCGAAAACTATGGGCCGTCTCCTCACGGCATTCTTATTTTAAGCTTTTCCTGCAGCGTACGCAGCTGAACGCCCGTTTCGCTCGTCAGCGCACCACAGCGAACAGGCGGCCGTGTAAGCTGACCGAGGGAGCGGGACTGCGACTTAGCGCTCGTAAAAGTTGTGCTCGGAGGCCTTTATGTGCAAGAAAACAGCCTTCATCTCCCGGAAGGCCTTGCATGAGTGCGTGGCTCGCCAGCCCGCACGTGCATACCATGTCTGCGTGCCAGTTCCAAGTCACGTTGTTGGAAGCGCCGTGCTCTCTGTCTTGTTCAGATCCGATGTTCAGACCAGCTTTTGTTCTGAGCTCTGATATTCTTCTTGCCAATTTCTTTGCCCGCTCAGCACTATACTCAGAGTATAGAGTATCATGACCCCGCCGAGGTCACTGCACCTGCAATGCATTCCTTGTCCTCATTTCTACATTTGTAAGCGAACTCACTATAGTGAATCCGAGGCAGTCTGAGTGCGGAACGTTCAGTCGAAAAATGGGATTCTGATCGTGAGTACAGGAATGAGCATTTGGCAGCTAAAGGGCATGACCTCATTTCATGCGCACGTATAGTTGGGAGAACGAACTTACGGGTACAACCTTTTGAGCACGGCTTTCTCGCGAGTGAATACGAGTATTCATGAGTCTATTCCCATGAGCGCGTACCCCCAAAGATATAACTTGTCATCATGACACACTGAAGATCAGCGCTGTCGTCCGAGGTCCCGTAGGCTGAAAGGCACGCCTTGGTCTAAATAGCCGACCACAAAACGCAGTTTGATCAGAGGCGTACCGTACGATGCAACGCCGTTAAGTCTGTAGATTCATCTTGTTTACTGGGAGTATCTAACAACGCAGTTGAATAGTCTGGCCGCGGCATTGATTACAACACATACACATTGCCTGCGGGGACCCAGGTCACCCACGGGTAGATAGCCGCCTTAAACATAGCCGCGAATATTATACGTAAAGCCTGAACATAGGCATAACCAGGGTTATTTGCCACGGAATCTTAGTCACACTAACGGAGAGAGGAACGAAGAGACGCAAAGGAGAAGGGTAAACGATGATGATGAAAAGGTAGAAAAAAATTCGACCACGTTCGCTATTGAGATGCGAAAGTCCGGTTTCATAACGCCAGGGACCTATAGGTTCGATTCCGACCACAGGAAACGTTTTTTTAGCAGCGAAGCTGTTTAGCAAATCGTAATTTTTCGTGCCCACAGTCAAAAATACCAAGAAATTGCCGAGCGCACGTACGTGAGCGCGGGCCTCGCGGCAGTTAAAATAAAAAAATGCCTGGCGCTAGTGTGTGTGTGCCTCTCGGCGACCGCCCAGCGCCCCCGCCGCACGTTCGCAAGCCAACCGTACACACTTAAGGAGATTGACCAAGCCCCCCCTCCCCCCGCGCCTAACGAGGAAAAAAAGCGATCAGTTTATCGTGGACGAGGCCCCAAATCCAGAGCTAGCTTCTGGCTGCACGCACGCCACAGAGCGAAACCGGTACGAGTCGCTCTCTACGCATCTGCGAAACGGCATTTCTGTGGACACGCTTACTGGATACCAAATTCGCCAAATGGTCCCCGAGACCGTCGGTCCAACCGCTCTGCAGGAGTTCCTCCACGGGCCGCTGGCTTGGCTTTCGAGTGTCAGCGTGAACAGACCCTCGCGATAATTTCCACGCACTTGCTCACTGCGTAACCGACTACAAAGGCACTTGTAGCCGTGGCACACGATGACGTTCTCAAATCGTCAATCACAAAGATTGCGTCAGCAAGGAGCTCAGGTTACACAGCCCTTTAAGGAGATTGGCCAATGCATGCAATCGTTTTTAATTGTTCTGGGTCAGCGCGAAACGCAATTGGCTCCCTCTTCTCGGGATTCCACAAACCAGCCGTAGCCAATCCTTGGCAACCCTTGCTTCCAGCGTTCGCCGTAATCGTGGCAACACTTGCTCGGAACGAGAAAGACACTTCTACGCCCCTCCAAGGTGTGATCCAATGATTATCACTTAAAAAAAAAAAAAAAAAGTCAAGGAAGCTCACACTTATAGCAACAATGATGCAGTAAAGGTCACTGCGGCAGCGAAGAAGCAAATCGGCTGCAATCGTGCACTTAAACCTTCGTGATGGCCGTGAAGGTTACGTACAGCTTGGCTACCTTCAAATCTTATTCGTTAGTGTGAGCTTCCTTCATTTTTCTTCTTTCCAATTGGCTGCACATGTTATTGCTCCCCGCCGCTGCTAACCCCGTACCCCTCGGGCCTTTGGGGTGGCCCAGCGACTATAGGTTGCCGGTTTCACAGCGTAAAGGTTGCGGGTTCGATTGCTGGGACCTCCCAATCCACATTTTTAACAGCAGAGCTGTTTAAGCTTACAGTTACGCTGTATAGCGTTACAGTAAAAAAAAAAAAAACATTTCACCCGCCGCGGTGGGTTAGTGGCTAAGGCGTTGCGCTGCTGAGCACGAGGTCGCGGGTTCGATTCCCGGCCGCGGCGGCCGCTTTTCTGATGGAGGCGAGAAGCCAAAAACGCCCGTGTGTACGAGATTTCGGCGCACGTTAAAGATCCCCAGGGGGTCAAATTTCAATCCGGAGCCCTCCACTACGGCGCGCCTCATCGCCTGCGTAGCGTCGGCGCGTTAAACCCAACAATCAATCAATCAATCAGTCAATCAATCAATCAATCAATCAAAAAATATTCCTACGAAAGACCGAGCGCACGTGAGCGTGCGCCTCGTGATGAGCACCAGGCATCGGTCAGGCTTGCGCCACGGGGTGAGCTCGCAAAAATACCAAGCAAAAAATACCGAGCGCACATGAGCGTGCGCCACGTGAGGAGCGCTCAGCGTCGTCCAGCTCGACCTTCGAGAACACTCTGCCCAGCGTTCGTGGCGTGATCTCTCGCGTGCTCTTCTCCTTGCCAGTTCACATGCGTTCGTGCCTAAAGGGGAGAGAACAGACGCCGAGTTAGCGCTACAGACGCCGAGTTCGCGAATTCAGTTGCCGCGGGTTCTAGCGCGTGCTAACGCTGTCCACTTTGGGAGAGATGTGAAAGCCTGCGGACGAAACGATCCGGGCCTACCAGTCATGGAGACTGGTGTCACTAGGTAAGACGCAGAGTACCGCCACTGAGGCATGCAAGTTAGCAACGGCGGTCATTTTGGTGCTTAACAGTGTTGCCAGATCGTCGCTTCTGCGGCTTCACCGTTATCTTTGACGAGGTCATTTGTAAACAACACTGCCGAAGACGCAACGACGTGGCATATTCGGACACTTCTGCAGCTGAAATACTGCGAAGCGCGTTACCTTTGATTCGCGTTAGGAACGACGCCAGTCGCGCGCAGCCGCAGAGCAGGGACGATAAGCTGAGACTACCACAGTTGACCGGCGGAAAACGCATAAAAAATAAAATGGCGGTGCCCATTAACTGTCACAGTTTAAACAAATGTCACGTGATTCGAACGGACCAATTATCACGGCGGCGGCACGGAACAATAGGAGAAAAGAGTGTCGATACTCTGTAACCTTATCTAGTGACACTAAGGGAGACCTTTCAGCGGCAAGTTCCGGAAATACATGTGAGGTGCAACAGCCAGGTCTCTGAAGAAGAGAGAGGGGCCGCCAGCTCTGCTGTTTCTCCAGCCTTGCACCATTAGTGCAAGCTGCGCCATGATTTCTTTTTTCTTTTTAGGCGCACACTTGCAACACCTGCTCGTGGCCTGCTTGCCTCCTCGCCACTTTACCTCACGCTTATTGGCATAACATTTCCCCCTGTGCACTTCGGCGATGATGATAGTTTTCTGTTAAGGATCCACATGCGCGGACAGAAGAAATCTTGAACAGCTCCTCTTTTAAAACTCGCCGATATAACTGCTGAGAAGTAGTGCTCGCGCATTCTCAAGAAAAAATCTTAGGGTGCCCCGAGAAGTTCTTTTTTTTTTCGTCGGCTCAGTCGTGCGTGGATAATGTGCGTTAATTCTACGGCCCCATTACGATTGCATCGAGCCTTCTTTATGCTAACCCACGGTTTCCTGCAGTTGGACAAGCCGCGAATGGATCGAGAGATTTCCAGATTGAGTTATTCTTCCTCCCCACATCCACCTGACAAGCAATGGAGGCTAATTGTTGGCAGGAGTCGGAGTGTTCCGCCGTGTTACGTATGGGTGTCGAGGACGTCGAGGTTTTGCCTGCTTGTTTGGTTTCTTCGACATTGATAGAGCGTCGTCGTAATGTATGGTAATTGACCGCGGTTTAATGGAGGCCACGTAGCGGGCGACTTCGACCCCAATTACCGATCGCAGCTGAGCGCGTCCTTGCGATTCTACCGCGAATCGTAGTTTCCGCCTCACTGTTAATATAGCAACCAGGAAGACAAAACACAAGTTGGCGTCATTTCAAGGATTGCGGGTAAGAATTCCAATAATTTCAATTGTAACGCGAACTTCAAACAGTTATGTTAGGTAATTAAGTGGACATATTAATGAGTGTTGACGCACGAGCCACTTTGTCACCTCTTTCCTATAACGTCACAGAGACTATTTTATTTGATTAGCAAGCTGCCTTGAAGTGCTACCGTCAGTCATTGTGCACGCTGCTTCTGGTTTTGGTTCTTGACGCAGCTTGAATGCAGGCGAGGAGTTCCTAAACTGATTACTGTGACTTTTGGTGGTGGGGGAGGGGAGGTAGGGGGTATGGTTACCCTATGACGCCGCACGGACGTTGTGTAGCTGAAAATTGGAAAGGTTGCGTATATTAGTTACCTGTGTGCGTGTGCGTGCGTGAGCGTGTGCGAGGGTGTGTGAGTGGGTGCTTGCGTGCACGTGTGCGGGGGAGGTGTTTGTGTGGGTGTGTGTGAGCAGTCTGAAGAGAGATAGATAGATAGATAGATAGATAGATAGATAGAGAGAGAGAGAGAGAGAGATAGAGAGAGAGAGAGAGAGAGAGAGAGAGGAGAGAGCGGGGGGAGTAACGTCATCAGGGATCCGAAATGGAGTTGAGCGGTTATTACGGGCGGCTGGTCATATCAAATAAAAGAAGGGTGTATGTTATACTCACTCTCCCTTGGAGCTTCATATGCAGGTGAAGGATGCCGTTTTCTGTACTACGCCGTAATTGAGCGAAATCCCACCGTAAAGCGCGGAGTTCCACTAGTAAAAGCGCTCGTGGCTTTGCCGCAAACCTGCGCGCTGACTTTGATTCACTATCAGCAGTGCCGTAAGGATGGTGCACCCACGTTTGATTGGAACGCTGAGCAATGTAGTATCGTGAACAGTGTACCTGTACGTCCTCGCACGCATGACACTTTGTAGCCGAACAAGCTAACTATAGAATAAACACTGCTCCCTCATTATGCGGCCATTATACCTCTATGGTGGTTCCGGCCATTATACTTGAAACAATTTGCTAGTTTGGCGATATGATTCAACCACATTTTTTAAGATTCCGCACACATAGGAAAAGGTAACCATGTGACTGGAGCCAAATGCCGGGTTCAGTCAGCACCGTCATACTTTGCAGTCTCTGTGAGCGCGCATTCGTGTGAAAGTACATGTGCGTTTGTGTGCATGTGTGCTTGTGTGTGCCCGAAGGCCGAGTAGATGATGTTTTACGACAAAGCCAACTTTACCGGAATGACCCTGCCCGTATACGTAACCTCTAATCCATCGCAAAAAAAAAAAAATACACGTTTTGTCGCGAAGCCATACCTATAGCAGCGCTATTTTACAGGGCGAGCCAACTTTACGACCCTGGAGGAAAGCTAACCTTAACGAGTTGCGCTGTTCGCGTGTCCAGAGATGCCGTGGCCGCGGTCAGCGCATCCGTAACCTACAATCCTTTGGACCTCACGTGCTTTTCCATAAAGGCGACTTTACAGTGAATGCTTACTTCATTGCATGTAATGTACACCTGCACAACTTCACTAACATGTCCTCGTTGGCGTGCCGAGACCCGATATGCCGTTATTCATTTTCCCCTAAATTAATGTCCGAATTGCAGTAACTGACATGACTCTGACTTGCCCGCGGAATCATCTTATGGTACAACGGTAAGCAGCAATAGAGCGTTAAAACAGAGCGGAGGAACCATTCCCAGTGCGGTACCCAGTGCACCTACGCATGCGCACAACCACCAGTTTTCCCTCCTCTGCGCACGCGCAGTAGGGCCGTTCGCCTATCGGGTACCGTACCGGGACCGGATCTCCTCTCCGCTATACAGGTAAACCTGGACATAACTAACTTGAACTAAAATTCGCAATTTTTCGTTACTGCAGGTTTCGAGTAAAAGCCGAGAAACGAAACGAAACCGCTATACATCAGTGACGGCGAACTCAACCCTTCAAGGATTTATTTCAGTGTGAAAAACTGCGTGATTTCCGCCAGTTGATTTCCCACGAGCTTAGTCCCTACACGGCTCTCTAAGGAAGCAAGGTCACTCACCCACGTACTCACAAACGTAGCTTAAGTATCACTTTGCCCTTCGACACCTTTCGGTGTCTTAACTCGTTTCAATGACCAAACATATGCTGAAAGGACGCCTTTCCGCGAACTTGATGCTCTTTTCCGCACTCGAAATTGGTAACAGGGATATAATTGGTAGCTGGGATATACTCAGTCGGGGGGCGGCGCTCTCTTCTTTCTCGCCGGCGGAGACGGCATTTATGACGCGTGTCTTGGAAAGACAAAAGTTTTCGTTTTCTGGCAACGGGAATCGTCACCGACGAACCGACACCGCAGATGGCGGTTGAGACGCGCGACTACACGCCGAAAGGCAGGCCTAGCACCTAACCGACACTGCACACTCACACGTGTCAACGCACGGTAGTTTGCGGTGCGGGTGAAATTCGTAAATTTAGTGCATTTATTCAACCGATTTTTCCGAAAAAGTGCAAAAAACAGTGGTTCATAGGCGCAGTGAATTCGTTACATGAAGGTTTACCATTGCGACGTCTTCGTTACATAGAAATCGCAAAAACACCGGTTTAAATGGGGCTGGCAATGGGGAATCGCAGAACTTCGTTAAATCCAGGAATTCGTTACGTAGAGGTTCGTCACATCCAGGTTCAACTGTAACTCTGTAATGTCCGGAACTCGTTATTAGCGTTCACGTGAGTATTAAGAAACAAGAATGCTCCATTTTCTTACATTTTAAATAACGTGGCAAACCGAGATAACCTTCTCGCTGAGATGATGTCGCCAGCAGTCGTTAAGAATACTCTATTTGTCGATTAGTCGATCTCTCTTTCCCTGTCTCTCTTTCTCTCAGCTCGCGTACGCGATATCGAGCAAAAGGGATGATTCTGACGGGCGCATACGAAGCCGAGAGTCGTGCATGCTGCTGCCAATATTTCTTCCTATCTGATATCATACGTTAAAGCTGATTTGATTTGGCTACTGCTAGCCCCTTGCTAGAGGCTGTTGCAGGAATTGGTTAATACATTATTCAGTAATGTCGAAACAGTGACACAACACACTGTGCATTTACGATAATGTAGTAAAAAAGGGCAAAGGCAAACAACAAAAGTAAAGAGAAACGTTTGAAGAAACAAGGTACTGATAATGATGTCGGTAATTTACAACAATACCGGATTCGAGGTTACGTAATATAGCATCTTTTGAACTAAAATTTATCAATCAGTCAGGCGAATGTAATGTAAGGAAACACATACTGATACAAATGCGCCCCAAAATGGCAGGCTGACGAGCATAATACATAATTGTCATCGGCGGTGTTCAGTTCCGGTCCAGGCTTGACACGCCCGAAACAAAAGCATCAATGTTGGTGCATATAACAACGTTGTTGGGTTGTTATCTAACGATTGCAGCCAAACAAATAAAATTTACCGGCAGAAAGAAATGTCCGTTATTACATGTATATATTCTCTAACCAAACTTTAAGAAGCTAATTCATTTGTGTCTTGCGGATTTTTTGTTTTGGAAAACAAAAACAAATTTTAAGCGTGTTTTTTTTTTCTGCAAACAAAAATTTAAAAAAAAATGTTTGGTTACTTATAGGTGCCATTGGTGTTAGGTCACCCAGGACACAATTATACAGTCTGACAGTTTGTATAACATGCGCAGAAATATACAGGCCATTTTCTATTCCTCAGCCATAAAAATTACTGGTGCTGCAATTCATCAGATTCGGTTCGGTTTCGAACCGAATCCGATGAACTCAGAACTCGTGCAGCGAAGCACAGAACGTTATACCAGAGTCCGTCAATGCTTGCATTGACGGACTCTGGTTATACATTTCACACTCGCAAGAAAACTTTATTCAAGGGCCTACCTTAAGAATGTCGTGTGGGTGGAAATCTTAAATTATACTTCGGTCCAGATTTGTGTATGACGACTACGTTCCTGCTTCGGTATGACCCATGCATTCTAGTTTTGCCTCACCGAAATTCGACCTTCTTATCGGTGCAATGCACTTCGCAGTGCATCGTTTAAGAAATTTGGCTATGCTATGACTGACGGAATAGCAAATATTCTTTAAACCAGATTCGAGGGGGACAAGTTCGTTGTAACTGATGGCAGTACACCAGCCTCGGTTATGGCGTGGGTGTTTTGACTTGCGTATTTAATTTCATGATGAAAGGGGAGCGTAATTATGCCCAGAAGGAATGTTAGGAAAAAGAACCGCTGTGGAATACGACACATTCAGCAGGGTATCTCTGACATCCAGGCGAAAATTACACAGGAAGCTTCTTTATCATGCCTGCACCTCGACTCCGACCAATAAAGTTCATTCATCATCATCCTCATAGCAGGAATCATGGAATGAGACACAAACGAAGTATCGGTGACAAACCATCAAAGGAAATACTAGCCGCAAAAAAATACTGACGAAAATATTAAATTACTTACAAAAATTAGATGCAAAGAGGGAAAAAAATTCAATGAATCAGGGAATACTGTTATCGACCGGCTTCACGACACGAGACCCTAGATTGGCTCTTTGACTCTGTTACGTAAAGAAATCGACAACTGCAAACCACCCTGCGCTTGCGTCGTAGGCTGCTAGAAAAAAAAAAAAAGTACAGCGCGCGGGGACTCGTAGCGTAACTTGAGTTACGAGCAGGCCAGTAAATTCAGGTGTAAACTAGGCTCGGTGTGGGGAGCAAAGACCTGTGTGGGCAGGTGATAAGCAGCGCTTACTCAAAGCGTAACGCCAACTGACACCGTGTGCGCGGCGCGTGCCTTCCGCTCTCTCTCTCTCTCTTTCTTTCACTCTACTAGCGCGGTGAATCGTTCACGGCGAGGCAGTCGAGAAAGATAAGTAGGAGGCAAGATGAAGAAAAGGAAGAGTCCGGCAGCGGTGCATACGGCAACGGAGGAAACCAGACTCGAGCTGTCGGCTAGATGCGAGGAAAAGGCGGAAAGAAAAAAACACGTAAACCTGGCAAGAGGGGAAAGAACACGCTGCTCACAGGCGGTCCATCATCAATCTCGACACTCAGAGGGAACTCTACCCTCGCGGCGAAGGAGGAAAAAGAAAGAAAAGGTCGGGGGACCTCACACCCCTGGAAGAATCGAGAGAGGCTCACACTGACGTGACACCCCTGTCGAAGAAACAGTGCCGCCAGCAGAGTGTGTGTTGGGCTTTTTTCGCGCTCTCAGACTAGCGTACTGGAGCGGCAAGGAACCCGTCGTTCGTTGCCGGCCAGCGGAAGCGGCTAGAAACCGGTCACGTCTTAGAAGAGGATGCCGTGTCTGCCAGGCATTACCCCTCTGGTGTGACGTGCGGACGTGTGACGACCAACGGCGACGATGAACGAACTTCGCGCACGCGCATTTCCAGCCGCTGTCGTCTGCTCTCCTGAGGGTGCTGCGCATGCGCAGTTATATAGTGCTGTCGACTGCGACAATTAAACGCCGCTTGCAGCAGTGACAACACGCCTGCTCCCAGGTCGAATCAGTTGAAAAGAAGTAATCGAGCAAAATTTATTTCCTTCCATTTCCACCTTGCTTCGGCGCTGTTTCCTTCTTTTTTACCGAAAAATACCCGCGTGGCGGCAAAGAAAGGAAGTCTAATGGGAGCGGGAGGGGCGGAGGCAGCGGCGAGATGAAGAAGGCACTTCGTCCTGCGACATCAAGGAGCGACAGAGGAACAAGGAGACAAGAAACGACTCAGCCGCGCTCTCAGCACGAAAGCGTGTTTGGGAGAGGTTTCGAGAAGGGGGAGGGCAGAAAGCAAGATGCGGTCCGAAAAGGGCGACGGAAAAGTCCTCCGCCGCGGGTATCAAAAGCCGGCGGCACGCACACAACAGAGGAGGGCGAGGCTTCTCCGCGTACGCTAGTCGACCGGCTTGTTGGGTGGACGTAGCAGAACACGGGGGAGAGGGGAATGAAAGAAGCGGGCGGCGGCGGAGGAGCATGAAACGAGCGCCGAAGCAGCTCGAGTGACGGGAGAAAAAAGAGAAGCGCGACAAAAACTGTGTAGCGGCGAAGCAGACCCAAAAGTGGCGAGGGGTCAAAAGTAGTCTTTCGGCTGCCTTCCACATCAACTTCTCCCCTCCGCTCCTACTACTCTTCACGTCCACGGCACCCCAAGCCGGCTGCTCTAGCAGGTACCCATGGCAGGGCGGCTAATTACAACCCGCCAAGGAAAGACGAAATAACACGCGCCCCTCCTTTCCCCCTCGCCGGCCCCTGCTTTGTAAGCTTCGCTCGGTGCCGGCCTTACATCTCCTCGACGGAAGCGAAAAGAGAAAAAGAAAACCGTAAACAAATGCCGCAACGCTCCCCCTCCCATCTCCGAGGAAGCGGCGGCGCGCTCCTGGCAGTGGCGGCGAACTTCAAAAGCGTCAGCCTGCACGCCGCCGCAACTGCCGCTGTACGGCTCACTTGGCATTGAGTGTGCGCGGTAAAACATAGTGCCAAGGCCGGTCGCGCTTTTTTTGTCAGGTAAAAATTATCAAGGGTTAATTGCGGCTTTTTTATGTAAACCAAAAACGGGAAAACTGTATCCTGTGCAGTGGCAAGTTTTTCACTATACTGATGATATTCCAAGAAGTCGCGGAGGGAGATTCGGAGATCCATTCACGGACTACATTTCCAACTCCTCCGCGGCCGGCTTCGGCTCGGTGCCGCCGGCTGCTTACTTGAAGTGCGGCGCCCACCGAAGGATGCTCATTCGGAGGTCGTGCTCCGTGCGGATTACACGCTCGCGTTGGTGCACGCCATGCCAGCTAGGCCGCAGCTCCTGACGACTCCGCGCTGACGTCACGTAACCGTGGTCTCCCCGACTGTGCGCGTGTTTGGAAACGAGTGACCCGTCATGACGAGTACGAGGACAATGTCGCCGCTTCGTTTTCTGCTACTCGCTGCTTTCGTGTTTCCTCACTTCCATGTGGACGCCCAAAGGATGCAGTTCGACCACGGACGGCGCAGCAAGTGTGAGCGCATTACTATTCCCATGTGCCAGGACATGCCTTACAACTTGACGCGCATGCCGAATCTGATGGGACACACCGACCAAAGCCAGGCTGCGATACAGGTTCACGAGTTCGTGCCTCTCGTCGAAATCGGCTGCTCCAGGCATCTGAAGTTCTTCCTGTGTTCCCTCTACGCACCCATGTGCACGGAACAGGTGGACACTCCGATTCCGTCCTGCCAGTCCATCTGTGAAGAAGTCAAGTCCAAGTGTCTCCCACTGTTGGCGCAGTTCAACTTCAACTGGCCGCAGGCGCTCAACTGCAGCCGGCTACCTGTGCCCGAAAAGAACGGTCTTTGCATGGAGTTCCCTCCAGGTGCCGACGAACGCTACTCGAAGTACCTCCTCGAAAAGCCCGAGCCGAGCAAGCTCTCTCCGCACAGCAAGCTTCTCAATCTTCCCTTGCCGCACGCTTTCCCGCCCTTCAAGAAGTTTCAGAACGGCCGCTTCTTCGACAGCTTCTCGACGGAGTCGTCGGCGGGTGGGCGTTCTTCCAAGAACTGTCCCGAGACCATGGTGGACCTTCCGGGACGAAATGTGGACCAGTGCATCCCTCGCTGTGGCGTCGACTTCCTCTTCACTCGCAACGACAAAAACTTCGCGGAGATCTGGATGGGCATCTGGGCGGCCGTGTGCTTCATGGCGACCATCTTCACCGTATCCACGTTCTGGCTCAACCCGACGCGTTTCCGCTACCCCGAGCGGCCCATCATTTTCCTGAGCCTGTGCTGCTGCTTCAGTAGCGTCGCTTACCTCTTCCGCATCTTCGCCGGCTCCGAGTTCGTCTCCTGCAACAAGTCCGAAGGCGTCGAGTCGCACCTCATCGTCGAAGGCATAGACAGGTGGGGGTGCATCGTGGTCTTCCTCCTCCTGTACTACTTCGGAATGGCAGCCGCGCTCTGGTGGTTCGTCCTCACCCTGTCGTGGTACCTGGCCGCCGGCAAGCAGTGGGGACACGAAGCCATCGAGTCTCTGGCCAGCTACTTTCATCTCATGTGCTGGGCACTGCCCGGGGTTTTGAGCATCGTCGTGCTCGCGCTGCGCCATGTGGACGGCGACGAACTGACCGGCCTGTGCTTCGTGGGAAACCAGAGCCGCGATGCCCTGCTCAGCTTCGTCATCGGCCCGCTCGGATTCGTCTTGTGCCTGGGCGGTCTCCTCATCTTGCTGGGGTTCGTGTCGCTCCTGCGGATACGCAAGCTTATGAAGGAAGGCGGCCGCAACACGAACAAGCTCGAGCGGCTCATGGTTCGCATCGGGATGTTCTCCGTGCTGTCGACGGTGCCCGCGCTGACGCTGCTGGCGTGTCTGCTCTACGAGTACCACCAGATGCCGGCCTGGAAGGCCCGTGCCACGGCCAATGTCGTCGAGTGCCTCGCCAAGCGGGGCGACGCTTCGGCCCCCTGCCGGCTGCAGGACAGTATTCCTCTGGAGGAAGTGTTCATGCTCAAGATCTTCATGTCGCTCCTGGTGGGCATTACGACGGGTGTGTGGATCTGGAGCAACAAGACGTGGACGCCTGGGGCAACGTGTGCGCTTCGCGCTGTGGTCGTCGCGCGTCTCGCAGGCTGCAGTACACCAAGCCGCCGTTGCCGGCCGGTCTGCCGTCGCCCCAGTACCACCACCAGTTCCATCCGCTCCATGCGTCCATGGGAAGGACTAAGGGCCACTCGCACAGAAAAGCCCTGACTCATGTGACGATGGTTTGAGTGTGACCGATGACCTCGTGCCTTGTACATAACTAACTCTGTGACCCCTCCCTGTACATAAGGAACTGACCGCCCTGTACATAGAACTGTTGCGTGAGTCGCGAATGGAGGAAATACGTGTAAATGAAAGCTGACAACTGAATAATATTTATTCTCGAAAATGATCTCACGTCTTCTCGTTGCTCATTTGCTTTGTTTCGTTCAAGCGCATTGCTTGCGATACTCCCCAAGGGTAATAGCAGTTGCGCTTGAATTCAGACTGTACGAACATAGCGGAAAAATCTTATATGAAGTTGTCTCTGAATCTAAATTATCAAGTCTTGCCAATTCACCAAGTTACGCTGTCCCTCGGTTTTTGTTTTTGGTCCGTTTTACGCAGCCGGTTCTTGACGAAGGTGCGTGTGACGGTGTCAGGTGGCGTAGTTTCTGGCCACTGTTTTATACCTCCAGGTTAATGCGTTTTACGTACGCGTCGCGTTGGGCGAACGAGATGCCGAGCGCACCGTTTAGGCATAGTGACAGATGAATATAATTTTCAAATGACTGTGATGGTTTTCAAGGTGGTTGAATCAGTCCGGTCGTCGCAATTTTTAGCACTGATCAATTATTGGGCACACCGTCGCTCTTTTTTTTTTTTTGCGTGTTTAGTAACTTTTCCCAAGTTTATATGAATTATCTTCATACACACAGGAATGTTTATTCCCCTTAAAATATGCTCAATAAGGTCGGAGCAAAAGCTGGAGCGTTGCGCTGCCATCGCCCGTTTAAGTTAAAGAATTAAGATGCAACGATGGCAATAAATACCGTTGTGAAGTTTCAGGAACCCTTCACCAAAGCTTGCAACAATAAATAACGGTAGGTGCCGCCATATTTCTTAATTTTTTCCCCTACATCCAATCAATCTCCCACTCCAGCTAACTAACCGTAAGCGCTCGTTATAACAAATTTTCGCCTGATTCGAATTTTCGAATAACGAATATTCGAATATCGAAACTAACAAATATAACGAATTTCGCTATATTCGAATTTTAATGGTCCCAAGTGCAAGAAGAGAAAAATTATCCCCGCTTTCAACGAAGTACCGCTTGTAACAAAGTCAGTTTCCGGTCTGGGGCTTCGTCATAACGTTGAGTTTACTGTACTTCACTCTCCACGTGTTTCTCCATCGGTCGGTCCATCAAACGCGCTGACTTCACTGTAATTATTCCGCTCGTCCAAACGCCGTTAATAACGACCTTACGAAAACGAAACATGCACCCCGCACGTCCGAAGCTTCACTGGGCCTTCCCCGCAGCAACGCGTGGGCCACGCTGAGTGACGAGCTGATCCGGGTGCACTGGCTGAAGAAAGGAACGCAGGAGGAGACGGGTATATACGAGTGACCGCAGCCGCTAGGAAGGAATGCAAGCCTTATTTATGAAAGTAAGCGACCACCTCACTTGCATCGGGATTCCACGGTCTTTTTTTTTTTCTTTTTTCTTTTTTGCTGGGGCGGAGGGAATCTTTTCGACCAACTCATCCTGGGGGCCATAAATAATTCAGCATCGCGGGACGGGGATCTACAACATTGCGGCAACACTGGCTCCGCCAGCGGCGCGAAGGAGGGAAGCCAAAGCCGCGGCCTTAATCCCTCCTCGGTGGATTACTTCACTACTTGGGGAGCTTTTACAAGGGACGAACAGGGGCCCCTCCTCTCTTGTGGCCCGCGGTGGCCTATACACAAAGACGGATTGCCGCTCCTTGTCATTGCGCAGCGGGGAACGCCTCCTTAGGATGCGAGGCACGAACCGCCGGGGACATGCAGCACAGGTGGCTGAGTTTTATATAACCGCAACACATCACGCCGCCGCGATATCGCGGCGGTCCAGTCGGCCTTGCGAGCCCCCGAATTTTAAAAGCCCATGTCCTAGACTAAAATGACGACAGGAATACCGCAGAAACCTAACAGGAATACCTGTCGTACGACAAAAAAGCCTGTTGTGACAACAGACGCCCTGTTGTTACGACACACATTCATGTCGTAACGACAAAGTCAATTTTCTCAACGACAAACATTCGTGTAGTCATAACAGAATTGCCTGTGGCTACGACAGCCATCATGATTTCGTGACATAGCCAGCTGCCAGAATCGCGACAGAAGAATGTGACAAGAGGCCAGTACGACACGCAAAAAATATGACAAACTACAGGAATTTTTCTTGTCGTCATTTCCTTCTCGTCATTTTATTGTCGTCATTTTCTTGTCCTCATATCACCACTAACGAGACGAGGCTTACGATGTCAACGAGACTAGAAAAAACAAAAACGAAACAGCCAGAAACCGGGAAAAGCTGATGCTCATGCCAATGGGTCTGACTGGAAGTTCCATTTTCGGTTCCGTTTACACCGTGACGAGGAAATTTTAGTTCCGGTAACCGAAAGCGTTTTTACGTTATTTGTATACAAGACCAACCAAATTACAGGCTAGGGTTCCGCTGAAGCGGCAATTCCGTTTCAACGATTTCCGTTTATCAAAATTCGATTATATATATATATCTATCTATCTATATATATATATATATATATATATATATATGGAGGAGTGCGGAGTTCGCGCTTACTTGGAGCACGTTTACTCATATCGTGCTGTGTATGCACGCATTCGCGCATGCGCGCACAAGAGTAGGAGCAGCCTGCACCCACAGAGCCCAAGACGGCACCAAGAGCCGATAAGCGGGTGCAAATCGTTTGCCGCCGGGATAGGTAAACTGGCCCATCAGAAACTCAATCTTTGATGGAATGAAAGAGATCGGAGCCGCAATTGCTGCCTTGCGCCTGGAGAACGTGTAGACGCACATGATAGAACGCAAACTAAGGAAAGTTTGGGATATGAACATGAAGGTTCCGAACCATATGTTCATAGACATTAAAGGGACCCTGCAACGCTTTCGATACGCGTTTTCACTCTTTCCATCGCGCCTGGAACCACTGTGACAGCTATAGTTATCGCCAGCACGGAGCTGCACTGCTTGATTTGCTCGTCACACCAGATACGCCTTCCGTTTCTGCTTTGTTTTTGTGGCTTTTTTGTAAGTTGCTATCGAAAAGCGTTCATTTCTGCAACTGAAGGAAAACCGGCGAAAAACCCCTACATGGCCTTTGGCACGTAATTCGAGCCGTCGAAGAACGTCAAGACCGAGAAAGAAAGCAAAATCTTTTGAGCGAGTTTACAAGTTACCTGATTGGCATCAAGCAGCACTTTTTTGCTGAGGTACTTCGCGACCGCTTAATCTAAGTATTGTGTGTGTTGGGTGACTACGTTCTGCAAGCATTGAAGATTTCAAAAAAGTTGAGGAAAGTGTTGCAGGGTCTTTTTAACTGTCATTGGAATATGGGAGAGGCATTCGACTTAGATTGGACACAAACAGAATGAGGATGATGGATGACTATAACGGCGATGGTCGACTTGGGTTAACAAAATGTGATCATTGCTATCGTCAGTAGCCTCATATACTATCCGACGTTAAAGCAAATCTTAACATGTATGTCTTAAGCTTGGTCTTTTCGTACCCTGCGGCGTCTCATTTGCTGCTAATCAAGTGAAATGCCGCATTGCTCGTACAAATCAAGCTCATGACGTGGAGCTCGCATATCATTGCAATCGTAAAAGGAGTCGCTTGTGACAGTCAAGCATGCTTGCAGGGTTAGTCCAGCCAATGACCAGACAAAATAATGCGTCCGAAAGTGTTTTCTTCCTAAATGAGAGCTAAGCACTGTATTAGTGTGTCCCTCGTACCCAGTATAAAGAGCCTACAGCCCCCACCAATCGATATACGAACAATCAGAAGCATTTAAATTTCAACCGCTTGTTTGCGATCAATCACTGAAGTGGAACCAAGAATGGCCCTTCAACATTGCCGCAGCGATTTCCTTCCTTTTTCTGGCAACTGATGTTGAGGCACATCATTTGAGTATGACATGAAATATCGGACATGGCAGTAAGTACGTTGTCGGAAGCAGATGGACAGCGGAAGGCGAGACTTATGCAGAAGTTTTACAATGGCGATGCTTGGCATGGAAGTACAGGTCTGAAGGAGTGTTCTGGTACCTTTCGAGTTGGACAGCAACAACTGGTATCGTAATCATGCAGAGGTGGGCTAAACCACGGTGACACCTTGTATTGAATCAGCACCTTTTAAGCGCCTCCAAGAATTATATTTTTGGACGATATGGCCTTATTGTATATTAAGAGAGGTAGGCCGAATCTTGTTTGAGCCGCGGCCGCAAAGCAGGTTTTGATAGGCTCTGTGAACAAATGATACTCGCATGCCCATCCTCGTTCTCCAACGAACGAACAAGGACATTATGGTTTTCCAGAACAATCAGCATGAACACTGTCCTGAACAAAAACCTGCGTAGTTTGCTTTCATAAAGTTCCATCGCGCACGAAACATAACGCATTATACCGGTAATACAGGACGAAACATAAACGGCGTGCAACAACTTGCACTGCCAGTTTTTTTTTCTCTGTTTTAGTAAACCAACAAACCGACCTAATTGAATTCTTCTGTGTACATCAACATCCACAATGCTCTCACTGATGCGTCTGTAACGCGATAACGCCCTGCAGGAAAGCCAACTTTCTCTGACGTCGGTGGCGAATGATCGTGGGTGGAGTGAAAGAAAAAAACACTTGAGCTGGCCGGAATTGAACCTGGGTCCGCCGCGTTATGAAGCCGGTGTCTATCCAACTGCGGTCGAAGCGGTTTGGAAAGCTCAGACGACAACCAAAGAATCAGTTGCGAGAAAGGTTAGCGTTAAACAATCGTCGTCGTTAGACGGAGGGGTGCATGATTTGTAACACGAAAGTGATTTTTTCCCGGATACATGAAGATTTCGCTGATGTCATATCCGTCACGGAAGTGACGCCTGTACAATGAAGCAAGCTGCCTGTAAAGGGTGCCCCCCTGCACAAAGGGTCTTCTTGCGGGGAAGCAACCTTTAGTACTAATGAGTACGTTATACCTAGGGTTTTTCGTTTTCGGGTTTTATATTTTAACACGAAAGTGTTTTATGCCGCGATACCCCGATATT